>CM071843.1:36645052-36895052 GCA_036507285.1 Trichosanthes cucumerina
CAAATACCATCATGCCCACTTGAAGTACGTGGTAATCCAAACGAAAAATCCATAGTGATATGCTCCCACTTCCACTCTGCACCGGCGATGGGTTAAGGAGTCCTCCCGCCTCCGCCTAATCGGTTTAACTCATTGGCGGATCAAACATCTATCAACATAATCAGCTATCTCTCGCTTCATCCCGTGCCACCAATACGTTCCTTCTTCAAAGTTTTGTACATCTTGGTGCTTCCTGGATGCATAGCGTAGTTTGAATCGTGAGCTTCCTCTAGAATAGCATCTTTAAGCTCACTAAAATTAAAACACATAGTCTTCCTTGCCTTTCTATGGCCCCGCCTCGATCTCATCTTAAACTCGCTTCGGGCCTTGTTTGGACTTTCCAAACATTTTCTCAGCAAGTTACTATCCTCCTGTTTGTCTTCTCACAACCTCTCACTCACGAGTGAAGACTGACTGAAATCGAGCTAAAAGACTCCACTGAACTCTCTCATTTCACAATCGCTTTAGAATCCCTTTAGAGGTCTTAAAAATGTTGCTCGAATACCACACAAGGCATCCCTAGGAAGTCTTGACTTCCTGCTCAAAGCATCTGCTACCACATTCGCCTTCCCTTGATGGTATTCTATAGTACAATCATAATCTTTAATCGCTTCTAACCATCTTCTCTGCCTCATATTCAACTCCTCTCGATCAAAGATATACTTGAGACTCTTATGATCTGTGTGTAGATGTGACACCTTTCACCAAACAAGTAATGTCTCCGATCTTCATTGCTAGAACAACTCGCTACTTTAACTCAAGATCGTGGGTAGGGTAATTACATTCATGCTTTTTCAATTGTCTTGATGCATAAGCTATTACTTTTCCTTCTTGCATCAAAACACACCCTAAACCTTGTCTCGAGGCATCACAGTAAATCACATACTCTTTTCCCGTTACAGGAAGTGTCAGAATAGGTGTTGTAACTAATCTCTTTTTCAGCTCCTAAAAACTCTGTTCGCACTTGTCTGACCATTCAAACTTAGCATTCTTCTTTGTCGAAGCTGTTAAGATGCTATTCGTGAGAAATCCTCAACAAACCGCCTGTAGTATCCTGCCAAGCCTAGGAAACTACGTGCCTCTCAGACCGGCCGGTCTCTCTCCCAGCTTGACTACAGACTTTAACTTTATTTGGACCCACACTAACACCATTTGCTGAGACAACATGCCCCAAAAACACGACCTGATTCAACCAAAACTCACATTTGGTGAATTTAGCGTACAACTGTTTATCTCGTAGTGTTTGCAGAATAATCCTTAGATGTTCCTCATGAGCTTTCCTGTCAACTGAGTAAACTAGTATATCATCAATAAATACTATCACGAATTGATCCAAATACTGGTGGAATATCCTGTTCATGAGGTCCATAAAAACTGCTGGTGCATTCGTCAAACCGAACGACATTACTAGAAACTTATAATGCCCGTACCTGGTTCTGAATGTTGTCTTAGGAATATCTGATTTCCTTACCTTTAACTGATGGTATCCTCGATCTCAAATCAATCTTAGAAAACACCGATGCTCTCAGAATCGGGTCAAACAAGTCATCAATACGGGTAAAGGATACTTGTTACGTATCGTGACTTTGTTTAACTGTCTGTAATCAATGCATAATCTAAGGGTACCATCTTTCTTCTTTACAAATAACACTGGAGCTCCCCAGGGTGATACACTAGGTCTGATGTATCCCTTATCAACTAGTTCTTGTAATTGCATCTTCACCCTTTGAGCTCACTTGGAGCCATTCTATACTGGCGCTGCGCGAAATAGGTGCTGCTCTCGGTAGCAATTCAATAGTGAACTCTACCTCCTATCGTGTGGCAACCACGATGATCTGTTGGAAAACATCTAGAAATTCGTTCACAACAAGAACATCTTCTGGTTTTAACTTTTCTTCCCGCACTCCACTACGTGAGCAAGAAACGCCGCAGCATCCTTTTCTCAACAACTTCTCGAGCTTTGAATGCTCAAATCAAACTCGTAGGAATAATCTTCTTTTCACCCCGAAAACCACTTCACCAACCCCGGTTTTCTAAAAACAACTTCCTTTCTATGGCAATCCATGGAAGCATAATGAGTGAATAAGAAATCCATCCCTAAGATTGCATCTAACATCTGCAACTCTAGTGGAAGAAGATCCACTAACATATTGAGATCTTCTACTAAGACCTCACAATCTCGCAACAACACCGAATTGACTAGTAAAGCATCACCAACCGGAGTGTATATGACTAACTCCTCAAATAAAGGCTCTAGCTTCCTACTAAGCTTAGTTAGGAATATACTGAAACAAAGGAATGCGTAGCACTGGATCTATCAAAACACATGCAGTACATTACAAATAGAAATCGTACTCAGAATCACATCCGTGCATCCTCTCGCTTCTTCTTTGAGTCATAGCGTAGACCTTTCCCCTCGCTGCCTAAGTCTCCCTACAACTCCTTCTCTGCTTTTGCACCACCGTGCCCTCTCCTCGCAGCTCTACCGGAACTCTCTGGCCGCTCAACCGCTCGGGATCCAACTCCTCGTCCTCTCTGCTAGGGCCGCTCTAAGCCGTGGACAATCCTCTTGAAATGCCCCGCCGCCCACACACTGGTAACACACACCGACGCCAACAAGACATTGGCCTCGATGATTCTTGCCATAATTTGCACATGGAGTTCTCCTTGCTGCACTGGCAACAGACTTCTGCATTGTCTGTGGTCTTGCGGAGGATCTGGCAAATTGACTAGGTGCTCTTTGACTCTGCCTCTGATAGGCACCACTAACATTCATCTCGCCTCGATATCCGCCGCCACTTCGATTCTTAAAGTCCCGACGACTTGAAACATTTACTCCAGGTGTGAATCTTCACGTTCGCGACCCCAAAAACTACTCGTCGTTGAAGGCCCACGAATTGGCTCCACTACTGACTGCGCCTCTGCTATACTCTGCTCAACACGTAGAGCAGTCTCTACTAGCCGTGAGAAGTCACCCACTTAGCAATGGTCGTGGATCGGGTACGTATCTCGTGTCGTAACCTCTCTCTCTCAAATCGTCGACACTGCCACTCTCGGATGCCACAATAACATCAAACATACCGTGATAGCTCGGTATACCTTCTCTCGTGACTCACCATCATAGATAGTGACCCTTGCTTTAATTCTAAAAATTCATCTCTCTTTGCTTCGCAGTATGTGCCAGGGTAATATTTATCTTCAAATATGCCTCTCAAAGTTTGCCGCCTAAAGTGTGTGCATCACTCCGTCAGCTAAAATTGACTTCCACCATCCTCTCGCTTTCTTTCTCTAGCAGAATGTGGCTAGCTTGACTTTACGCTCCTTAGGCAGCTCATCACGCCAAAACATTTCTCAAGTTTATTCACCACACCTCGGCGTCACCGGATCTGTGGAACCTCAAACACCGTGGCTCCCAATTTCTTCGGGACGTTCTATTCCATACGCCTTTTCGGATCACTTGGCCTCGCTTCTCTCGGCACTCGCCTACCTCTCCTGTGAGGAAATGGCATGCCGCTGATCTCTCGACCTCGCTTTGGACTCTCGGGGCACTAGATCCCTCTCGGATTGCCTTGGGTAGGATCCTCGCATCCCCGCCTTGATCCCGCCTGCGCCTGCGCTAGTACGTGGTGGCATGACTCCTATAACATAACAACATATTAGACATGCTATTGATACTTAACTCAAATACACAATACTAAACTTCTATTCACATTTTAACCCTAACGACTTGCTCTTATCCTTACTTGAACCATACTCTACTAGTTCGATCCGAACTAACTCAATAACTTACTATAACTTTTACTTTATTCTCGTGAGCTAGCTTGCCCTGCTCTCATTCCCATGGAGCTAATCGCTCTGATACTGTTGACACACCCTCCCGAACTACCTGCGCTAACTCACGGCGAAGGCGGCGTGAAGCCAATGTGACATTGTTTATCTCTTAACAATACTTGTTGACCCCGATTCACCTGAAACATACTATGTTCGAAAATGGAACACTTAAACATGACATAGCGGAAACTGGACAACTATTAAACTTATACAAGGAGAAACCCTTCACAAGTCTCTCTTGGAAACTAAAAGTCTAGTGCATCAGGAACAAACAAGACAAACCATGGTTTACACAACCTCTAATGTACAAACAACTATAACACCAAAGTCCTCTCAAAATAATTTACAAACATAGAGACTTGCTAGACAAAACCAGCCACGTACAAAAAGTATTTAACTTATGAAGCTTCAAAGAGACTATGGCAAGAACTCGAAAGCAGAGCTCGATCTCTACCAAAAGTTTGAAAACATAGAAAGAATGAGCTATGAAGCTCAATGAGTGACTGTGTTTAATATCTGTAACTTGTAAAACATGTGACCTGAAAACTATGAGCATATGCATTTGTATTCAAGCATTGAAAGTAAACGTAGAATCATAATAGACTTTCAGAAAACAAACAAGTATATCATCAAAATCTCGTAAGGCATGTAAATGAGATAAACTCTTTTAAAATCATGTCACAATCCACGTTGTGTAGGGCACGCCAAAGACAACCAACGCTTACTCTACGATGTAGTGGGGCCGCCCCAACACTCCCATCGTCTTTGTCGAGTAGGGCCCGCCCAACACTCACGAGATAAATACTGTTGTCACGGAGTACACTCAACGCCGACAACAACAGAATAAGACCTGTGAGCACACGGTCCACCATAAAGCCTCTGCTCAATATCTCGTAAAAATCACATGAAAACATTTGTACATGCTTGCTTGAAATCATAACATTTCCATAAATTTTGGCAACCATTGACATATGCTCATGTATAAACTTTATAAAGACTTTTAGGTCACAATGAACACTTGAAACATTTCTAGAAAAACATGAATACTCATAAACATGAGTTCGTAAGAAAGCATAATGCATTGAAAACTTTTATTCTAGCAAAACTTGCATTTCTTGAACATAATTCAAGCATATATACACTTTTGAAGTTCGTTTTATCACTCACAGTGTTTGAACTAGAATCTTAGCCCGTACACTCGACCTATTTGCTCTTGGCCTGTCAAACAAACCAAATTCATGTATTAGAACCTATGGTTTTTAACCTTAAAACTACAAGAAAACACACTTTTAATTTTCAGATTTTCTGCCCTGTTTTCAGACAGCCATAACTTCTTCATTACTTATCCAAAAAGAATGTACTTTATACCAAACTCTTCCTTTTTGAACCCTCTAAAACTCTTATGAAGACATGAAAATGAGATTCCTAACGTATGGGTTAGAAAATACCTCAGTAGCTTAACCCCTAAAATGATCCTGTTGCTGTTCCAGATTTCACTTCCTGCTGCAACCCGAAACTTAACCTGATGATTACAACATCTTCTAATCATTTTCTTCTCACGATTCCTTCACGAAACTTGTAGGAAATTCAATAATATTTCGAACCATACTAATTAGAGCTTCTAACTCCAAGTATACAGATCAGAATAACCAAAACATCAGAGACTTCTCGGATTTGACAGCAAATTTCTGTCTTCTGCCTTCCTCTTAACAAAACAGCAACTTAACATAAGAATTTGCTCGAGCTTCCTTCATAAACTTTTCTTAAAAATGAGTTAACTTTCAAGAAAACTAAGCCTCAGCCCTTACCTCTTCCTGTAGAGCTCGAGAAGATCAAAACATCAGGACTGGTATGAATTGATCAACTTGCTGCAATAAAGAATCCCCTTGAGTTCTCCTCTTTTCTTCTGCAACTCCAGCTCAAAATCACCAAAAATGGCCTCCTTCTTCTTCCTTTCTCCTTCAAACACGAAGCTTCAGCCTTAGTTTGTGATGAAAGAGAAGAAAATGGAGAGAAAACCCTTTTAAAAAAAAAAAAAATCAATCGGTGGAAGAGGTATTCCTTTGTCTTTTTGCACTTTTGCTTTTTTTCATTTTCCATTTCTTTTTCCTTTTCTTTTCTTTCCTTTATCTTCTTTCTTTCTTTTCTTTTCTTTTCTTTTCTTTTCTTAACAAAACAAAATAACTTAATATATAAAACATTTGTTTCATTTCCTTTTCTTCTTTTGTCTTTAAAAGCAAACCAAACCAAAATGGTCTAAACTTTCTTTCCTTGTTTTCCTTTTGTCTTTCACTTCATTTCTTTTCTTTTTAAAACATGGGAAACCAAGTTTTAAACATTCATTTCTTCTTTCTTTTGTTGTTTCTTAATAAGGAAGTTCCAAAAAGATCTCTGTTTACAACTTACCTCCTTGAGAAATTTCTCAGTCTCGAAATTGAGTAGTCTTTAAGTGAAAATCATTGGGTACTTCCTCCTCATTAGATCCTCTAACTCCCGTGTTGCCTCCTCCACTCCGTGATGTCTCCAACGAACCTTCACGAGTGGGATCGCCTTGTTCCTCAAAACTTGCTCTTTCTGTCGAGGATTTGAACTGCATCCTCTACGTAACTCATGTCTTCTTTCACTCAACTGTTTGTGCTTGAAACACATGTGTCGGATCTCGAATATACTTCCTCAACATGGACACATGAAATACATCATGTACTCGAGATAGTTCTCACTGCAACTCCAAATCAGAGGTCTGCTGCCCAACTCGTCCCCAAGCATCGGGTAAGGACCAATATATCTAGGGCTTAGTTTACCCTTCTTACCAAAACGAAGGACACCTCCCCATGGAGATAACTTCAAGAAAACTTGATCTCCAACCTGGAATTCTAAGTTCTTTCGTCGCTTATCAGCATAATTCTTCTGACGGTCTTGTGCTACCTTCAAATTTTCTTTGATTACCTTAATATTGTCTGTAGTAACTTGTACCAACTCAGGCCGATTAGCTTCCGCTCTCCAACTTCATTCCAACATACGGGCGTTTCTACATGGTCTTCCATACAGAGCCTCAAATGGTGCCATACCAATACTCATTGGTAGTCATATTGTAAGCAAATTCCATAAGCGATAGGTGTGTATCCCAACTCCTTTAAATTGAAGGACACATGCTCTCAACATGTCCTCTAAGGTCTGGATGGTCCTCTCTGACTGCCCATCTGTCTGAGCATGGAATGCTGTACTAAACTTCAGCTTTGTTCCCATAGTTTACTAGGCCAAAACTTAGAAGTAAATCTTGGATCTCTATCTGAAACGATAGACACCGCACTCCGTATTGACTCACAATTTTGTCGACGATATAGCTTAGCTAGCGATCAAGCGTGACGCCGCTTTAATCCAGACAAACCGTCTTTGTTTTAGTGAGTCTATCCACTATTACCCAAATACCATCATGCCCACTTGAAGTACGTGGTAATCCAAACAGAAAATCCATAGTGATATGCTCCCACTTCCACTCGCACCGGGCAAGTGGGTTAAGGAGTCCTCCCGCCTCCGCCTAATCGTTTAAACTCTTGTTGGCGTATCAAACATCTATCAACATAATCGCCTATCTCTCGCTTCATCCTGTGCCACCAATACGCTCCTTCAAAGTTTTGTACATCTTGGTGCTTCCTGGATGCATAGCGTAGTTTTGAATCGTGAGCTTCCTCTAGAATAGCATCTTTAAGCTCACTAAAATTCGAACACATAGTCTTCCTTGCCTTTCTATGGCCCCGTCTGGATCTCATCTTAAACTCGCTTCGGGCCTTGTTTGGACTTTCCAAACATTTTCTTGCAAGTTACTATCCTCTGGTTGTCTTCTCACAACCTCTGCTACGAGTGAAGACTGACTGAACTCGAGCTAAAGACTCCTCAACTCTCTGCATTCACAACTGCCTTAGAATCCCTTAGAGTTCTTAAAAATGTTGCTCGAATACCACACAAGGCATCCCTAGGAAGTCTTGACTTCCTGCTCAAAGCATCTGCTACCACATTCGCCTTCCCTTGATGGTATTCTATAGTACAATCATAATCTTTAATCAGTTCTAACCATCTTCTCTGTCTCATATTCAACTCCCTCTGATCAAAGATATACTTCAGACTCTTATGATCTGTGTAGATGTGACACCTTTCACCAAACAAGTAATGTCTCCAGATCTTCAGTGCTAGAACAACTGCTGCTAACTCAAGATCGTGGGTAGGGTAATTACATTCATGCTTTTTCAATTGTCTTGATGCATAAGCTATTACTTTTCCTTCTTGCATCAAAACACACCCTAAACCTTGTCTCGAGGCATCACAAAGAAATCACATACTCTTTTCCCCAGCATACAGAAGTGTCGAATAGGTCTTTGAATTAATCTCTTTTTCACTCCCCAAAACTCGTCGCACTTGTCTGACCATTCAAACTTAGCATTCTTCTTTGTCAAAGTTGTTAAGATGCTATTCGTGAGAAATCCTCAACAAACCGCCTGTAGTATCCTGCCAAGCCTAGGAAACTACGTACCTCTGTCGCACTGGCTGGTCTCTCCCAGTTGACTACAGCTTTAACTTTATTTGGACCCACACTAACACCATTTGCTGAGACAACATGCCCCAAAAACACGACCTGATTCAACCAAAACTCACATTTGGTGAATTTAGCGTACAACTGTTTATCTCGTAGTGTTTGCAGAATAATCCTTAGATGTTCCTCATGAGCTTTCCTGTCAACTGAGTAAACTAGTATATCATCAATAAATACTATCACGAATCGATCCAAATACTCGTGGAATATCCTGCTCATGAGGTCCATGAAAATCGGTGCATTCGTCAAACCGAACGACATTACTAGAAACTTATAATGCCCGTGACTGCCCTCGAATGTCGTCTTAGGAATATCTGATTTCCTTACCTTTAACTGATGGTATCTTGATCTCAAATCAATCTTAGAAAACACTGATGCTCCTCGTAACTGGTCAAACAAGTCATCAATACGAGGTAAAGGATACTTGTTACGTATCGTGACTTTGTTTAACCGTCAGTAATCAATGCATAATCTAAGGGTACCATCTTTCTTCTTTACAAATAACACCGAGCTCCCTGGGTGATACACTAGGTCCGATGTATCCCTTGTCAACTAGTTCTTGTAATTGCATCTTCACCCTTTGAGCTCACTTGGAGCCATTCTATACGGCTACCGCGAAATAGGTGTTGTTCTGCAGCAGCTTCAATAGTGAACTCTACCTCCCTATCAGTGGCAACCGACAGAGATCTGTTGAAAAACATCTAGAAATTCGTTCACAACAAGAACATCTTCTGGTTTTAACTTTTCTTCCTGCACCTCCACTACGTGAGCAAGAAACGCCGTGCATCCTTTTCTCAACAACTTCTGAGCTTTGAATGCTGAAATCAAACTCGTAGGAATAATCTTCTTTTTACCCCTGAAAACCACTTCAGCCAACCCCGGTTTTCTAAAAACAACTTCCTTTCTATGGCAATCAATGGAAGCATAATGAGTGAATAAGAAATCCATCCCTAAGATTGCATCTAACATCTGCAACTCTAGTGGAAGAAGATCCACTAACATATTGAGATCTTCTACTAAGACCTCACAATCTCGTAACACTGAATTGACTAGTAAAGCATCACCAACTGGAGTGTATATATGACTAACTCCTCAAATAAAGGCTCTAGCTTCCTACTAAGCTTAGTTAGGAATATACTGAAACAAAGGAATGCGTAGCACTGGATCTATCAAACACATGCGCAGTACATTACAAATAGAAATCGTACAGTAATCACATCCGTGCATCCTCGCGCTTCTTCTTTGAGTCATAGCGTAGACCTTTCCTCTGCTGCCTAAGTCTCCTACAACTCCTTCTGCTTTTGCACCACCGGTGACCTCTCCTGCAGCTCTACCGGAACTCTCATTTGCTCAACCGCCCTGGATCCAACTCCTCGTCCTCTCTGGCGGCCAGCTCTAAGCCGTGGACAATCCTCTTGAAATGCCCCGCCGCCACACATCGGTAACACACACCGACACCAACAAGACATTGGCCTCGATGATTCTTGCCATAATTTGCACATGGAGTTCTCCTTGCTGCGACCGGCAACAGAACTCTCGCATTGTCTCGGGTCTTGCGAGGATCTCGCAGATTGACTAGGTGCTCTTTTTGACTCGCCTCGATAGGCACCACTAACATTCATCTCGCTCGATATCCGCCGCCACTCGATTCTTAAAGTCCTCGACGACTTGAAACATTTACTCTGTGTGAATCTTCGCTGCTCACGACCCGAAAACTACTCGTCGTTGAAGGCCCACGAGTTGGCTCCATTATCGATCGCGCCTCTTATACTCTGCTCGCTCAACACGTAGAGCGCTCTCTACCACCGTGAGAAGTCACCCACTTAGCAATGGTCGTGGATCGGGTACGATATCTCGTGTCGTAACCCTCTCTCAAATTGTCGACACTGCCACTCTCGGATGCCACAATAACATCAAAGATACCGTGATAGCTCGGTATACCTTCTCTCGTGACTCACCACCGATAGTGACCCTTGCTTTAATTCTAAAAATTCATCTCTCTTTGCTTCACAGTATGTGCCAGGTAATATTTATCTTCAAATATGCCTCTCAAAGTTTGCCACCTAAAGTGTATGCATCACTCCGTCTCGCTAAAATTGACTTCCACCATCCTCTCGCTTCTTTCTTTAGCAGAATGTGGCTAGCTTGACTTTACGCCTCTCGTATGCGCTCATCACGCCAAAACATTTCTCAAGTTTATTCAAATCCACACCTCTGCGTCAGTGGATCTGTGGAACCCTCAAACACCGTGGGCTCCCAATTTCTTCGGACGTTCTATTCCATACGCCTTTTCTCGATCACTTGGCCCCGCTTCTCTCGCTCGCCTACCTCCTGTGAGAGAAATGGCATGTCGCTCTCTCGACCTCGCTTTGGACTCTCGGGGCACTAGATCCCCTCTCAGATTGGCCTTGGGTAGGATCCTGCATCCTGCCTTGATCCTGCCTGCGTCGTCTGCTAGTACGTGGTGGCATGACTCCTATAACATAACAACATATTAGACATGCTATTGATACTTAACTCAAATACACAATACTAAACTTCTATTCACATTTTAACCCTAACTGGACTTGCTCTTATCCTTACTTGAACCATACTCTACTAGTTCGATCTGAACTAACTCAATAACTTACTATAACTTTTACTTTATTCTAAGAGCTAGCTTGCCCTGTCTCATTCCCATGGAGCTAATCGCTCGATACTGTTGACACACCCTCCCGAACTACTCCGCTAACTCACTTTCGAGTAGGCGGCGTGAAGCCAACAGACATTGTTTATCTCTTAACAATACCATTGACCTCGATTCACCTGATAAACATACTATGTTCAAAATGGAACACTTAAACATGACATAGCGGAAATCGACAACTATTAAACATATACAAGGAGAAACCCTTCACAAGTCTCTCTTGGAAACTAAAAGTCTAGTGCATCAGGAACAAACAAGACAAACCATTGTTTACACAACCTCTAATGTACAAACAACTATAACACCAAAGTCCTCTCAAAATAATTTACAAACATAGAGACTTGCTAGACAAAACCAGCCACGTACAAAGTATTTAACTTATGAAGCTTCAAAGACTATGGCAAGAACTCAAAAGCCGTGAGCTCGATCTCTACCTCAAAAGTTTGAAAACATAGAAAGAATGAGCTATGAAGCTCAAAGTGAGTGATCGTGTTTAATATCTCAGAATTTGTAAAACATGTGACCAAAAAACTATGGGCATATGCATTTGTATTCAAGCATTGAAAGTAAACGTAGAATCATAATAGACTTTCAGAAAACAAACAAGTATATCATCAAAATCTCGTAAGACATGTAAATGAGATAAACTCTTTTAAAATCATGTCACAATCCACGTTGTGTAGGGCACGCCCAGTACAACCAACGTTTACTCTACGATGTAGTGGGGCCCGCCAAAGACTCCCATCGCCTTTGTCGAGTAGTAGGGCCCGCCAACACTCACGACAGCGCTGTTGTCACGGAGTACACTCAACGTCGACAACAGAATAAGACCTGTGAGCACACGGTACCATAAAGCCTCGGGCTCAATATCTCAGAAAATCACATGAAAACATTTGTACATGCTTGCTTGAAATCATAACATTTCCATAAATTTTGGCAACCATTGACATATGCTCATGTATAAACTTTATAAAGACTTTTAGGGTCACAATGAACACTTGAAACATTTCTAGGAAAACATGAATACTCATAAACATGAGTTCAGAAGAAAGCATAATGCATTGAAAACTTTTATTCTAGCAAAACTTGCATTTCTTGAACATAATTCAAGCATATATACACTTTTGAAGTTCGTTTTATCACTCACAGTGTTTGAACTAGAATCTTAGCCCGTACACTCGACCTATTTGCTCTTGGCCTGTCAAACAAACCAAATTCATGTATTAGAACCTATGGTTTTTAACCTTAAAACTACAAGAAAACACACTTTCAAAAATTCCAGCATTTTCAGATTTTCTGCCCTTTTTTCAGACAGCCATAACTTCTTCATTACTTATCCAAAAAGAATGTACTTTATACCAAACTCTTCCTTTTTGAACCCTCTAAAACTCTTATGAAGACATGAAAATGAGATTCCTAACGTATGGGTTAGAAAATACCTCAGTAGCTTAACCCCTAAAATGATCCTGCTGCTGTTCCAGATTTCACTTCCTGCTGCAACCCGAAACTTAACCTGATGATTACAACATCTTCCAATCATTTTCTTCTCACGATTCCTTCACGAAACTTGTAGGAAATTCAATAAGATTTCGAACCATACTAATTAGAGCTTCTAACTCCAAGTATACAGATCAGAATAACCAAAACATCAGAGACTTCTCGGATTTGACAGCAAATTTCTGTCTTCTGCCTTCCTCTTAACAAAACAGCAACTTAACATAAGAATTTGCTCGAGCTTCCTTCATAAACTTTTCTTAAAAATGAGTTAAATTTCAAGAAAACTAAGCCTCAGCCCTTACCTCTTCCTGTGGAGCTCGAGAAGATCAAAACATCAGGACTGGTCTGAATTGATCAACTTGCTGCAATAAAGAATCCCCTTGAGTTCTCCTCTTTTCTTCTGCAACTCCAGCTCAAAATCACCAAAAATGGCCTCCTTCTTCTTCCTTTCTCCTTCAAACACGAAGCTTCAGCCTTATTTTGTGATGAAAGAGAAGAAAATGGAGAGAAAACCCTTTTTAAAAAAAATCAATCGGTGGAAGAGGTATTCCTTTGTCTTTTTGCACTTTTGCTTTTTTTCATTTTCCATTTCTTTTTCCTTTTCTTTTCTTTCCTTTATCTTCTTTCTTTCTTTTCTTTTCTTTTCTTTTCTTAACAAAACAAAATAACCTTTCTGCTAAGACTAGAGAAACTGATCCTAAGGATTTAGAACTCAAAGTTTGAGTAAATACAATTCAAAAACAAGAACTTTTGTGTGCCTTGGATCCTTGATTACCTCTTTTTTTTTTTTACTACTATTTTTTTTTGGTTTTTTTTTGCTACTGTTTTTTTAACTTTTTGCTACTTACTGTTTTTTTTTTTTATGATTCAAGAACAAAATAAAAAGAAATTAAAGACAAGTTGCAGAATGCCTTGTGTTACACTTTGTAAATGCTTACGAAAAAAAATGACAGAAAAAAGTAACACAAATTGTAGATATTTCACCTCTAGAGAGTCGGCCAAAGGATGTCGACCAACGAGTTCTGATACCAAATGATAAGCGCCGAATTTGTTGGTTTAACAAAGCTAGAGGTCCTTCTAGGATCTTTGCAAACGTCGCGAACAAGACCAACTTAACGAATTGATTCCAACCAAGAATTTAGTTAGAAGATGAATCACTCTTAGATCAAACTTAGAATAAGGATGGTCACTCCTAGATCCTATGACGAATCAGTCCAGAATTAGCTTGATCAGGGCTAATCCAATGAATCGGTTAAACATCAAACCTAAAGCAAGATTTGAAAGAAGTTAACACCAAATGGGCTAAACAAAACACAAGTTTTTTCATAAAGGTTCTGCCTTTTCCATGCCAATACAAGCCTTTAAATAGGCCAAAATGGTCGTGCAAAGCACCAAAGACCAAAAGTCTTCAAAACAGCATTAAATGTGAAATGAAGAAAAAATTGACCTAGGAATTTAAAACTTGATTGCACAACGTTTGAGAGCTCTAAATATGGAACAAAAAACATAGAAATGCTTTAAATGGTCTTAATTATCTACTGTAGGATCCGCCATGCATGACTATTTCGTTTGACGAGGCTTGACATCACGAAATCCCAAGAGGTGCAATCTGGACAGCCACCTGTTCACATTTTCTGCACACTTTTTTTGTCCTCACATCTTTCAAACTAGACAACTTTTCCCGTGCCATCTTCACTCCATTCTCATCTTGACTTGTTGTACTAACATTATATAGAATTTTGGGCTAAAAAATCTTGGTCTCTCCTTGTGTATTCACGAGCTTTTGGAGATGCAATGTGAAAGCCTCTTGAATCTTCTTGGCCTTGCTCCTTCAGGTACATGCTTGATCAATGGTTTGATTCACATCACACTCACTAAGCTTCATAGCTCATTTTTTCAGTGTTTTCCAAACTTTTCAGGTAGAGATCGAGCTCCTAGTACCTGACATCCTGCTATAGTCTGCTAAAAGCTCCACGAACTTGATATTTTGTACGTGGGTGGTGTTGTATAGCAAGTTCATATGTGTTGTAATTAATTTTGAGGGGACTATGTAGTTATAATTGTATGTGCTTTAGAGGTTGTGGTTGTGTAATCAATGGGTTAGCCTGTTTGTGGTTCTGATGCTCTTGTTGTTTTAGTTTTTAAGAGAGACTTAAGAAGAGTTTCTCCTTATGTATGTTTAGTAGTTGTCAAGTTTTCGTTGTATTATGTTAAGTGTTCCATATGCGTGCATAGTATGTTTAACAGGTTAAGCAGGGTCAACAGGTATTGTTAGGTGGTGAACAATGTTTGTTGGCTTCATGCTGTCTTCCGGGCTAAGTTAGCATGTAGTACAGGAGGGGGTGTGACAAGGGTAGTTGATATGAACCAAGTACCACCTATTGTCATGCCTGAAGGTCCAATTACAAGGTCAAGAGCCAAGAAGCTACAACAGGCTTTAATCACTTATATTCAAGCTATGGTGAGCTCAAAAGAGGAGGTTCTAGAAGATGTTGGAGTCTTTCTCTACATGTTGTGCAAAGTTGAACTTCAAGATGGAGACACATTAAAATGCTTTCTAACTTGCATTTAATGAACTCATAGCTGAATGTTAAGTAACTCCCAAGAATTAGACCTAACAACCTTGTTGAGAAAACAAGACCTTTAGATCTAAAACTCAAAAACCCCAAAACGACATGGAATCAACCCAAGGAAAAGTTTGGAACGGGTTACCTTGATGATCAAGATCAAGAGTAAGGAAAACTCGTGATTCGAATCACTCCAAAAGAGGTACGTTCAACACCACTTGAATGACTCTAGCATACAAATTCTAAACACAAGAAATTGCAATAAGCAAAACTTAGCTCTCAACAAAGCTAAAAGGAAAACTCAATTCATTCACTTTAAAATTCTGTCTACAATGGAAGAAGAGAGGGCTTTATATAGCCTTTGAGACCCTTAACCTAATTGACAAAGGAGACAAATAGACACTAAATTTATGGGCTAGTTAGTGGGGAAAAGAGTAACCTATATGAGTTACAATGCAGCCACAACTCCCATCAAACTTAAATGATATACAAAATTGAAATTACATTTAAAACTAATAAAGGTGTTGTTCTCATCATTCAAATCAACTCAAGGAAAGTAAAATCAGATTACCTTGTGATCAAACATCTCAAGGCAAGAGAACTTGTATGAGATCCGAATCACTCCACAAGCAAGGTTGAATGATTCTAAGCATGCAACCTAATCTACATAGAATTGCAAAAACATAGCTCAAGGCTATAAAAAAGCACAAAGGCCTCTTTTGATTACATTTTCAATCTTTTCTTTCTCCTTTCTTTTCTCCTACAAGGTACATGGCTTTATATAGCCTCAAAATCAACCCTAGAGTAACCTATGGTCAATTGAAAGGTTGTAACTTACATCCCCATCAATACCATGATCTCCACTAACCAAATTGTAACCTAAATTATTGAAAACAAGACTTTAAAACTGAAATTTACATCAAAATATCCATAAATCCGAGATTGAAGTCTTGTACTAATCTTGAAAGTCTTTGTAACCTTCCATGCATAAATGAAGTTTCACTTGATTTAAATTGAAACCCTTGTTCCATAAATGAACCTTGAGTTATCATTAAAGATACATTTATTGCACATGAGTTCATTAAATGCATCTTCAGTTCGTCATAAATGACGTTGGACAACATTTATTTCAACTCCATTTTGAAGCTTTTTCTCTCGTTTTGCATAGCGTGATGATTCGTATCAGTAAGAGGAGTTGGAATCATGTTTTGAATGAAAAGTTGCATATTTTGCTTCTTAAGCCATGAGCTTGTTTCTTTGCATATCTTGTGTTTAGATTTGCATGCTAGGATCATTCAAGTAGTGTTGATCAAACTACTTGTGGAGTGATTCAAATCTTGAGTTTAGAAACAAGTTTTCTCTACTCTTGATCTTGATCATCAAGGTAAATCCGTTTCTATCTTCTTCCTTGGGATGAAATCATCTAGATTTGGGGTTTTTGAGTTTTAGATCTAAAGGTCTTGTTCTTCAACAAGGTTGTTAGATTTAAATCATCAAGAGTTACTTATCATTTGGTATCAGAGCTTTAGGTTCTAGATCGGATAAATGTTTCCGTTTTTCTATTCTTTTCTTCATTTTTATTCTGAATTTTTTCTATTCCATATGTTCATCTCGTCAGATTCTGTTCATTCATATAAAACTCAAACAAAGTGTCTTTTTCATCAGTCTTTTGGTATTTTCGTCTTCTGCAATAGTGTCATTTGTGTCAATATTTTGTTGTTTTTCTCTTCTACAAAGTTATAAATCTCTGTCTAAACTTCAATTTTGTCTTTTACAAGTCCTTCAAATTCAACTTGCTTAAGGGTGAAAACATTTCATTTTGATAATCTATTCTGGAAAATCGAGAAAATCGATAGCATAAGTTTTCTTTGATTCTTGATGTTTCTATGGTGTTCTTTGTTTATATCTTTCATATCTTGAGCTTAAATCTGATATTTCCCTGTTAGATCTGAATGTTTGTGTTTGATTTTTCCATATATGTTCCAAATTGTCCATTGCAATAAATGCACATGAGTTACAAATTGAAATTTCCAGCCACATGATTTTAAAGTCATTGACTAATTGTGTTTGTAACTCCAATTCATTTTGATGTTATAAAATCATATTGTAAATCTTTTCAATTACACATTGACTAGATCATTCAAATTGGAAGAGTTATTTGATGGAATGTTCACTAGTTGTTGGCATTTACAGTTGTAACTATCATTTGTTCCACTTCCATATCTTTCTCATCTTGAGTCAATTTTTGTTTCACTTCTGTCATTTTCTTTCTTTCATAACTTGTTTCTTATTCGACATTTGTTTTGCTCCATATTTATGCTATTTTATTTTCTTAGTGTGTTGTCTATCACTTGATTGCAAACTTTGCTTATTGGCTCATGCGAGTGAAATTGTGAGTTTGTTGAGAGTGTTTTTCTGTTTTGAGTGTAAACACGAGTGACTATACCTTAACGAGTGAAAACACGTGAGTGAGTGCTTGTGAGCTCCATTTTTGTGTTACTTTTTTTTTTTAGTTTTGCAGAAACAAACAAAAAAAAAACATGAAGCTGAAATTCCCTAAATTCTATGGAAGTACAAATCCGACGGAGTACATTCAATGGGAAAGACAAGTTGATCATGTCATTGATCGTGGCACTTTGAATGAGGAGAAAAAGGTAAAACTCATTGTTTCTCATCTTAGAGATTATGCCATTACTTGGTGGGATAAATTGTTTTTGAGTAGGAGGAACCTTAACCGTCCAATTAAATCATGGAATGTTCTTAAGCAAATAATGCGGGAGCACTTTGCTCCTAAGATTTTACATAACTTGCGAACTTTGAGACAAGGGAGCAAAAGTGTGGAGGCTTACTACATGGAGATGCAAACGTTGCTTGAAGATCTCGAAATTTATGAGGATTAGACGGTTACAATGGCTCGATTCTTTAGAGGACTTAACAAGGGGATTGCAATTCAGCTTGATCTTCAACCTTATGAGGATTTGGAGAGGATGGTGCACATAGCCATAAAGATTGAAAAACGTCTCCAAAGGAAGTCTACAAGGTACACTAAACCTAAACCAATTTTAAATGTTAGTTCAACTTTGGAAAGGGTTAGTTTACCTACTGAAAATAAGCCTATTGTTGAAGTAGAAAGTGATAAGATTCAAAATGAAATGCTTTGTAATTTAGTGTCAACACATGCTAGTGAGTTTACTAGGAGATTAGATTGCAAAGACTTGTTTGTTTGTAACACTTCTACTATTGTAACACCTACTCTTCATGAAGTACATGTTGATGTGTGTGAGTTAGGGAAAAAGGCAAAAAAAGTCGAGACAAAAGCATGTCAATTGTTTTAAAAAGAATCTTGTGAGAAAATGAGTGAGAGAGAAAAGCATGAGATTAGTCTATGGCCTATAGAGAAAAAAGAGAGAAAAGCCAAGAAAGTGAGCTTGTGTAAAAGAGCTTATGAGGTTAAATCTATTTTGTTTTCAAAACAAAGTATTTTTGATCATTTGTATAAAGGAACTTGTTTTCTAACGGGTGAGCTCAAGCCATGTTTTTCCAGTTTTTCTTTTGAGTTCTTACAGGATGCCAAAGTACTCATTGTGATGCTTGATTCAAAGCTTCCCTCCAAAGTTAATGCCAAAGCATTTATTGAGAGGAAAAACTTCAAAATTGCTTCTAAATTAATCCATGGCAGCAAGCACAAGGTGTTAAAATCAGGTGATTGGGTTTGGAGACACTTTTGGAAGGACCGTTGTTCATTTCACAAGAAGCCTAAGTGGAATTCAGGACACATTTTACCTATGACGTCCCATGACTACAAGATTGCTCTACAAGGAGAAGGTGATGTCAATTACATTTTTAATGTTGCTGATTTTCGTCCCTTTGATGTTGGAGACCCTTTTGATTCGAGGACGAATCCTCTTGACGAAGGGGAGGATGATATGAACCCAATAGAGCCAATCAAGAATAAAGAAGAGCTTCAAGATGGACATACATTAAATGTACCATGGCTTCAGTTATGATGAACTCAAGTTGCATTGAAGGAATTAAAGTTGAATTAAATGAACTCAAGTACATCTCAAGTTCATTTCATGCAAGTCAACCATCAATTAATGGAACTACACTTCAAGCTACTTCAACATGAGCTTCATTTACTAATGGATGGTTACAAATACCTAGAAGAATGAATGCAATATTCAATCTCGGATTTATGGCCCTCTATTATGTAATTTTCAGTTTTTAAGCATATTTCGTAAGTTTTAGGTTACATTTGAGTAGTGGATAGTTATGGCATTAAAGTTGTGGAAGTTTCAATATTAAACATGTCATTTTAGCTTATTTTAGGTTACAATTTAAAGGCTATATAAAGCCATCAAAGATGTATTGTAAGAGGAGTTGGAATCATGTTTTGAATGAAAAGTTGCATATTTTGCTTCTTAACCCATGAGCTTGTTTCTTTGCATATCTTGTGTTTAGATTTGCATGCTAGGATCATTCAAGTAGTGTTGATTAAACTACTTGTGGAGTGATTCGAATCTTGAGTTTAGAAACAAGTTTTCTCTACTCTTGATCTTGATCATCAAGGTAAATCCGTTTCTATCTTCTTCCCTGGGATGAAATCATCTAGATTTGGGGTTTTTGAGTTTTAGATCTAAAGGTCTTGTTCTTCAACAAGGTTGTTAGATTTAAATCATCAAGAGTTACTTATCACATAAGCTTTAAGTACATTGATCATATCATGTGTAACTTCAATCTGTTTTTCATGTTATAAATCAGATTGTACCTCCTTTCAATTACACATTGACTAGATCATTCAATTTGAAAGGGTTATTTGTGGGAATATTGCATTAGTTGTTGGTGTTTAATATTGTAACTCCTATACCCTTTGTCCCATTCCATCTCTTATCCTTCCATTTTTTGTTTCAATTCTGCCATTTTCTTTCTTTCATAGCTTGTTTCTTATTTGATATTTGTTTTGCTCCATATTTATGCTATTTTATTTTCTTACTGTGTTGTCTATCACTTGATTGCAAATTTTGCTTATTTGCTCATGCGAGTGAAATTGTGAGTTTGTTGAGAGTGTTTTTCTGTTTTGAGTGTAAACACGAGTGACTATACCTTAACGAGTGAAAACACGTGAGGGAGTGCTTGTGAGCTCCATTTTTGTGTTACTTTGTTTAGTTTGCAGAAACAAACCAAAAAAAAAAAAACATGAAGCTGAAATTTCCTAAATTCTATGGAAGTACAAATCCGACGGAGTACATTCAATGGAAAAGACAAGTTGATCATGTCTTTGATCATGGCACTTTGAATGAGGAGAAAAAGGTAAAACTCATTGTTTCTCATCCTAGAGATTATGCCATTACTTGGTGGGATAAATTGTTCTTGAGTAGAATTGCAAAGACATAGCTCAAGGCTATAAAAAAGCACAAAGGCTCCTTTTGATTACATTTTTCAATCTTTCTTCTTTTTTCTCCTGGATTACATGTTGCTATTTATAGTCTTCAAAATTAAACCTAAAGATAACCTATGGTAGTTTAAGGGTTGTAACTTACATCCTCATCAATACCATAATGTCCACTAACTATTTGTAACCTAAACATTGAAAACAAGAGTTTAAAACTGAAATTTACATCAAATTAGCCATAAATCCGAGAATGATGTCTCTTTGCTAGCTTTGTAACTCTTTGTAACCTTCCAATAGTAAATGAAGCACATCTTGAAGATTTTCAAAGTTCTTGTCCCATAAATGAAGCTTGTTGTTCTTTAATAAATTATGAGTTGCACTTGAGTTCTTTAATAAATGATGAGTTGCACTTGAGTTCATCAATTTCTTTCTCCCTTGGTTCTTTTGAGTGACTAGCTTTTGATTCTTCTTTTCAATCCTTTCCTTCACTTCTTTGTGCAAATTTTTGATGTATTCGGCTTTAGAAACATCTGAATTACTAGGAAACATATTAGGTGGTAAAGGTGATAAATCTAGAGGAGTTAGGAATTAAATCCATATACAACCTCAAAAGGTGAACAACAAGTGGTGCTATGTATCGCTCTATTGTATGCAAACTCCACAAAAGGTAAAGTCTCTTCCCAAGACTTAAGACTCTTAGAAATTAGCGATCTAAGCAATGCCCCTAATGTTCTATTAACCACCTCAGTTTGCTCATCAGTTTGGGGGTGACAAGTTGTAGAAAACAGAAGCTTAGATCCCAATTTTTCCCACAAAACTTTCCAAAAATGACTTAAAAATTTGGCATCTCTATCACTTACAATGGTTTTTGGAATGCCATGCAATCTAACCACTTCCCTAAAGAATAGATTAGCTATGTTAGTTGCATCATCTGTTTTGTTACATGGAATGAAATGTTCCATTTTACTAAACCTATCAACCACAACAAAAATGCTATCATGATGTCCCCTAGTTTTTGGCAATCCTAGAACAAAATCCATGCTAATGTCAACCCATGGTTCACTAGGAACATCTAAAGGTGTGTAAAAGGCCATGTGGATGTGTCTTAGACTTAGTTTCCTTACATTTGAAACATTGCTTGCAAACTTTATTCACATCCTTCCTCATTTTCAACCAATAAAAGTGTTCACACAACATGCTGTATGTTTTAAATTCCCCAAAATGTCCCATAAGACCTCCCCCATGAGGCTCCTTCACAAATAACTCTCGAATGGAACACTTAGGAATGCAAAGTTTACCCTTTCTAAAAAGCATACCATCAAATACAACATGATCATGTACATTGTTCCCTCCTAAACATTGCATATACACATCATGAAATTAAAATTTCTCAACTTTGTAACGCTCAATCATGTGTTTAAAACCAAAATTTTTTGCACTAAGGGTAGAAAATAATGCATACCTTCTTGATAATGCATCGACCACCACATTATCCTTACCTTTCTTGTAATGAATGACATAAGGAAATGTCTCAATGAATTCTACCCATTACACATGCCTCTTATTTAACTTTGTTTGGCTTTTCAGGTGGTTCAAACTTTCATGATCAGTGTGGATGACAAACTCTTTTGGCCACAAGTAATGTTGCCAAACTTGCAAAGTCCTCACAAGTGCATGTAGTTCTTTGTCATATGTCGAGTAGTTGAGTTGTGCTCCATTTAGCTTCTCACTAAAGAACATGATTGACCTCTTTTCTTGCATCAAAACAGCTCCTATACCTATCCCACTTGCATCACATTCAATCTCAAAAGATTTGTCAAAGTTAGGTAAAGCAAGACAAGGTGCATTGGTCAATTTATCTTTTAATTCATTGAATGCATTCTCTTGCTTTTCTGTCCATTCAAACTTCACATGCTTTTTGACAAGTTCATTTAATGGTGAGACTATACTACTGAAATTCTTAATAAACCTCGTATAAAAACTAGCCAAACCATGAAACGATCTCACCTCATTTGCATTGGTAGGTGTTGGTCACTCTCGGATAGCCTTTACCTTTTCTTCATCAACTTGCACTCCATCCCTTCCAACAATGGAACCTAGGAAATTGACTTGGTCTAGACAAAAACTGCACTTTTTGAAGTTGGCATATAACTTCTCTTCTCTAAGTTTTAGTAAAATTGTCTTAACATGCAAAATATGATCATTCAAGCTTTTTGAGTAAACAAGAATATCATCAAAGTACACAACAACAAATTTTCCAATGTACTCTCTCAACACATGATTTCATTAGCCTCATAAAAGTACTTGGTGCATTAGTAAGGCCAAACGACATAACAAGCCACTCATAAAGTCAAAATTTAGTTTTGAAAGTCGTTTTTCACTCATCTCCCACATGCATTCGAATTTGATGACAACCACTTTTAAGATCTATTTTTGAAAACAGATTAGCACCATGTAATTAATCTAGCATGTCATCCAATCTAGGAATGGGATGTTGATACTTTACCATTATCTTGTTGATGGCTCGACAATCAACACACATTCTCCATGTGCCATCCTTCTTGGGTACCAAAATCACCAGAACCGAGTAAGGACTCATGCTTTCTTTAACATAACCTTTATCCATGAGTTCTTCCACTTGCCTTTGAATCTCCTTATTCTCGGTTGGATTCGTCCTATATAGGCTGCCATATTTGGAAGAGTTTCCCCAGGTATGAAGTCAATTTGATGTTCAATCCCTCTTAAAGGAGGTAAACCCGTAGGTGCATCTTCATATGGGAACATATCATTGAATTCCTGTAAAAGAGACTTAAAAGTACTTGGCAAAATATCATCAGATTTTGGGTTAATTGTTAAACACATTCTTTTGCACATAAGAACAAATTTTGGTTTTTGTGTTAACAACACATTCCTTACTTCCCCCTTTCTTATAACCAAACTCATATTATTTCTTTTTCCTCAAAATCAATCTTTTTTCTCTCTTCATTTTCACTCACCTTTTGCCCCACACTTCTCTCTTTCTTTTCACTCTTCTCTTTTTCTTTTAGCTTACTTTCTTCTCTCCTCTCTTGTTCTTCAAACTCTTTTCTTTTCTTTTCTAACCTCAAGTGATCACAATGTACTTCGTATGGAGACAATGGAAGTAAAGTAAATTTCTTCCCGTTGAAAGTAAGAGAATACTTATTTTCTACTCCATCAAATGTGACCCCTCTATCATATTGCCAAGGTCGGCCTAACAGTATATCCCCCGCATGCATAGGTAAAACATCACAAAGTACTTCATCCTTATATCTTCCCAAAGTAAAAGGAATAAGAACTTGAGAATTTACCTTAAGTTCTCCTTTGTTTGTCAACCATTGAAGTTTGTACGGTTTTGGATGTGGACGAATAGTTAGTTGAAGTCTCTCCACAAGAAAACTACTTGCCACATTTGTGCAACTCCCACTATCAATCACCAAACTACATGGGCTTCCTTTAATTAGGCATCTTGTGTGAAACAAGTTTTCCCTTTGGTCTTCAACTTTGTCTTCCTTGATTTGCATACTAAGGACCCTTCTTGTGATCAACGATATGGAGTTACCTTCTTCAATATACTCATCATCACATATTTCAGCTTCTTCCTTAACTGGTGCATCATGCTCCTTACATTCATCCTCCGAATCAACTACACCATTTCCTATCACCATAACTCTTTTATTGACACACTCTTTGCTCATGTGTCCAAACCTCTTGTGATATGAACCAAGCACTTCCAACATTAAATAAAACTAGACTTCTCCCTTACCTCCTTTGAAGCTTCATTCTTTTTAGCATTGGGGCTTTCAACCTCCACTCTTTAGGCAGCAACAAACTTTGCTTCTTTGTTGCGTCGGTTAATTCCTATTCACAAAACTATCTTTGTTCCATGCATTAGAATTTGTTGTTCCATGCATTAGAATTTGAAAAGGTACTAGCTTTAGGTGTATACCTTTTTGAATGCTCCTTTTCTTCCTTCAATTGAGCTTCAATTTTGATAGCATAATGATACATATCTTCGAGGTAAGGTGGGGGATTGCTATCAACCGGACGAGCAATTTCTCGATTCAAACCTCCAAGGAATCGAGACATGGTGTCTTCTTCTTCTTCTCGAATTTTTGCTCATTCCATCAAGGACTCCATCTCTTGATAATGATAAGCGCCGAATTTGTTGGTTTAACAAAGCTAGAGGTCCTTCTAGGATCTATGCAAACGTCACGAACAAGGCTAACTTAACGAATTGATTCCAACCAAGAGTTTAGTTAGAAGATGAATCACTCTTAGATCAAACATAGAATAAGGATGGTCACTCCTAGATCCTAAGACGACTCACTCTAGAATTAGCTTGATCGGGGCTAATCCAATGAATCAGTTAAACATCAAACCTAAAGCAAGATTTGAAAGAAAGTTAACACCAAATGGGGCTAAACAAAACACAAGTTTTTTTCATAAAGGTTCTGCCTTTTCCAAGCCAATACAAGCCTTTAAATAGGCCAAAATGTTCGTGCAAAGCACCAAAGACCAAAAGTCTTCAATAAGCATTAAATGTAAAATGAAGAAAAATTGACCTAAGAATTTAAAACTTGATTGCACAACGTTTGAGAGCTCTAAATATGGAACAAAAAACATAGAAATGCTTTAAATGGTCTTAAATATCTACTGTAGGATCCGCCATGCATGACTATTTCGTTTGACGAGGTTTGACATCACGAAATCCCAAGAGGTGCAATCTAGACAGCCACTTGTTCACATTTTCTGCACACTTTTTTTGTCCTCTGTGTCATCTTTCAAACTACACAACTTTTCTCGTGCCATCTTCACATCATTCTCATATTGACTTGATGTACTAACATTATAAAGAATTTTGGGCTCAAATAACTTTATCTTCCTTGTGCATTAACGAGCTTTTGGAGATGCAATGTGAAAGCCTCTTGAATCTTCTTGGTCTTGCTCCTTGTTATTGCTCATTCAGGTACATGCAATGGATCAATGGTTTGATTCACATCAGATAATATTCAACAACACTTTTTGTTCCCTGTCTCAAAGATTGCAATTTAGTTTTCAAATCTGATATGAATCCTACAACGCTAGTCAAGACTAAAGAACAACTAAAAATGGAGTTGCATTTAATGCATCAAGGCTTCATTTATGGTGAACTCAAATTGCATTAAAGTTGAAGTCAAGTTGCATTGAAAGAACTTAAGTTGCAATTAAATGAAATTAAGTGCATCTCAAGCTTCATTTAATGCAAGTAAAGCATCAATTAATGGGACTACACTTCAAGTTACTTCAAGTGGAGCTTCATTTACACCTTGGGAGGTTACAAAGACTAGAATTGTTGTTAGAAGATTAATTCTCGAATTTATACCTCATTTACTTGTAATTTCAATTTTAAAGTTTCTATTTCAATGTTTTAGGTTACATTTGAGTAGTGGATAGTTATGACATTAAAGTTAGGGAAGTTACATTCTCAAACATGTCATTTTAGCTTAGTTTTAGGTTACAATTGGAAGGCTATATAAAGCCATCTAAGATGTATTGTAAAAAAAGACTTGGAATCATGTTTTGAATGAAAAGTTGCATATTTTGCTTCTTAAGCCATGAGCTTGTTTCTTTGCATATCTTGTGTTTAGATTTGCATGCTAGGATCATTCAAGTAGCGTTGATCAAACTACTTGTGGAGTGATTCAAATCTTGAGTTTAGAAACAAGTTTTCTCTACTCTTGATCTTGATCATCAAGGTAAATCTGTTTCTATCTTCTTCCTTGGGATGAAATCATCTAGATTTGGGGTTTTTGAGTTTTAGATCTAAAGGTCTTGTTCTTCAACAAGGTTGTTAGATATAAATCATCAAGAGTTACTTATCATTTGGTATCAGAGCTTTAGGTTCTAGATCGGATTATATGTTTTCGTTATTTTTGTTCTTTTCTTCATTTTTATTCTGAATTTTATTCATTTTGTTCATCTCGTCAGATTCTGTCTATTCACATAAATCTCAGAAACGTGTCATTTGCGTCATTGGTTTGCTATTTTCGTCTTTTGCAAAGTTATAGATCTCTGTCTAAGCTTCAAATTTGTCTTCTACAAGTTCTTCAAATTCAACTTGCTTAAGGGTGAAAACGTTTCATTTCGATAATCTGTTCTGGAAAACCGAGAAAACCGAGAACATTAGTTTTCTTTGATTCTTGATGTTCTATGGTGTTCTTTGTTTCTATCTTTCATATCTTGAGCTTAGATTTGATATTTCCATGTTAGATCTGAATGTTGTTGTTTGATTTCCCCACATATGTTACAAATTGTCATTTGCAATAAATGCATGCCAGTTACACATTAAAAGTTCCAGCCTTACTTATAAATACATTGATTATGTCTTGTGTAACTCTAATCTGTTTTTCATGTTATAAAATCATATTGTAACTCCTTTCAATTATACATTGACTAGATCTTTCAATTTGAAAGAGTTATTTGTTGGAATATTGCATTAGTTGTTGGTGTTTAATATTGTAACTCCTATACCGTTTGTCCCATTCCATATCTTATCCTTCCATTTTTTTGTTTCAATTCTGTCATTTTCTTTCTTTCATAACTTGTTTCTTATTCGATATTCGTTTTGCTCCATATTTATGCTATTTTATTTTCTTAGTGTGTTGTCTATCACTTGATTGCAAACTTTGCTTATTGGCTCATGGAGTGAAATTGTGAGTTTGTTGAGAGTGTTTTTCTGTTTTGAGTGTAAACACGAGTGACTATACCTTAACGAGTGAAAATACGTGAGGGAGTGCTTGTGAGGTCCATTTTTTTACTTTGTTTTTAATTTTGCAGAAACAAACCAAAAAAAAAAAACATGAAGCTGAAATTTCCTAAATTCTATAGAAGTAAAAATCCGAAGGAGTATATTCAATGGGAAAGGCAAGTCGATCATGTCTTTGATTGTTGCACTTTATGTGAGGAGAAAAAGGTAAAACTCATCGTTTCTCATCTTAGAGATTATGCCATTACTTGGTGGGATAAATTGTTTTTGAGTAGGAGGAACCTTAACCGTCCAATTGAATCATTGAATGTTCTTAAGCAAATAATGCGGGAGCACTTCGTTCCTAAGTTTTTTCATAACTTGCGAACTTTGAGACAAGGGAGCAAAAGTGTGGAGGCTTACTACATGGAGATGCAAACGTTGCTTGAAGATCTCGAAATTTATGAGGATGAGACGGTTACAATGACTCGATTCTTTAGAGGACTTAACAAGGAGATTGCAATTCAGCTTGATCTTCAACCTTATGAGGATTTGGAGAGGATGGTGCACATAGCAATAAAGATTGAAAAACGTCTCCAAAGGAAGTCTACAAGGTACACTAAACCTGAACCAATTTTAAATGTTAGTTCAACTTTGGAAAGGGTTAGTTTACCTACTGAAAATAAGCCTATTGTTGAAGTAGAAAGTGATAAGATTCAAAATGAAATGCTTCGTAATCTAGTGTCAACACATGCTAGTGAGTTTACTAGGAGATTAGATTTCAAAGACTTATTTGTTTGTAACACTTCTACTATTGTAACACCTACTCTTGATGAAGTACATATTGATGTGTGTGAGTTAGGGAAAAAGGCAAAAAAGGTCAAGACAAAAGCATATCAATTGTTTGAAAAAGAATCTTATGAGAAAATAAGTGTGAGAGAAAAGCATGAGACTAATCGGCCTATAGAAGAGAGAAAAGCCAAGAAGGTGAGCTTATGTGAAAGAACTTGTGAGGTTAAATCTATTTTGTTTTCAAAACAAAATATTTTTGATCTTTTGTATAAAGAAACTTGTTTTCTAACGGGTGAGCTTAAACCATGTTTTTCTAGTTTTTCTTTTGAGTTCTTGCAGCATGCCAAAGCACTCATTGAGAATCTTGATTCAAAAGTTAATGCCAAAGCATTTATTAGGAGGCAACTCTTCAAAATTGCTTCTAATTTTGTACATGGCAGCAAGCATAATGTGTTAAAATCGGGTGATTGGGTTTGGAGACACTTTTGGAAGGACCGTTGTTCATTTCACAAGAAACCTAAGTGGAATTCAAGACACAATATACCTATGACGTCCCATGACTACAAAATTGCTCTACAAGGAGAGGAGGATGTCAATTACATTTATAATGCTGTTGATTTTCGTCCATTTGATGTTGGAGACCCTTTTGATTCGAGGACGAATCCTCTTGAAGAAGGGGAGGATGATATGAATCCTACAATGCTAGTGAAGACTAAAGAAAAGCTAAAAATGGAGTTGCATTAAATGCATCAAGGCTTCATTATGATGAACTCAAGTGCATTGAAAGAACTTAAGTGCATCTCAAGCTTCATTTAATGCATGTCAAGCATCAATTAAACACTTCAAGTTACTTCAAGTGGAGCTTCATTTACACCTTGGGAGGTTACAAAGACTAGAATTGTTGTTAGAAGATTAATTCTCGGATTTATACCTCATTTACTTGTAATTTCAGTTTTAAAGTTTCTATTTCAATGTTTTAGGTTACATTTGAGTAGTGGATAGTTATGACATTAAAGTTAGGGAAGTTACATTCTCAAACATGTCATTTTAGCTTAGTTTTAGGTTACAATTGGAAGGCTATATAAAGCCATCTAAGATGTATTGTAAAAAAAGACTTGGAATCATGTTTTGAATGAAAAGTTGCATATTTTGCTTCTTAAGCCATGAGCTTGTTTCTTTGCATATCTTGTGTTTAGATTTGCATGCTAGGATCATTCAAGTAGCGTTGATCAAACTACTTGTGGAGTGATTCGAATCTTGAGTTTAGAAACAAGTTTTCTCTACTCTTGATCTTGATCATCAAGGTAAATCCGTTTCTATCTTCTTCCTTGGGATGAAATCATCTAGATTTGGGGTTTTTGAGTTTTAGATCTAAAGGTCTTGTTCTTCAACAAGGTTGTTAGATATAAATCATCAAGAGTTACTTATCACCTATGCATGCGGGGGATATATTGTTAGGCCGACCTTGGCAATATGATAGAGAGGTCACATTTGATGGAGTGAAAAATACGTATTCGTTTACTTTCAACGGGAAGAAATTTACTTTACTTCCATTGTCTCCATATGAAGTACATTGATAAGTAACTCTTGATGATTTAAATCTAACAACCTTGTTGAAGAACAAGACCTATAGATCTAAAACTCAAAAACCCCAAATCTAAATGATTTCATCCCAAGGAAGAAGATAGAAACGAATTTACCTTGATGATCAAGATTAAGAGTAGAGAAAACTTGTTTCTAAACTCAAGATTCGAATCACTCCACAAGTAGTTTGATCAACGCTACTTAAATGATCCTAGCATGCAAATCTAAACACAAGATATACAAAGAAACAAGCTCATCGCTTAAGAAGCAAAATATGCAACTTTTCATTCAAAACATCATTCTAAGTCTTTGTAACCACCTTGGGTGTAAATGAAGCTCCACTTGAAGTAACATGAAGTGTAGTCCCATTAATTGATACTTGACTTGCATTAAATGAAGCTTGAGATGCACTTAATTTCATTTAATTGCAACTTAAGTTATTTCAATGCAACTTGACTTCAACATTAATGCAACTTGAGTTCATCATAAATGAAGCCTTGATGCATTTAATGCAACTCTATTTTTAGTTCTTCTTTAGTCTTGACTAGCGCTGTACGATTCATATCATCCTCCCCTTCTTCAAGAGGATTCGTCCTCGAATCAAAAGGGTCTCCAACATCAAATGGACGAAAATCAGCAGCATTATAAATGTAATTGACATCCTCCTCTCCTTGTAGAGCAATTTTGTAGTCATGGGACGTCATAGGTATATTGTGTCTTGAATTCCACTTAGGTTTCTTGTGAAATGAACAACGATCCTTCCAAAAGTGTCTCCAAACCCAATCACTCGATTTTAATACCTTATGCTTGCTGCGATGGATGAATTTAGAAGCAATTTTGAAGTTTTTCCTCTCAATAAATACTTTGGCATTAACTTTTGAATCAAGATTCTCAATGAGTGCTTTGGCATCCTGTAAGAACTCAAAAGAAAAACTAGAAAAACATGGTTTAAGCTCACCCGTTAGAAAACAAGTTCCTTTATACAAAAGATCAAAAATATTTTGTTTTGAAAACAAAATAGATTTAACCTCATAAGCTCTTTTACACAAGCTCACCTTCTTGGCTTTTCTCTCTTTTTTCTCTATAGGCCATAGACTAATCTCATGATTTTCTCTCTCACTCATTTTCTCACAAGATTCTTTTTCAAACTATTGACATGCTTTTGTCTCGACCTTTTTTGCCTTTTTCCCTAACTCACACACATCAACATGTACCTCATCAAGAGTAGGTGTTACAATAGTAGAAGTGTTACAAACAAACAAGTCTTTGCAATCTAATCTCCTAGTAAACTCAGTAGCATGTGTTGACACTAAATTACAAAGCAAATCATTTTGAATTTTTTCATTTTCTACCTCAACAATAGACTTTTTTTCAGTAAGTAAACTAACATTTTCCAAAGTTGAATGAACATTTAAATTTGGTTTAGGTTTAGTGTACCTTGTAGACTTCCTTTGGAGACGTTTTTCAATCTTTATGGCTATGTGCACCATCCTCTCCAAATCCTCATAAGGTTGAAGATCAAGCTGAATTGCAATCTCCTTGTTAAGTCCTCTAAAGAATCGAGCCATTGTAACCGTCTCATCCTCATAAATTTCAAGATCTTCAAGCAACGTTTGCATCTCCATGTAGTAAGCTTCCACACTTTTGCTCCCTTGTCTCAAAGTTCGCAAGTTATGGAAAAACTTAGAAATAAAGTGCTCCCGCATTATTTGCTTAAGAACATTCCATGATTCAATTGGGCGGTTAAGGTTCCTCCTACTCAAAAACAATTTATCCCACCAAGTAATGGCATAATCTCTAAGATGAGAAACAATGAGTTTTACCTTTTTCTCCTTATTCAAAGTGCCACGATCAAAGACATGATCAACTTGTCTTTCCCATTGAATGTACTCCGTCGGATTTGTACTTCCATAGAATTTAGGAAATTTCAGCTTCATATTTTTTTTTGGTTTGTTTCTGCATAACTAAAAAAAAGTAACACAAAATGGACCTCACAAGCACTCCCTCACTTGTTTTCACTCGTTAAGGTATAGTCACTCGTGTTTACACTCAAAACAGAAAAACACTCTCAACAACTCACAATTTCACTCGCATGAGCATCAATAAGCAAAGTTTGCAATCAAGTGGTAGATAACACACTAAGAAAATAAAATAGCATAAATATGGAGCAAAACGAATATCGAATAAGAAACAAGTTATGAAAGAAAGAAAATGACAGAATTGTAACAAAAAAATGGAAGGATAAGAGATGAAATGGGACAAGGGTATAGGAGTTACAATATTAAACACCAACAACTAATGAAATATTCCAACAAATAACTCTTCCAAATTGAATGATTTAGTCAATGTGTAATTGAAAAGAGTTACAATCTGATTTTATAGCATGAAAAACAGATGGAGTTACACACGGCATAATCAATGTATTTATAACTTATGGTTGGAACTTTTAATGTGTAACTGACATGCATTTATTGCAAATGACAATTTGTAACATATATGGAAAAATCAAACACCAACATTCAGATCTAACATGGAAATATCAGATCTAAACTCAAGATATGAAAGATATAAACAAAGAATACCATAGAACATCAAGAATCAAAGAAAACTTATGCTCTCAGTTTTCTCGGTTTTCCAGAACAGATTATCAAAATTAAATGTTTTCACCCTTAAGCAAGTTGAATTGGAAAGACTTGTAAATGACAAAATTGAAGTTTCGACTACGATCTATAACTTTGCAGAAGACCAAAATACCAAACGACTGACGGAAAAGACACTTTTTTTGAGTTTTATATAAATGAACAGAATGTGAAGAGATGAACGAAAAGGAACAAAAAAAAAATCAGAATAAAAAATTGAGAAAATAACAGAAACAATGGAAACATATATCCGATCTAGAACCTAAAGCTCTGATACCAAATGATAAGTAACTCTTGATGATTTAAATCTAACAACCTTGTTGAAGAACAAGACCTATAGATCTAAAACTCAAAAACCCCAAATCTAAATGATTTCATCCCAAGAAAGAAGATAGAAACGAATTTACCTTGATGATCAAGATCAAAGTAGAGAAAACTTGTTTCTAAACTCAAGATTCGAATCACTCCACAAGTAGTTTGATCAACGCTACTTGAATAATCCTAGCATGCAAATCTAAACACAAGATATGAAAAGAAACAAGCTCATGCCTTAAGAAGCAAAATATGCAACTTTTCATTCAAAACATCATTCTAAGTCTTTGTAACCACCTTGGGTGTAAATGAAGCTCCACTTGAAGTAACATGAAGTGTAGTCCCATTAATTGATGCTTGACTTGCATTAAATGAAGCTTGAGATGCACTTAATTTCATTTAATTGCAACTTAAGTTCTTTCAATGCAACTCGACTTCAACATTAATGCAACTTGAGTTCATCATAAATGAAGCCTTGATGCATTTAATGCAACCCCATTTTTAGCTCTTCTTTAGTCTTGACTAGCGTTGTACGATTCATATCATACATTGTGATCATTTGAAATTAGAGAAGAAAACAAAAGAGTTTGAAGAACAAGAGAGGAGAGAAGAAAGTAAGCTAAAAGAAAAAGAGAAAAGTGAAAAGAAAGACAGAAGTGAGGGGCAAAAGGTGAGTGAAAACCAAGAGAGAAAAAAGATTGATTTTGAGGAAAAGGAAATAATATGAGTTTGGTTATAAGAAAGGGGGAAGGAATGTGTTGTTAACACAAAAACCAAAATTTGTTCTTATGTGCAAAGGAATGTGTTTAACAACTAACCCAAAATCTGATGATATTTTGCCAAGTACTTTTAAGTCTCTTTTACAGGAATTCAATGATATGTTCCCAAATGAAGATGCACCTATGGGTTTACCTCCTTTAAGAGGGATTGAACATCAAATTGACTTCATACTTGGGGAAACTCTTCCAAATATGGCAGCCTATATAGGACGAATCCAACCGAGAATAAGGAGATTCAAAGGCAAGTGGAAGAACTCATGGATAAAGGTTATGTTAGAGGAAGCATGAGTCCTTGCTCAGTTCCGGTGATTTTGGTACCCAAGAAGGATGGCACATGGAGAATGTGTGTTGATTGTCGAGCCATCAACAAGATAACGGTAAAGTATCGACATCCCATTCCTAGATTGGATGACATGCTAGATGATGTTTTCAAAAATAGATCTTAAAAGTGGTTATCATCAAATTCGAATGCATGTGGGAGATGAGTGGAAAACGGCTTTCAAAACAAAATTTGGACTTTATGAGTGGCTTGTTATGCCATTTGGCCTTACTAATGCACCAAGTACTTTTATGAGGCTAATGAATCATGTGTTGAGAGAGTACATTGGAAAGTTTGTTGTTGTGTACTTTGATGATATTCTTGTTTACTCAAAAAGCTTGGATGATCATATTTTGCATGTTAAGACAATTTTACTTAAACTTAGAGAAGAGAAGCTATATACCAACTTCAAAAAGTGTAGTTTTTGTCTAGACCAAGTCAATTTCCTAGGTTTCATTGTTGGAAGGAATGGTGTGCAAGTTGATGAAGAAAAGGTAAAGGCTATCCGAGAGTGGCCAAAACCTACCAATGCAAATGAGGTGAGATCTTTTCATGGTTTGGCTAGATTTTATAGGAGGTTTATTAAGAATTTCAGTAGTATAGCCTCACCATTAAATGAACTTGTCAAAAAGCATGTGAAATTTGAATGGACAGAAAAACAAGAAGATGCATTCAATGAATTAAAAGATAAATTGACCAATGCACCTTGTCTTGCTTTACCTAACTTTGACAAATCTTTTGAGATTGAATGTGATGCAAGTGGGATAGGTATAGGAGCTGTTTTGATGCAAGAAAAGAGGCCAATCATGTTCTTTAGTGAGAAGCTAAATGGAGCACAACTCAACTACTCGACATATGACAAAGAACTGCATGCACTTGTGAGGACTTTGCAAGTTTGGCAACATTACTTGTGGCCAAAAGAGTTTGTCATCCACACTGATCATGAAAGTTTGAAGCACCTCAAAAGCCAAACAAAGCTGAATAGGAGGCATGGGAAATGGGTAGAATTCATTGAGACATTTCCTTATGTCATTCATTACAAAAAGGTAAGGATAATGTGGTGGCCGATGCATTATCAAGAAGGTATGCATTATTTTCTGCCCTTAGTGCAAAGATTCTTGGTTTTAAACATATGATTGAGCTTTACAAAGTTGAGAAATCTGAATTTCATGATGTGTATGTAAACCCGAGATCTTTCTTTGGAACCTCCTTATTATCAAACAACAAAAGAAAGGAAGAAATGAATGCTTAAAACTTGGTTTTCCTTGTTTTAAAAAGAAAAGTAATGAAGTGGAAGGCAAAAGGAAAACAAGGAAGGAAAAACATAAACCATTTTGGTTTGGTTTGCTCTAAGAATAATGAAGAAAGAAAATGAAAGGAAAGGTTATAATACTAAGTTTTGTTTTGAAAAGTAAAGAAAAGAAAAGAAAAGAAAAGAAAAGGAAAAAAAAAAAAGAAAGAAAGTGGAAGGTGGGACCCCCACCTTGGTTTTTCTTTTTAAACAACCAAGTACCTTCAAATTTCTTCTCATTTTCATCAAAGAGGAGCTGAGGTTCGTGGGAGAAGCTTAAAGGAAGAAGAAGAAGGTGGTTTTGGAGCTGGATTTGCATAAGAGAGGGAGAGAACTCAAGCAATTGGTATAACAGCAAGGTAATCACTCTGCCATGTTCTACTATTTTGTTCATCTCGAGCTCCACAGAAAGAGGTAAGAGCTGAGATTTTGTTTCGTGCAAGTTAACTCATATTGGAACAAAATTCGTGAAGGATGCTCGAGCTAATTCGGATCTTAAGCTACTGATTTGTGAAGAGGAAGACAGAACACAGAATTTACTGTCAAATCCGAGAAGTCTCTGATTTTTTAGTTGTACTGACCTGTAGAATTGGAATCAGAAGCTCTATTAGGTATGGTTGGAAAGCTTATTGAATTGCCTACAACTTTCGTGAAGAAATCGTGAATAGAAAATGATTGGAAGATGTTGTAAATAGCAGGTCAAGTTTTGGGTTGCAGCAGAAAATCGAATCTGGAATAGCAGAAGTTAGTTCCTGGGAAAGAAGCTTTCGAGGTATTTCTGAACCAATCTATTGGGAATTTCAATTTCATGTCTTCATATGATTTTTAGAGGATTCCAAAAGGAAGAGTTTGGTATAAATTTCACCCTGTTTGGCTAAGTAATGAAGAAGTTATGGCTGTCTGAATACAGGGCATAAAATCTGTTAAATGCTGGAATTTTTGTTGGAGTATTTTCTTGTAGTTTTAAGGTTAAAAACCATGAGCTCGAGGTTCTAAAACATGGTTTTGGTTTGTTTGACAGGCCAAGAACAAAAGGTCGAGTGTACGGGTCAAGACTCTAGTTCTAACACTGTGAGTGACAAAACGAACTTCGAAAATGAGCTATATGCTTGAAAAATGCTTTAAGAAATGCAAGTTTTGCTTGAATGAATTGTTTCAAAGCTTTGTGTTTTATTTTTGAACACATGACTATGAGTATTCTTGTTTTCCTAGAAATGTTTCAAGTGTTCATTGTGACCCTAAAAGTCTTTATAAAGTTTATACATGAGCATATGTCCAATGGTTGCCAAAATTTATGGAAATGTTATGATTTCAAGCAAGCATGTACTAGCAAGTATGTTTTAAAGATTTCCAGTTTTATGAACAAGCTGAGTAAGCTTGAGTTTTATGAAAGAAAAGATAAGCAGGCATGTTCAATGTTTTCATGTGATTTTCTGAGATATTGAGCCCGAGGCTTTATGGTACCGTGTGCACACAGGTCTTATTCTGTTGTCGACGTTGAGTGTACTCCGTGACAACAGCGCTGTCGTGAGTGCTGGGCGGGCCCCACTACATCGTAGAATAAACGTTGGTGTACTGGGCGTGCCCTACACAACGTAGATGGTGACATGTTTTAAAAAGAGTTTATATCATTTACATGCCTTACGAGATTTTAACGGTGTCTTGCTGGTTTTCATGAAAAGCTATAATGATTACACGATTACTTTTAACGCTTGATTACAGATGCATATGCTCATAGATGGCCAGGTGATATGATTTACGAGTTAATAGCTTTCTTTTAAACTCAAGTCACTCACTGAGCTTTATAGCTCATTCTTTCAGTGTTTTTCCCACTTTTCAGGTAGAGATCGAGCTCCCGGTGCCTGAAAACGTGCCATAGTCTGCTGAAACTTCATAAGTTTAATATTTTGTACGTGGCTGGTGTGGTTTAGCAAGTCCATATGTTTGTAAATTATTTTAAGAGAACTATGTAGTTATAGTCGTATGTGCTTTAGAGGTTGTGGTTGTTTAATTAGTGGTTTGGACTGTTTGTGGTTCTGATGTTCTTGCTCGTTTTAGTTTCCAAGAGAGACTTAAGAAGAGTTTCTCCTCTTACGCCTTATAGATGTCCGCCACATTGTGTGCTAAGTTTAAAGTGTTCCATATGCGAACATAGTTTGTTTTCAGGTAAAGTAGTGTCAGCAGGTATTGTTAAGAGGTAACAATGTCTGTTGGCTTCATGCCGTCTCCCGGGCTAAGTTAGCAAGTGGTTCGGGAGGGGGTGTGACATGTATATGCAATGTTTAGGAGGAAACAACGTACATGATCATGTTGTATTTGATGGTATGCTTTTTAGGAAGGGTAAACTTTGCATTCCTAAGTGTTCTATTCGAGAGTTACTTGTGAAGGAAGCTCATGGGGGAGGTCTTATGGGACATTTTGGGGAATTTAAAACATACAACATGTTGTGTGAACACTTTTATCGGTTGAAAATGAGGAAGGATGTGAATAAAGTGTGCAAGCAATGTTTCAAATGTAAGGAAGTTAAGTTTAAAACACAACCACATGGACTTTATACACCTTTAGATGTTCCTAGTGAACCGTGGGTTGACATTAGCATGGATTGTTCTAGGATTGCCAAAGACTAGGAGACATCATGATAGCATTTTTGTGGTGGTTGATAGGTTTAGTAAAATGACACATTTCATTCCATGTAACAAAACAGATGATGCAACTAATATAGCTAATCTATTCTTTAGGGAAGTGGTTAGATTGCATGGCATTCCAAAAACCATTGTAAGTGATAGAGATGCCAAATTTTTTTTTTGGAAAGTTTTGTGGGGTAAATTGGGAACTAAGCTTTTGTTTTCTACAACTTGTCACCCCCAAACCGATGGACAAACCGAGGTGGTTAATAGAACTTTAGGGGCATTACTTAGATCGCTAATTTCTAAGAATCTTAAGTCTTGGGAAGAGACTCTACCTTTTGTGGAGTTTGCATACAATAGAGCGATACATAGCACCCCTCACTGTTCACCTTTTGAGGTTGTGTATGGATTTAATCCCTTAACTCCTCTAGATTTATCACCTTTACCACCTAATATGTTTTCTAGTGATGCACCTGTTTCTAAAGCCGAATACATCAAAAATCTGCACAAAGAAGTCAACGAAAGGATTGAAAAGAAGAATCAAAAGCTAGTCACTCAAAAGAACCATGGGAGAAAGAAATTGATTTTTAAGTCGGGTGAATGGGTTTGGGTTCATCTACGAAAGGAAAGGTTTTCGGATCAAAGGAAGTCTAAACTTCAACTAAGGGGAGATGGTCCATTTCAAGTATTAGAGCGGATCAATGACAATGCATACAAACTAGATCTCCGAGGTGAGTACAATGTAAGTTCTACTTTTAATGTGGCTGATTTGACTCCTTTTGATGTAGGAAATGAAGACGTTGATTTGAGGACAAATCCTTTTAAAGAAATGGGGGATGATGTGAATCAAACTATTGATCCATTGCATGTACCTGAAGGAGCAATAACAAGGAGCAAGGCCAAGAAGATTCAAGAGGCTTTCACATTGCATCTCCAAAAGCTCGTGAATACACAAGGAGAGACCAAGATTTTTAGCCCAAAATTCTTTATAATGTTAGTACAACAAGTCAAGATGAGAATGGAGTGAAGATGGCACGGGAAAAGTTGTCTAGTTTGAAAGATGGCACGAAGGACAAAAAAAAGTGTGCAGAAAATATGAACAGGTGGCTGTCAAGATTGCACCTCTTGGGATTTCGTGATGTCAAACCTCGTCAACCGAAATAGTCATGCATGGCGGATCCTACAGTAGATTATTAAGACCATTTAAAGCATTTCTATGTTTTGTGTTCCATATTTAGAGCTCTCAAACGTTGTGCAATCAAGTTTTAAATTCCTAGGTCAATTTTTTCTTCATTTTTACATTTAATGCTTATTGAAGACTTTTGGTCTTTGGTGGTTTACACGACCATTTTGGCCTATTTAAAGGCTTGTATTGGCATGGAAAAGGCAGAACCTTTATGAAAAACTTGTGTTTTGTTTAGCCCAATTTGGTGTTAACTTTCTTTCAAATCTTGCTTTAGGTTTGATGTTTAACCGATTCATTGGATTAGCCCCGATCAAGCTAATTCTGGAGTGAGTCGTCTTAGGATCTAGGAGTGACCATCCTTATTCTAAGTTTGATCTAAGAGTGATTCATCCTCTAACTAAACTCTTGGTTGGAATCAATTCGTTAAGTTAGCCTTGTTCGTGAAGTTTGCAAAGATTCTAGAAGGACCTCTAGCTTTGTTAAACCAACAAGTTCGGCGCTTATCAAGTTTGATCTAAGAGTGATTCATCTTCTAACTAAACTCTTGGTTGGAATCAATTCGTTAAGTTAGCCTTGTTCGTGACGTTTGCAAAGATCCTAGAAGGACCTCTAGCTTTGTTAAACCAACAAGTTCGGCGCTTATCATTATCAAGAGATGGAGTCCTTGATGGAATGAGCAAAAATTCGAGGAGAAGAGGAAGACACCATGTCTCGATTCCTTGGAGGTTTGAATCGAGAAATTGCTCATCCGGTTGATAGCAATCCCCCACCTTACCTTGAAGATATGTATCATTATGCTATCAAAATTGAAGCTCAATTGAAGGAAGAAAAGGAGCATTCAAAAAGGTATACACCTAGAGCTAGTACCTTTTCAAATTCTAATGCATGGAACAAGGATAGTTTTGTGAATAGGAATTAACCGACGCAACAAAGAAGCAAGTTTGCTGCTGCCTAAAGAGTGGAGGTTGAAAGCTCCAATGCTAAAAAGAATGAAGCTTCAGAGGAGGTAAGGGAGAAGTCTAGTTTTATTCAATGTTGGAATGATGTGAATCAAACCATTGATCCATTGCATGTACCTGAAGGAGCAATAACAAGGAGCAAGGCCAAGAAGATTCAAGAGGCTTTCACATTGCATCTCCAAAGGCTCGTGAATACACAAGGAGAGACCAAGATTTTTGAGCCTAAAATTCTTTATAATGTTAGTACAACAAGTCAAGATGAGAATGGAGTGAAGATGGCACGGGAAAAGTTGTCTAGTTTGAAAGATGGCACGGAGGACAAAAAAAGTGTGCAGAAAATGTGAACAGGTGGCTGTCTAGATTGCACCTCTTTGGATTTCGTGATGTCAAACCTCGTCAAACGAAATAGTCATGCATGGCGGATTCTATAGTAGATAATTAAGACAATTCAAAGCATTTCTATGTTTTCTGTTCCATATTTAGAGCTCTCAAACGTTGTGGAATCAAGTTTTAAATTCCTAGGTCAATTTTTTCTTCATTTTACATTTAATGTTTATTAAAGACGTTTGGTCTTTGGTGCTTTGCACGACCATTTTGGCCTATTTAAAGGCTTGTATTGGCATAGAAAAGGCAGAACCTTTATGAAAAAAACTTGTGTTTTGTTTAGCCACATTTGGTGTTAACTTTCTTTCAAATCTTGCTTTAGGTTTGATGTTTAACCGATTCATTGGATTAGCCCCGATCAAGCTAATTCTGGAGTGAGTCGTCTTAGGATCTAGGAGTGACCATCCTTATTCTAAGTGTGATCTAAGAGTGATTCATCTTCTAACTAAACTCTTAGTTGGAATCAATTCGTTAAGTTAGCCTTGTTCGTGACGTTTGCAAAGATCCTAGAAGGACCTCTAGCTTTGTTAAACCAACAAATTCGGCGCTTATCATTTGGTATCAGAGCTCGTTGGTCGACATCCTTTGGCCGACTCTCTAGAGGTGAAATATCTTCAATTTGCTTTACTTTATTTTCTGTCTTTTTTTTTTATCATTTACAAAGTTTAATACAAGGCATCCTACAACTTTTCTTCCATTTCTTTGTGTTTAGTTCTTGGATAAAAAAAAAACAGTAGCAAAAAGTAAAAAAAAAAACAGTAGCAAAAAGTGAAAAAAAAAAAGCAGTAGCAAAAAGTGAAAAAAAAATAGTAGCAAAGAAAAAAGTGTTCAAGGATCCAAGACATACAAAAGTTCTTGATTTTAAATTTTATTTTCTCAAAACTTTGAGTTGTAGATCCTTAGGATGAGTTTCTCGAGTCTTAGCTTGTGAAAGGTTATCATTGATTTAGTTTTATATCAAGTTGAAAAGCAAGGTTGCACCAAATTTTTAAACCAACCCTTACATCTTTGACCTAGTACCAAAAGCCTACCCTTGAGTGATAAACACGAGTGTCCTTGAGTGATATCTTGGTAAGAAGTGTGGAGAGGTCCTTATAAAAAAAAATGTCACAAGATAATAAAGAAAAAGTTCCGCAAGTGGTAGATCCAAATATGGCTATTCTTCAAGCAATTCAAGGTATGATGGAGATGATGAGAGAAGAAAGGGAAGAAAGGAAAGTACAACAACAAAGAGAAGAACGAATCTTGCAAGAAGATGAAGGCATGTTTGATTTACAGTACAAGAAAAAGAAACTTAGGAGGAAGAGGAAATGTGAGGGGAAGAGGAAGAAATAACGTTGCAAACATTGTGCAACCTAGAAGAGCGGAAAGAGTGAATGAAGAAAGGGATAGCGGAGTGAAACTCAGAATTCCACCCTTTAGTGGTACGGCGGACTCCGAGGCATACTTGCAATGGGAAAGAAAAATAGAACATGTATTTGATTGTAATACATATAGTGAGAATAAGAAGATGAAACTTGCCATTGCCGAATTCACCAATCATACGGGAGAATGGTATCAACATCTCAAATCCGAGAGAAGAAGGAAAGAGGAAGATCCAATAGAAACTTGGGAAGAACTTAAAGAAGCCATGAGAAAGAGGTATGTTCCAAAACATTATGAAAGAGATTTGAAAACTAAATTGCAATCTTTGAGACAGGGAACAAAAAGTGTTGCTGAATATTATCAAGAGATGGAGTCCTTGATGGAAAGAGCAAAAATTCGAGAAGAAGAGGAAGACACCATGTCTCGATTCCTTGGAGTTTGAATCGAGAAATTGCTCATCCGGTTGATAGAAATCCACCACCTTACCTTGAAGATATGTATCATTATGCTATCAAAATTGAAGCTCAATTGAAGGAAGAAAAGGAGTATTCAAAAGGTATACACCTAAAGCTAGTACCTTTTCAAACTCTAATGCATGGAACAAGGATAGTTTTGTGAATAGGAATGAACCGACACAACAAAGAAGCAAGTTTGTTGCTGCCAAAAGAGTGGAGGCCAAAGCTCCAATGCTAAAAAGAATGAAGCTTCAAAGGAGGTAAGGGAAAAGTCTAGTTCTATTCAATGTTGGAAGTGCAAAGGATTTGGACACATGAGCAAAGAATGTGTCAATAAAAGAGTTATGGTGATAAGAAATGGTGTAGTTGATTCGGAGGATGAATGTGAGGAGCATGATGCCCCATTTGAGGAAGAATCTGAAATATGTGATGATGAGTATGTTGAAGAAGGTAACTCCATATCGTTGATCACAAGAAGGGTCCTTAGTATGCAAATCAAGGAAGACAAAGTTGAAGACCAAAGGGAAAACTTGTTTCACACAAGATGCCTAATTAAAGGAAGTCCATGCAGTTTGGTGATTGATAGTGGGACTTGCACAAATGTGGTAAGTAGTTTTCTTGTAAAGAGACTTCAACTTACTACCCGTCCACATCCAAAACCATACAAACTTCAATGGTTGACAAACAAAGGAGAACTTAAGGTAAATTCTCAAGTTCTTATTCCTTTTACTTTGGGAAGATATAAGGATGAAGTACTTTGTGATGTTTTACCTATGCATGTGGGGGATATATTGTTAGGCCGGCCTTGGCAATATGATAGAGAGGTCACATTTGATGGAGTGAAAAATAAGTATTCGTTTACTTTCAACGGGAAGAAATTTACTTTACTTCCATTGTCTCCATATGAAGTACATTGTGATCATTTGAAATTAGAGAAGAAAAGAAAAGAGTTTGAAGAGCAAGAGAGGAGAGAAGAAAGTAAGCTAAAGAAAAGAGAAGAGTGAAAAGAAAGAGAGAAGTGAGGGGCAAAAGGTGAGTGAAAACCAAGAGAGAAAAAGAGTGATTTTGAGGAAAAAGAAAGAATGTGAGTTTGGTTATAAGAAAGGGGGAAGTGAGGAATGTGTTGTTGACACAACAACCAAAATTTGTACTTATGTGCAAAGGAATGTGTCTAACAACTAACCCAAAATCTAATGATGTTTTGCCAAGTTCTTTTAAGTCTCTTTTGCAGGAATTTAATGATATGTTTCCACATGAAGATGCACCCTACGGGTTTACCTCCTTTAAGAGGGATTGAACATCAAATTGACTTCATACCCGGGCAACTCTTCCAAATATGGCAGCTTATAGGACCAATCCAACCGAGACTAAGGAGATTCAAAGGCAAGTAGAAGAACTCATGGATAAAGGTTATGTTAGAGAGAGCATGAGTCCTTGCTCGGTTCCGGTGATTTTGGTACCCAAGAAGGATGGCACATGGAGAATGTGTGTTGATTGTCGAGCCATCAACAAGATAACGGTAAAAATATCGACATCCCATTCCTAGATTGGATGACATGCTAGATGAATTACATGGTGCTAATCTGTTTTCAAAAATAGATCTTAAAAGTGGTTATCATCAAATTCGAATGCATGTGGGAGATGAGTGGAAAACGGCTTTCAAAACAAAATTTGGACTTTATGAGTGGCTTGTTATGCCATTTGGCCTTACTAATGCACCAAGTACTTTTATGAGGCTAATGAATCATGTGTTGAGAGAGTACATTGGGAAATTTGTTGTTGTGTACTTTGATGATATTCTTGTTTACTCAAAAAGCTTGGATGATCATATTTTGCATGTTAAGACAATTTTACTTAAACTTAGAGAAGAGAAGCTATATGCCAACTTCAAAAGTGTAGTTTTTGTCTAGACCAAGTCAATTTCCTAGGTTTCATTGTTGGAAGGAATGGTGTGCAAGTTGATGAAGAAAAGGTAAAGGCTATCCGAGAGTGGCCAACACCTACCAATGCAAATGAGGTGAGATCTTTTCATGGTTTGGCTAGTTTTTATAGGAGGTTTATTAAGAATTTCAGTAGTATAGCCTCACCATTAAATGAACTTGTCAAAAAGCATGTGAAATTTGAATGGACAGAAAAACAAGAAGATGCATTCAATGAATTAAAAGATAAATTGACCAATGCACCTTGTCTTGCTTTACCTAACTTTGACAAATCTTTTGAGATTGAATGTGATGCAAGCGGGATAGGTATAGGAGCTGTTTTGATGCAAGAAAAGAGACCAATCATGTTCTTTAGTGAGAAGCTTAATGGAGCACAACTCAACTACTCAACTTATGACAAAGAACTACATGCACTTGTGAGGACTTTGCAAGTTTGGCAACATTACTTGTGGCCAAAAGAGTTTGTCATCCATACTGATCATGAAAGTTTGAAGCACCTCAAAAGCCAAACAAAGCTAAATAGGAGGCATGCAAAATGGGTAGAATTCATTGAGACATTTCCTTATGTCATCCATTACAAAAAAGGTAAGGATAATGTGGTGGCCGATGCATTATCAAGAAGGTATGCATTATTTTCTACCCTTAGTGCAAAGATTCTTTGTTTTAAACATATGATTGAGCTTTACAAAGTTGAGAAATCTGAATTTCATGATGTGTATATGCAATGTTTAGGAGGAAACAACGTACATGATCATGTTGTATTTGATGGTATGCTTTTTAGGAAAGGTAAACTTTGCATTCCTAAGTGTTCTATTCGAGAGTTACTTGTGAAGGAAGCTCATGGGGGAGGTCTTATGGGACATTTTGGGGAATTTAAAACATACAACATGTTGTGTGAACACTTTTATTGGTTGAAAATGAGGAAGGATGTGAATAAAGTGTGCAAGCAATGTTTCAAATGTAAGGAAGCTAAGTCTAAGACACAACCACATGGACTTTATACACCTTTAGATGTTCCTAGTGAACCGTGGGTTGATATTAGCATGGATTTTGTTCTAGGATTGCCAAAGACTAGGAGACATCATGATAGCATTTTTGTGGTGGTTGATAGGTTTAGTAAAATGGCACATTTCATTCCATGTAACAAAACAGATGATGCATCTAACATAGCTAATCTATTCTTTAGGGAAGTGGTTAGATTGCATGGCATTCCAAAAACCATTGTAAGTGATAGAGATGCCAAATTTTTAAGTCATTTTTGGAAAGTTTTGTGGGGTAAATTGGGAACTAAGCTTTTGTTTTCTACAACTTGTCACCCCCAAACCGATGGGCAAACCGAGGTGGTTAATAGAACTTTAGGGGCATTGCTTAGATCGCTAATTTCTAAGAATCTTAAGTCTTGGGAAGAGACTCTACCTTTTGTGGAGTTTGCATACAATAGAGCGATACATAGCACCACTCATTGTTCACCTTTTGAGGTTGTGTATGGATTTAATCCCTTAACTCCTCTAGATTTATCACCTTTACCACCTAATATGTTTTCTAGTGATGCAGTTGTTTCTAAAGCCGAATACATCAAAAATTTGCACAAAGAAGTCAAGGAAAGGATTGAAAAGAAGAATCAAAAGCTAGTCACTCAAAAGAACCAAGGGAGAAAGAAATTAATTTTTAAACCGGGTGAATGGGTTTGGGTTCATCTACGAAAGGAACGGTTTTGGATCAAAGGAAGTCTAAACTTCAACCAAGGGAGATGGTCCATTTCAAGTATTAGAGCGGATCAATGACAATGCATACAAACTAGATCTCCGAGGTGAGTACAACGTAAGTTCTACTTTTAATGTTGCTGATTTAACTCCTTTTGATGTAGGAAATGAAGACTTTGATTTGAGGGCAAATCCTTTTAAAGAAAGGGGGATGATGTGAATCAAACCATTGATCCATTGCATGTACCAAGGAGCAATAACAAGGAGCAAGGCCAAGAAGATTCAAGAGGCTTTCACATTGCATCTCCAAAAGCTCGTGAATACACAAGGAGAGACCAAGATTTTTGAGCCTAAAATTCTTTATAATGTTAGTACAACAAGTCAAGATGAGAATGGAGTGAAGATGGCACGGAAAAGTTGTCTAGTTTGAAAGATGGCACGGAGGACAAAAAAGTGTGCAGAAAATGTGAGCAGTGGGCTGTCTAGATTGCACCTCTTGGGATTTCGTGATGTCAAACCTCGTCAAACGAAATAGTCATGCATGGCGGATTCTATAGTAGATAATTAAGACAATTTAAAGCATTTCTATGTTTTCTGTTCCATATTTAGAGCTCTCAAACGTTGTGGAATCAAGTTTTAAATTCCTAGGTCAATTTTTTTCTTCATTTTACATTTAATGTTTATTAAAGACGTTTGGTCTTTGGTGCTTTGCACGACCATTTTGGCCTATTTAAAGGCTTGTATTGGCATAGAAAAGGCAGAACCTTTATGAAAAAAACTTGTGTTTTGTTTAGCCCCATTTGGTGTTAACTTTCTTTCAAATCTTGCTTTAGGTTTGATGTTTAACCGATTCATTGGATTAGCCCCGATCAAGCTAATTCTGGAGTGAGTCGTCTTAGGATCTAGGAGTGACCATCCTTATTCTAAGTGTGATCTAAGAGTGATTCATCTTCTAACTAAACTCTTAGTTGGAATAAATTCGTTAAGTTAGCCTTGTTCGTGACGTTTGCAAAGATCCTAGAAGGACCTCTAGCTTTGTTAAACCAACAAATTCGGCGCTTATCATGGAAGTGCAGTTCATATCACAGGAGGTTTGGACATGAGCAAAGAGTGTGTCAATAAAAGAGTAATGGTGATGGGAAATGGTGTAGTTGATTCGGAGGATGAATGTAAGGAGCATGATGCACTAGTTGAGGAAGAATCTGAAATATGTGATGATGAGTATGTTGAAGAAGGTAACTCCATATCGTTGATCACAAGAAGGGTCCTTAGTATGCAAATCAAGGAAGACAAAGTTGAAGACCAAAGGGAAAACTTGTTTCACACAAGATGCCTAATTAAAGGAAGCCCATGTAGTTTGGTGATTGATAGTGGGAGTTGCACAAATGTGGCACGTAGTTTTCTTGTGGAGAGACTTCAACTTACTACTCGTCCACATCCAAAACCGTACAAACTTCAATGGTTGACAAACAAAGGAGAACTTAAGGTAAATTCTCAAGTTCTTATTCCTTTTACTTTGGGAAGATATAAGGATGAAGTACTTTGTGATGTTTTACCTGTGCATGCGGGGGATATACTGTTAGGCCGACCTTGGCAATATGATAGAGGGGTCACATTTGATGGAGTAGAAAATAAGTATTCTCTTACTTTCAACGGGAAGAAATTTACTTTACTTCCATTGTCTCCATATGAAGTACATTGTGATCACTTGAAGTTAGAAAAGAAAAGAAAAGAGTTTGAAGAACAAGAGAGGAGAGAAGAAAGTAAGCTAAAAGAAAAAGAGAAGAGCGAAAAAAAAGAGAGAAGTGAGGGGCAAAAGATGAGTGAAAATGAAGAGAGAAAAAAGATTGATTTTGAGGAAAAGGAAATAATATGAGTTTGGTTATAAGAAAGGGGGAAGGAATGTGTTGTTAACACAAAAACCAAAATTTGTTCTTATGTGCAAAGGAATGTGTTTAACAACTAACCCAAAATCTGATGATATTTTGCCAAGTACTTTTAAGTCTCTTTTACAGGAATTCAATGATATGTTCCCATATGAAGATGCACCTATGGGTTTACCTCCTTTAAGAGGGATTGAACATCAAATTGACTTCATACCTGGGGAAACTCTTCCAAATATGGCAGCCTATATAGGACGAATCCAACCGAGAATAAGGAGATTCAAAGGCAAGTGGAAGAACTCATGGATAAAGGTTATGTTAAAGAAAGCATGAGTCCTTACTCTCTTTCCGTGATTTTAGTACCCAAGAAGGATGGCACATGGAGAATGTGTGTTGATTGTCGAGCCATCAACAAGATAATGGTAAAGTATCAACATCCCATTCCTAGATTGGATGACATGCTAGATTAGTTACATGGTGCTAATCTGTTTTCAAAAATAGATCTTAAAAGTGGCTATCATCAAATTCGAATGCATGTGGGAGATGAGTGAAAAACGACTTTCAAAACTAAATTTTGACTTTATGAGTGGCTTGTTATGTCGTTTTGCCTTACTAATGCACCGAGTACTTTTATGAGGCTAACGAAATCATGTGTTGAGAGAGTACATTGGAAAATTTGTTGTTGTGTACTTTGATGATATTCTTGTTTACTCAAAAAGCTTGAATGATCATATTTTGCATGTTAAGACAATTTACTAAAACTTAGAGAAGAGAAGTTATATGCCAACTTCAAAAAGTGCAGTTTTTGTCTAGACCAAGTCAATTTCCTAGGTTCCATTGTTGGAAGGGATGGAGTGCAAGTTGATGAAGAAAAGGTAAAGGCTATCCGAGAGTGACCAACACCTACCAATTCAAATGAGGTGAGATCGTTTCATGGTTTGGCTAGTTTTTATACGAGGTTTATTAAGAATTTCAGTAGTCTAGTCTCACCATTAAATGAACTTGTCAAAAAGCATGTGAAGTTTGAATGGACAGAAAAGCAAGAGAATGCATTCAATGAATTAAAAGATAAATTGACCAATGCACCTTGTCTTGCTTTACCTAACTTTGACAAATCTTTTGAGATTGAATGTGATGCAAGTGGTATAGGTATTGGAGCTGTTTTGATGCAAGAAAAGAGGCCAATCATGTTCTTTAGTGAGAAACTAAATGGAGCACAACTCAACTACGCATATGACAAAGAACTTACATGCACTTGTGAGGACTTTGCAAGTTTGGCAACATTACTTGTGGCCAAAAGAGTTTGTCATCCACACTAATCATGAAAGTTTGAAGCACCTGAAAAGCCAAACAAAGTTAAATAAGAGGCATGTGAAATGGGTAGAATTCATTGAGAGATTTCCTTATGTGCATTACAAGAAAGGTAAGGATAATGTGGTGGTCGATGCATTATCAAGAAGGTATGCATTATTTTCTGCCCTTAGTGCAAATTTTTTTTGTTTTAAACACATGATTGAGCTTTACAAATTTGAGAAATTTTAATTTCATGATTTGTATATGCAATGTTTAGGAGGGAACAATGTACATGATCATGTTGTATTTGATGGTATGCTCTTTAGAAAGCGTAAACTTTGCATTCCTAAGTGTTCCATTCGAGAGTTAATTGTGAAGGAGGCTCATGGGGGAGGTCTTATGGGACATTTTGGAGAATTTAAAACATACAGCATGTTGTGTGAACACTTTTATTGGTTGAAAATGAGGAAGGATGTGAATAAAGTTTGCAAGCAATGTTTCAAATATAAGGAAACTAAGTCTAAGACACATCCACATGGCCTTTACACACCTTTAGATGTTCCTAGTGAACCATGGGTTGACATTAGCATGGATTTTGTTCTAGGATTGCCAAAAACTAGGGGACATCATGATAGCATTTTTGTGGTGGTTGATAGGTTTATTAAAATGGAACATTTCATTCCATGTAACAAAACAGATGATGCAACTAACATAGCTAATCTATTCTTTAAGGAAGTGGTTAGATTGCATAGCATTCCAAAAACCATTGTAAGTGATAGAGATGCCAAATTTTTAAGTCATTTTTGGAAAGTTTTGTTGGGAAAATTGGGAACTAAGCTTCTATTTTCTACAACTTGTCACCCCCAAACTGATGGGCAAACTGAGGTGGTTAATAGAACATTAGGGGCATTTCTTAGATCGCTAATTTCTAAGAATCTTAAGTCTTGGGAAGAGACTTTACCTTTTGTGGAGTTTGCATACAATAGAGCGATACATAGCACCACTTGTTGTTCACCTTTTGAGGTTGTATATGGATTTAATCCCTTAACTCCTCTAGATTTATCACCTTTACCACCTAATATGTTTTCTAGTAATTCAGTTGTTTCTAAAGCCGAATACATCAAAAATTTACACAAAGAAGTGAAGGAAAAGATTGAAAAGAATAATCAAAAGCTAGTCACTCAAAAGAACAAAGGGAGAAAAAAATTTATTTTTAAGTCAGGTGAATGGGTTTGGGCAGAAATTTATTTTTAAGTCAAGTGAATGGGTTTGGGCTCATCTACGAAAGGAAAGGTTCCCAGATCAAAGGAAATCTAAACTTCAACCAAGGGGAGATGGTCCATTTCAAGTATTAGAGCGGGTAAATGACAATGCATACAAACTAGATCTTCGAGGTGAGTACAATGTAAGTTCTACTTTTAATGTGGCTAATTTGACTTCTTTTGATGTAGGAAATGAAGACTTTGATTTGAGGACAAATCCTTTTAAAGAAAGGGGGGATGATGTGAATCAAGCCATTGATCCATTGCATGTACCTGAAGGAGCCATAACAAGAAGCAAGACCAAGAAGATTCAAGAGGCTTTCACATTGCATCTCCAAAAAAGCTCGTTGATGCACAAGAAGAGACGATGATTTTTTTACCTAAAATTCTTTATAAGTTAGTTCAACGAGCCACGATGAAAATGGAGTGAAGATGGCACGGAGGATAAAAAAAAGTGTGCAGAAAATGTGAGCATGTGGCTGTCCAGATTGCACCTCTTGGGATTTCCTGATGTCAAACCCAAGAGGTGCAATCTGGACAGCCACCTGTTCACAGTTTCCGCACACTTTTTTTGTCCTCCATGCCATCTTTCAAACTAAGCAACTTTCCCGTGTCATCTGAACTCCATTCTCATCTTGACTTGTTGTACTAACATTATACAAAATTTTGGGCTAAAAAATCTTTATCTCTCCTTGTGCATTAACGACTGTCACACCCCCCTCCCGAACCACCTGCTAACTTAGTCCGGAAAGAGGCATGAAGCCAACAGACATTGCTCACCTCTTAACAATACCTGATGACCCTGTTCTACCTGATAAACATACTATGCTCGTATATGGTAAACTTTAACATAACACAACGGAAACTTGACAACTACTAAACATACATAGGGAGAAACATTTCTTAAGTCTCTCATTTGAAAACTTAAACGAGCAATAGCATCACAACTCAGAACATGCCAACCCACTGTTTATACAACCTATTATGCACAAACAACTATAACTACATAACGACTTGCTATACAACACCAGCCACGTACAAACTATCAACTTATGAAACTTCCAGCAGACTATGGCAGGATGTCAGGTACCAGGAGCTCAATCTCTACCTGAAAAGATTTGAAAACATTGAAAGAATGAGCTAAAAAGCTCAGTGAGTGTCTATCTTTAAAACATTATAAGCTCACAGGTGAATCATAATAATGGCAGATTATAAGTAGAAAATAGCTTAACATCTGTTTGTAAACATAAACAAACCATGCTTCCAATTATACCGAGGGTATATAGATCAATAATATAGAATCTCATAACAATAAAATACATGACATGATACCACATCAAACCATAGAGGTGGTAGAGTTACATTTATACCAATAAGGTTCATACCTCTCTCTCTCTCACGTGCACGTGGAATACCTTTAATCGCTTTGGTTTTCCTAATACCTTCTCTATGTCCTTCAAAGATTAAGGTAAAACCATTTACTACCCGAATACCTTCTCATTGTCCTTCAAGATTAAGGTAAAACCATTTACTACCCGAATACCTTCTCATTGTCCTTCAGTATCGGGATATCATGATTCATTCCCTCCCTAAGTACCTTCTCGAATGTCCTTCAGTATTAGGGGTTAACCACAAACAAGGGCATAATTTGTGTACCATGGAAATCATGTCTTTATAACACATACAACAATTTCTTGACATTTTCACATTATCATCTAAACATGTTCCCAAGTGGATTTACACAAAACATTCTCTAAAGGAAAGCATACTTTCATAATTTAGTTTCCATACTTGGATTTATAGTTACAACTAATTCAAAGCATGCTTAGGTTCCATCATGAACTTTATGTTAGAAAACTCTATGAAGCCATACATAACTAGTTCAAACAGATGTAATTATCAACACTTATGTTCTTGAAGAAAAACATAGGTCAAGCATAGTTCTAAGATAGAGTCACTCACAGTATTAGAATTAGAACCTTGGCTTGTAAACTTGACCTATTTGCTCTTGGCCTGTCAAACAAACAAACTCAACCATTAGAACCTTGAGCTCATGATTTTTAACCTTAAAACTACAAGAAAACACACTTTCCAATTTCAAGCTTTTTAGATTTTCTGCCCTGTTTTCAGACAGCCATAACTTCTTCATTACTTATTCACAAATAATGTAATTTATACCAAACTCTTCCTTTTTGAACCCTCTAAAAATTATATGAATACATGGAATTGAAATTCCAAACGGATTTGTTCAGAAATACCTCGAAAGCTACTTTCCTCAAAACAGACTTCTGCTGTTTCCAGATTCAGATTTCCTGCTGCACAACAAATCTAACCTGATATTTAAAATATCTTCTAGACATTTTCTACTCACGATTCCTTCACGAAAGTTGTAGGAAATTCAATAAGATTTCGAACCATACCAATTAGAGCTTCGAACTCTAAGAATACAGATCAGAACAACCAAAACATCGAGAGACTTCCCAGATTTGACAAAGAAATTCTGTCTTCTCATCTTCCTCTTCACAAAAAATAGTAAGTTAACTTCAGTATTAGCTCGAGCTTCCTTCACGAACTTTGTTCCAAATTGAGTTAACTTTCATGTATCAAAAACTCAACTCTTACCTCTTCTTGTTGAGCTCGAAAAGATCAAAATATCATAACTGGGATGAAATGGTTTCCTTGCTGCTACTTTGAGTTCTTCTCCTTTCTTCTGCAACTTCAACCCCAAAACCAGGTTCTTCTTCTTCCTTGAACTTCACCTCACGGGGCCTCAGCTTTCTTTTGTGAAAAATGAGTTTTAAAAATGGTTTTTAAAATAACTTAAAGAAAAGCAATCGGTGGAGGCAATCTTTGTCTTTTTCCCTTTTGCTTTTTCTTTTCTTTTTCCTTTTCTTTTTCCTTTCCTTTATCCCTTTCTTTCTTTTCTTTTCTTTTCTTTTCTTAACAAAACAAAACTTAATATATTAAACATTTGTTTCATTTCCTTTTCTTCTTTTGTCTTTAAAGCAATCCAAACCAAAATGGTTTAAACTTTCCTTCCTTGTTTTCCTTTTGTCTTTCACTTCATTTCTTTTCTTTTTAAAACATGGAAAACTAAGTTTTAAACATTCATTTCTTCTTTCTTTTTGTTGTTTGTTAATAAGGAAGTTCCAAAGAGATTGGTTTTACACGAGCTTTTGGAGATGCAATGTGAAAGCCTCTTGAATCTTTTTTGCCTTGCTTCTTGTTATTGCTCCTTCAGATACATGCAATGGATCAATGGTTTGATTCACATCAAACTTTTTGTTCAAACTAGACAAACTTTGAATGGAGACAACTTTGGTCCATCTTGGTGATATAACCAAGGGCATCTCATGAAGTCACATTAAATGAAGTCAAATTCATGGAAGTTTAACATAAACGACATTTAATGAACTCAAGTGCAACTCATCATTTATTAAAGAACAATCAAGCTTCATTTACGAACAAGGGCTTCAAGATACTTCAAGACGTGCTTCATTTCCTCTTGGATGGTTACAAAGAGTTACAAAACTAACAAAGAGATATCATTCTCGGATTTATGGCAATTTTGATGTAATTTTCAGTTTTAAAGTTAACTTTTCAATGTGTTTAAGTTACAATTTGGCTAGTGGAGATCATGGTATTTGATGTGAATCAAACCATTGATCCATTGCATGTACCTGAAGGAGCAATAACAAGGAGCAAGGCCAAGAAGATTCAAGAGGCTTTCACATTGCATCTCCAAAAGCTCCTGAATGCACAGGAGAGACCAAGATTTTTTAGCCCAAAATTATTTATAATGTTAGTACAACAAGTCAAGATGAGAATGGAGTGAAGATGGCACGGAAAAAGTTGTCTAGTTTGAAAGATGGCATGGAGGACAAAAAAAGTGTGCAGAAAATATGAACAGGTAGCTGTCAAGATTGCACCTCTTGGGATTTCGTGATGTCAAACCTCGTCAAACGAAATAGTCATGCATGGCGGATCCTACAGTAGATAATTAAGACCATTTAAAGCATTTCTGTAAACCCGAGATCTTTCTTTGGAACCTCCTTATTATCAAACAACAAAAGAAAGGAAGAAATGAATGCTTAAAACTTGGTTTTCCTTGTTTTAAAAAGAAAAGTAATGAAGTGAAAGGCAAAAGGAAAACAAGGAAGGAAAAACATAAACCATTTTGGTTTGGTTGCTCTAGGAATAATGAAGGAAAGAAAATGAAACAAATGTAAATCATGTTAAGTTTTGTTTTGAAAAGAAAAGAAAAGAAAAGAAAAGAAAGGAAAAGGAAAAGAATGAAAAGGAAAAATGAAAAAGGGAAAAGGGAAGTGGATGGTGGGACCCCACCTAAATTTCTTTTTAAAACCATGTTTCCTTCGATCTTCTTCTTCATTTATCAAAATGAAAGCAAGGGTTTTCATGAAAGAAGCAGAAAGGAAGAGAAAGAAGGGGTTTTTGGTGCTGGAATTGCAGAAGAGAGAGAGGAGAACTCAAAGATTACTTGTGTAGCAGCAAGGTGAACAACTCAGACCAGTTCTGCTATTTTGTTCATCACGAGCTCTACAGAAAGAGGTAAGAGTTGAAATTTTGTTTCATGAAAGCTAACTCATATTGGAACAAACTTTGTGAAGGAAGCTCGAGCAAATTCGGATCTTAAGCTACTGATTTGTGAAGAGGAAGACAGAAGACAGAATTTGCTGTCAAATCCGAGAAGTCTCTGGTGTTTTGGTTGTACTGGTCTGTAGAGTTGGAATCAGAAGCTCTATTAGGTATGGTTGGAAAGCTTATTGAATTTCCTACAACTGTCATGAAGAAATCGTGAATAAAAAATGATTGAAAGATGTTGTAAATAGCAGGTCAAGTTTCGGGTTGCAGCAGAAATTCGAATCTGGAATGGCAGAAGTTAGTTCCTGGGAAAGAAGCTTTCGAGGTATTTCTGAACCAATCTATTGGGAATTTCAATTTCATGTCTTCACATGCTTTTTAGAGGATTCAAAAAGGAAGAGTTTGGTATAAATTTCACCCTGTTTGGCTAAGTAATGAAGATGTTATGGCTGTCTGAAAACAGGGCAGAAATTCTGAAAATGCTAGAATTTTTGTTGGAGTGTTTTCTTGTAGTTTTAAGGTTAAAAACCATGAGCTCGAGGTTCTAAAACATGGTTTTGGTTTGTTTGGCAGTCCAAGAGGAGATAGGTCGAGTGTACGGGCCAAGGTTCTAGTTCTAACACGGTGAGTGACAAAACGAACCTTGAAAATGGTTTATAGGCTTATATTATGCTTATGAAATGCAAGGTTTTGCTAAAAGGAAATGGTTTCAATGCTTATCGTTTTCCTTGAACACTTGTTTATGAGCATTCATGATTTCTTAGAAATGTTTTAAAATGTTCATGATGAGCTTAAATGTCTTGATGAAATTTATACACGAGCATATGTTTATTGCATTTCCGAAGTCTATGGAAATGTTATGACTTCGAGCAAGTATGTGTTTAAAGATTTTCAGTTTTATGAACAAGCTAAGTAAGCTTGAGTTTTATGAAAAGAAAAGATAAGCAGGCATGTTCAAAAGTTTTCATGTGATCTTCTGAAATATTGAGCCCGAGGCTTTATGGAACCGTGTGCACACAGGTCATTTCTTTTTGTCGACGTTGAGTGAACTTCGTGATAATGGTACATTGCCGTGAGTGAGTCTTTGGCGGCCCCACTACGACAAAGACGATGGGAGTGCTGGGCGGGCCCCACTACATCGTAGAACAAATGAAGATTGTGACATGTTTTAAAAAGAGTTTATCACATTTACATGCCTTACGAGATTTTAACGATATACTTGCTAGTTTTCATGAAAAGCTATTATGATTACACAGTTACTTTAAACATTTGATTACAGATGCATATGCTCATAGATGGCCAGGTGATATGATTTACGAGTTAATAACTTTCTTTAAAACTCAAGTCACTCACTGAGCTTCATAGCTCATTCTTTCAGTGTTTTTCCCCACTTTTCAGGTAAGATCGAGCTCCCGGTGCCTGATAACCTGCCATAGTCTGCTGGAAGCTTCTCAAGTTTGATATGTTGTACGTGGTTGGTGTTGTTTAGCAGGTACATATGTTTGTAAATTATTTTGAGGGAGCGATTGTCACACCCCCTCCCGAACCACCTGCTAACTTAGCCCGGGAGACGGCATGAAGCCAACAGACATTGTTACCTCTTAACAATACCTGCTGACACTACTTTACCTGAAAACAAACTATGTTCGCATATGGAACACTTTAAACTTAACACAGCGGAAACTGGACATCTATAAGACGTACATGAGGAGAAACTTTTCTTAAGTCTCTCTTGAAAACTAAAACGAGCAAGAACATCAGAACCACAAACAGTCCAAACCACTAATTAAACAACCACAACCAGACATTGTTACCTCTTAACAAATCAGTAGCTTAAGATCCGAATTTGCTCGAGCTTCCTTCACGAATTTTGTTCCAATATGAGTTAACTTGCACGAAACAAAATCTTAACTTTTACCTCTTTTTGTGGAGCTCGAGATGAACAAAATAGCAGAACTGGTCTGAATTGATCAAAGAATTTCCATGGAAGTTGAATGATTCTTCTCCTTTCTTCTTTAACCTCAACCAGAAACTTTCTCCCCTCTTCTTCTCTCAAACCTCTCCCACGATGCTCTACCCTTTCTTGATTGAAAATGATAACAAAATGAGTTGGAAATTAATTGGAAATGGTTTAATAAAGCCCAAACGGTTGTTTTTGTCTTTTTCTTCTTTTTCTTTTTCCTTTTCTCTTTTCCTTTATCTCTTCATTTTACTTTTCTTTTTAAAACAAGGAAAACCAAGTTTTAAGCATTCATTTCTTCCTTTCTTTTGTTGTTTGATATTAAGGAGGTTCCAAAGAAAGATCTCGGGTTTACAACTTACCTCCCTTAAGAAATTTCGTCCCCTCAAATTTAGTAGTCCTTAGGTGAAAATCATCGGATACTTCCTCCTCATTTAGTCTTCTAACTCTCAGGTTGCCTCCTCCACTCCGTGATGTCTCCAACGAACCTTCACGAGTGGGATCGTCTTGTTTCTTAAAACTTGTTCTTTTCTGTCGAGGATTTGAACTGCATCCTCAGCGTAACTCATGTCTTTTTTTCAGCTCAACGGGTTGTGCTTGTAGCACATGTGTCAGATCTGGAATATATTTTCTCAACATGGACATATGAAAAACATCATGTACTCGAGATAGTTCTGCTGGCAATTCTAGTCTGTAGGTTGCTGGCCCAACTTGTCCCGTTACTTGATAAGGACCAATATACCTAGGGCTTAGTTTACCTTTCTTACCAAAACGAAGGACACCTCTCCACGGATATAACTTCAAGAAAACTTGATCTCCAATCTAGAATTCCAAGTCCTTTCGTCGCTTATCTGCATAACTCTTCTGACGGTCTTGTGCTATCTTCAGATTCTCTCTGATTACCTTAATATTGTTTGTCATAACTTGCACTGACTCAGGACCGATTAGCTTTCGCTCTTCTAGTTCATTCCAATATACGAGCGTTCTACACGGTCTTTTATCTAGAGCTTCAAATGGTGCCATGTCAAAACTAGACTGATAATTGTTATTGTAAGCAAATTCCATAAGTGTTAGGTGTGTATCTCAACTTCCCTTAACTTGAAGGACACATGCTTGCAACATGTCTTCTAGGGTCTGGATGGTCCTTTCGGACAGACCATCTGTCTGAACATGAAACGCTGTACTAAAACTCAGCTTTGTCCCCATAGTTTTTTTTAGTAAGCTAGGCCAAAACATAGAAGTAAATCTCGGATCTCTATCTGGAATTATGGACATTGGCACTCCGTATTGACTCACAATTTTGTCAACGTATAGCTTAACAAGTTGATCAAGTGTAGACGTCGATTTTAATCGATATAAACCTTGCTGTCTTAGTGAGTCTATCGACCATTGCCATATACCATCATGTCCACTTGGAGTATGATGTACAAACAACAGGTAATCCATAGCGATATGCTCTTATTTCCACTCCGACACGAGTAGTGGATTAAGGAGTCCTCCTGGTCTCTGTCTAACTGTTTTAACTTGCTGACAGATTAAACATCTATCAATAAGTCCCTTTCACAGTTTTACACATCACGGTGCTTCCTGGATGCATAGTGTAGCTGAATTGTGAGCTTCCTCTAGGATAACATCTTAAGCTCACTAATACTCGGGACACATAGTTTTCTCTGCTTAACTATGGTTTCATCTGTTCTCATTCTAGATTATACCTCTGGGCCCTGTTTGGACATTCCAAACATTTTCTGCGAGCTACTAATCTCTGGTTGTTTTCTCACAATCTCTGTTACGAGTGAAGACCTGATCTGGAATTGAGCTAAGAGACCCCCCTGAATTCTTTGCAATCACAGCTGCCTTAGAATCCCTTAGAGTACTTAAAAAATGTTGCTCGAATACCACACAAGGCATCCCTAGGAAGTCTTAACTTCCTGCTCAAAGCATCAGCTACCACATTCACCTTACCAGGATGGTATTATATGGTACAATCATAATCTTTAATCAATTCTAACCATCTTCGTTGTCTCATATTCAGCTCCCTCTGATCAAAGATATATTTCAGACTTTTATGATCTGTGTAAATGTGACACCTTTCACCAAACAAGTAATGTCTCCAAATCTTCAGTGCTAAAATAACTGCTGCTAACTCAAGATCACGGGTAGGGTAATTACATTCGTGCTTTTTCAATTGCCTTAACACATAAGTTATTACTTTTCCTTCTTGCATCAGTACACACCCTAAATCTTTCCTTGAGGCATCACAGTAAACCACATACTCTTTTCCCGTTATAGGAAGTGTCAAAATAGGTGCTGTAACTAATCTCTTTTTAGCTCCTGAAAAACTCTGTTCACATTCATCTGACCATTCAATCTTAGCATTCTTTCTTGTTAAAACTATTAAGGGTAATACTAATCGTGAGAAATTCTCAACAAATCATCTGCAGTATCCTGCCAAACTTAGGAAACTACGTACCTCTGTCGCATTAGCTGGTCTCACTAAGTTGACCATAACCTTTACTTTATTCGGATCAACACTAACTCCATTTGCTGAAACAACTTACCTCAATCACTACCTGATTCAATCAAAACTCACCTTTGGTGAATTTAGCGTACAACTGTTTATCTCGTAGTGTTTGTAGAATAATACTCATGCGTTCCTCGTGGGCTTTCCTGTCAACCGAATAAACTAGTATATCATCAGTGAATACTATCACAAACTTATCCAAATACTGGTGGAAAACCTGTCCATGAGGTCCATGAAAACTGTTAGTGCATTGTTAAACCGAATGGTATTACTAAACACTCATAATGTTCGTACCTCATTCTGAATAATGTCTTAGGAATGTCTGATTCTCTAACTTTTAACTGATGATATCCTGATCTTAAATCAATCTTACCAAACACCGATGCACCTCTTAACTGGTCAAACAAGTCATCTATTCAGGGTAAAGGATACTTGTTACGTATCGTGACTTTGTTTAACTGTCTGTAATCAATGCACAATCTGAGGGTACCATCTTTCTTCTTTACGAATAACACTGGAGCTCTCCAAGGCGATACACTAGGTTTGATGTATCTCTTATCAACTAGTTCTTGTAACTGCATCTTTAGTTCCCTGATCTCACTTGGAGTTATTCTATACGATGCTTGCGAAATAGGTGTTATTCATGATAACAGTTCAATGGTGAACTCAACTTCCCTATCAGGTGGCAATCCTGATAGATCTGCTAGAAAAACAACAAGAAAATTCATTCACAACAAGAACATTTTCTTGTTTTAGCTTTTCTTCCTGCACCTCAACTACATGTGCAAGAAACGTCGTGCAACCTTTCCTCAATAACTTCTGAGCTTTGAATGCTGAAAACAAACTCGTAGGGATAGTCTTTCTTTCATCCCATAAAACCACTTCATCTAATCCTGGTTTCTTGAAAACAACTTCCTTTATATGGCAATCTCTGGAAGCATAATGAGTGAATAAAAAATCCATTCCTAGGATTGCATCTAACACCTGCAATTCTAGTGGAAGAAGATCCACTAACATATTGAGACCTTCTACTAAGACCTCACAATTCTCGCATCACCAATTGACTAATAAAGCATCACCAATCAAGTGTATATAACTAACCTTTTACATAAAGGTTCTAGCTTCCCATTCAACTTAGTCAAGAACATACTAAAAACAAAGAAATGTGTAGCACCTTGTTCTATTAACACAAGTGCAGGTACATTTCAAATAGTAATTGTACCAATAATCATATCTGGTGCATCCTCAGCTTCTTGCTGAGTCATAACCTAGACCTTTGCGTGTTGCCTAGGCCTCCCTACAACTCTCTTTAGTCTAACACCACTGGTGCCCTCTCTTGCAGCTCACAAACTCTCACGCTTCAACTAACTGGGACTCAACTCCCTAGTCCCTCTGTGCAACTGTCCATAGCTGTGAACAATCCCTCTTGACATGTCCTGGTTGTCAGCACTAGTAGCATGTACCAACACTCACAAGACAATGACCTTGATGATTCTTGCAACAGATCACACATGGAGTTTTCCTTGCTATACTGGCATAGACTCTTGCCTCCCCGCAACTTGCCGCCAATCAAACAAACTAACTAGGTCCTCTTTAACTCTCGTCTCTGATAGGTACTGACCACAAACATCTTCCTCGATGCCTGGCTACTTGGCTACTAGCTTGCTCCTTAAAGTCATATTGACTTAGAAACATTTACTCCAAGTGTGAACCTCCGCTGCTCACGACCTTGGAAACTGCTTGTTGTCGAAGCCTCCACAACTAGGCTTCACTCATCGATCGCGCCTTTATATATACTCTTTCAACACGTGAGAGCGGTCTCTACCACCGGAAAAATCAATCCACTTAGCAATGGTTGTAACTCGGGAGTGCGATCTCGTGTCGTAACCCTTTTCAAAACTTCGATACCCGTCACTCTCAGATGCCACAATTACATCAACATACCGCGAAAACTCGGTATATCTTCTCTCATACTCAGCCACTGAAAGTGTCCCTTGTTTCAGTTCTAAAAATTCATCCTCTTTGCACGCTTCGCAGCGTGCTAGGGTAATATTTATTTTCAAATATACTTCAAAGTTTGCCAGTGTGAAGTACGTGCATCACTACAATCAAGCAACATCGATTTCCATCACCCTTCTACCTTCTTTAGCAAAGCAAGAATGTGGCCAACTTAACATTTCGCTCCTCGTGAGCAACTCATAACATCAAAACATTTATCAAGCTTATTTAGCCAAACCTCGCTTCAATCGGATCTTTGGAACCCTCAAACACCGTGTGGCTCCTAATTCTTTTAGTTGATCTATTTTATATGTCTTATCTCGATTACTTAGCCCCTGCTCCCTATGGCTTACCTACTCTCCCGTGAGGAATTAACATGTCGCTGTAATTCTCGCCCCCATCTCAACTCTCGGGGCACTAGATCTCCACCGGGATTGATCTTGGGTAGGATCCTCGCATCCCGTCCCCGATCTTGCCTACATCGCCTCCGCTAGTGCGTGGTGGCATGACTTCTATAACATATTAACATACTAGACATGTAATGAGTACTCAACTCAAACGCACAATTCTAGACTTGTGTTCACATTCTAGTCCTGACTGGACTTACTCTTATCCTTACTTGGATCATGTTATGCTAGTTCTATTGAACTAACTCAAGAACTTGCTATTTACTTTTCAGTTTCTTGTAGAGCTAACTTGCTCTGTCTCATTCCCATGGAGCTAACTGCTCTGATACCAAGTTGTCACACCCCCTCCCGAACCACCCGCTAACTTAGCCCGAGAGATTTTAAGATGAAGCCAACAGACATTGTTACCTCTTAACAATACCTCACCGACACTACTTTACCTGAAAACAAACTATGTTCGCATATGGAACACTTTAAACTTAACACAACAGAAACTGGACATCTATAAGACGTACATGAGGAGAAACTTTTCTTAAGTCTCTCTTGGAAACTAAAACGAGCAAGAACATCAGAACCACAAACAGTCCAAACCACTAATTAAACAACCACAACCAGACATTGTTACCTCTTAACAAATCAGTAGCTTAAGATCCGAATTTGCTCGAGCTTCCTTCACGAATTTTGTTCCAATATGAGTTAACTTGCACGAAACAAAATCTTAACTTTTACCTCTTTCTGTGGAGCTCGAGATGAACAAAATAGCAGAACTGGTCTGAATTGATCAAAGAATTTCCATGGAAGTTGAATGATTCTTCTCCTTTCTTCTTCAACCTCAACCAGAAACTTTCTCCCCTCTTCTTCTCTCAAACCTCTCCCACGATGCTCTACCCTTTCTTGATTGATAATGATAACAAAATGAGTTGGAAATTAATTGGAAATGGTTTAATAAAGCCCAAACGGTTGTTTTTGTCTTTTTCTTCTTTTTCTTTTTCCTTTTCTCTTTTCCTTTATCTCTTCATTTTACTTTTCTTTTTAAAACAAGGAAAACCAAGTTTTAAGCATTCATTTCTTCCTTTCTTTTGTTGTTTGATATTAAGGAGGTTCCAAAGAAAGATCTCGGGTTTACAACGATGTAGTTATAGTCGTATGTGCTTTAGAGGTTGTGGTTGTTTAATTAGTGGTTTGGACTGTTTGTGGTTCTAATGTTCTTGCTCGTTTTAGTTTCCAAGAGAGACTTAAGAAGAGTTTCTCCTCATGTACGTCTTATAGATGTCCAGTTTCCGCTGTGTTAAGTTTAAAGTGTTCCATATGCGAACATAGTTTGTATTCAGGTAAAGTAGTGTCAGCAGGTATTGTTAAGAGGTAACAATGTCTGTTGGCTTCATGCCGTCTCCCGGGCTAAGAGAGCAAGTTGTTCGGGAGGGGGTGTGACAATTTCTATGTTTTTTGTTCCATATTTAGAGCTCTCATGAAAGGGTCTAGATTAAGAAAGCGGAAGTAATTTTGGATCTTGAACACTCTAAGTTGATCAATTTTGTAAAATAAAAAACATGCTCAAAGCTAGAAAAACAGAGAGATAGAAAACTCAACTTTGAAGATCAAATTCTCTACACCCGGTGGATGGTTTTCAACACGAACACTTCGTGGACAACCGTTAGAGTCTTCCCTACTATCCTCAGGCCTTAGAACGGATTGTGGGATCCTAGGTTGAGAGAATTTGGAAGAAAAGACCTCAAAGGTCATAATTCGGGAATTTAGAATTTTCTACCAAATTCTCTCTACATACCCCAAATCACCATTATATAAAGCTTCAATAAGCTTCATTAGAGTGACATCTCAACAGTGATGAGGATGGATTGAGGTGGAGGTGGCCAATTTTGGCCAATTTTGGAGATGAGAGGGATTGGGCAAGTTGCTCTTTGGATTTTAATGAAAAAATCATGATAATCCAACATTTTGATTTAATTTTAATTCTAAAATCAATATTAAATTGATTTTTAATTAAAATTAATTTAATTAATTAAATTATTAAATAATTAATTTAATTAATTAATTTTTAATTTAATTTAATATCAAATATTAAATTAGATAAATTGCCCGATCCCGATCGATTTTCTGAACATGAATCCTAATTCATGCTATAAACCGATCTAATATTTAAATCATATTTAAATATATCCACCTCCTGTTAATCATAGTTTAATTCATAATTAAGCTATGACTCGTTAAATATATCATATATAATTAACGATTTCTCCCAAAACCGAATTTGAACAATTCAAACTCTTTTCTCTCACAATGTTACAAGGCTTAGTCCGAGCTAGCAAGGAGGACCTAATGGACCTACAGATCATGAGCTCCAACGATACGAGATTAACCGGCCAAACTCTTTAGCATAGCTAATCAACATTCGTTAACCATCGGGACACTCCACTAAAGCCCAGTGGCTACATTCTCCTCAGTGTAGATATATCTGTCCACTCGATATAACCATGATTAGTAAGTCGATCCTTCACAGGTCGTTCGTAATTTACAAACCGGTCAAAATTACTGTTTTACCCCTGTAATTACCTCTTGTTCCTTAAGTCCCACTGATCCTCTAATGAACAATTGGTTTGTGGTCCAACCAACAAACCGAATCCCTCTCGGGCCAATGAGAGGGGTGGGCCCATTGTTCAAGACCCAAGTCGATGCCAAGGGAACAACCTCTCTACTAATCCCTAAAGCGGGTAGGAATGAATTCCATCTTGCGTAACTATGTTCCCGACTATCTACCCGCTTTATCCTCGAAATGGGAGGCTTATTGAGTCGGCAATCTCGAGCCACTCTCACCCATGCAAATCTAAGAATAATCTGAATAAATAGGAGTCCATAGAACGCTCAGGATTAAGATCGAGTTACCTAGGTCTCATATGAATATAGTCAGTTAAGACAGTAAACGGAGTTAAAAAGTCTAAGTGACTATTTTGCGGTCCAGTCTTATGCAAACTCATTGCATAGGGCACCCCCACTCATATGTCTCCACATGAACGATTTAGGATCACATCGTTTGTATTCTACAAAGTGGGTCGCGTCCATAGTGTCCCCAGGATAAGTTACCCAACCCTATCCTTATACTATAGACTATTCTGGCTATAACTTGAACTTGATCCACTTTTATGTCACACATAAAGTTCAAGTATTCATCCCATAGCCAAAGGTTCTTTATTGGATTAAGGTTACATAATACACAACATTCAATAACACTTTTACTGAATAAATATCAATAACAACTTTATTGCAAAATAGAATATACATTCAGTTTACAAAACCACGAGTTTTAGGACATTAAACCCAACAATCTCCCACTTGGACTAAAACGTCTGTGGGGTAAAACATGTTGAGCAAAGAAAAAACTGCCCTACTATACAACCCGTAGTCCTAGACTCTCTAGGTGTCCCTCAAACACTTTAGCCGTGAGGGGCTTTGTAAACGGATCAACAATGTTGTGCTCCGAAGCGATCTGCATGACGATCACGTCTCCTCGTTGCACAATCTCCCTGATGAGATGATATTTGCGCTCTATGTGCTTTCCGCGCTTATGGCTTCTAGGTTCTTTAGAATTTGCCACTGCACCACTATTATCACAATAAAGGGTGATAGGCAAATTCATATTTGGAACAACTTCCAAATCAGTCAAGAACTTCCTAAGCCATATCGCTTCCTTCGCGCTCCAAAGCTACGACATACTGAAATTTCCTCCCCGGTGGAGTCGGCAATACAACCTTGCTTTATACTCCTCCATACTCTAGCTCCTCCGTTAAGAGTGAACACCGATCCTCGATGTGGATTTCCTCGAATCCACATCACCAAAAATCGAGTCGACAGTATCCCGCAAGGATCAAATCCTTTGCTCCATACACAAGCATATAGTCCCTCGTTCTCCTAAGATACTTGAGGATGTTCTTAACGACACCCCGGTGATCATATCCTCGATTAGGCGATACACGCTTACTATTCCCACTGCATAGCATATGTCGGGTCGAGTACATAGCATGACATACATCAGACTACCGACAGCTGAAGCATAGGGAATGCGTCTCATATCCTCAACTTCTTGAGGTGTCTTAGGACACTGTTCCTTAGACAAATGAATTCCATGCCTGAAAGGTAATAAACCCTTCTTGGAATTCTGCATCTTATATCTAACTAACATCTTGTCAATATAAGATGCCTGAGACAGTGCTAGCGTTTTGTTCTTGCGATTTCGAACAATTTGGATTTCAAGAACAAACTGAGCCTCTCCCAAATCTTTCATTTGGAATTGGGTCGCTAGCCATTGCTTAACGCCAGTCAGGAACCTTGCATCATTTCCAATGAGCAAGATATCGTCTACGTATAGAACTAAGAAAGCTACAGTGGTATTGACTATCTTCTTGTAAACACAAGGTTCATCAATATTCTGTTCAAAGCCATAAGATTTGATCGCAGTATCAAATCTTATATTCCAGGATCTAGATGCTTGTTTCAATCCATAGATGGATCATTTAAGCTTGCAAACCTTTTGCTCTTGACCCTGAACTATGAACCCCTCTGGTTCATCCATATAGATACTCTCTTCAAGATTGCCATTCAGAAAGGCTGTCTTGACATCCATTTGCCAAATTTCATAGTCATAAAATGTGGCAATGGACAAGAGTATTCTAATGGACTTAAGCATGGCAACAGGGGAGAAGGTTTCTTCATAGTCCACCCCTTCCCTTTGGGTATAACCTTTTGCCACAAGTCGAGCCTTAAAACAACTCAAGGAAAGTAAAATCGGATTACCTTGTCGATCAAATATCTCAAGGCAAGAGAACTTGTATGAGATCCGAATCACTCCACAAGCATGATTGATCAAGTCAAGCTTGAATGATTCTAAGCATGCAACCTAATCTACATAGAATTGCAAAGACATAGCTCAAAGGCTATAAAAAAGCTCAAGGCCTCTTTTGATTACATTTTTAATCTTTTTCATTCTTTTCTTTTACAAGGTACATGGCTTTATATAGCCTCCAAAATCAACCCTAGAGTAACCTATGGTCAATTGAAAGGTTGTAACTTACATCCCCATCAATACCATGATGTCCACTAGCCATTTTGTAACATAAACTATTGAAATCAAGACTTTAAAACTGAAAATTACATCAAAATATCCATAAATCCGAGAATTGATTTTTCAATCACCCTACATAATGGTTGTAACTTCTCATGCATAAATGAAGCCTTCTTGATGTAGCTTGAAACTTTTGTTGCATAAATGAAGCTTGACTTGTCTTTAATGAATCATTTATTGCACTTGAGTTCATTAAATGCATCTTTTGTTTGCCATAAATGAAGTTGGACAACATTTAATGCTTCCATTTTGAAGCTTTTCTCTAGCATGGTAGGATTCATATCAAAAGTCTTTGTAACCTTCCATGCATAAATGAAGCTTCACTTGATTTAAATTGAAACCCTTGTTGCATAAATGAAGCTTGAGTTATCTTTAAAGATACATTTATTGCACATGAGTTCATTAAATGCATCTTCTGATATGAACCGTATCATGTTATTCAAGACTAAAGAAAAGCTTCAAGATGAAGTTGAATTAATGTTGTCAAACTTCATTTATGACAAACTCAAGATGCATTTAATGGACTCAAGTGCAACCCATGCTTCATTAAAGACAAGTCAAGCTTCATTTATGCAACAAGAGCTTCAAGCTACTTCAAGTGGGCTTCATTTATTCTTGGATAGGTTACAAATTATGTATTGGTTTAGTAGAAGTTCAATTCTCGGATTTATGGGGGGTTTAATGTATTTTTCAGTCTTAAAGTGTTGTTTTTAATGTTTTAAGTTACAATTTGGTTAGTGGAGATCATGGTATTGATGGGGATGTAAGTTACAACCTTTCAATTGACCATAGGTTACTCTACTCTAGGGTTGATTTTGAGGCTATATAAAGCCATGTACCTTGTAGGAAAAAAAGGAGATTGAAAAATGTAATCAAATGAGCCTTTGAGCTTTTTTATAGCCTAGAGCTATGTTTCTTTGCAATTCTATGTAGATTAGGTTGCATGCTTTGAATCATTCAAGCTTGACTAGATCAATCTTGCTTGTGGAGTGATTCGGATCTCAAGTAAGTTTTCTTACCTTGAGGTATTTGATCGACAAGGTAATCCGATTTTACTTTCCTTGAGTTGATTTTCAAAATTTGTTTTGGGGTCTTTGAGATTGAGTTATCTAAAGGTCTTGTTTCTTTAAGCAAGGTTGTTAGATCCAATTGTCAAGGTAACCTTAACATTTTGACATTAGAATCTTTGGCTTATTTGATTTCATTTTGGTTTTGAGATTTTTGGGTGTTTAGATCTAATAGTCTTGTTTGTTGCTAACAAGGTAGATTAGATTTTTCAATTCCTCATCAATTTCATATCATCATCATTTCGTATCAGAGCCTTAGGCTCAAGATCGGATATATGTTTCCTTTGCACTTATCTTTTATTTGTTTTTGAATTTTATGTTTTAGTTTTTTTTTTCATAATCTGTCCAGATTTATAGCCTTTCAAAAAGCATAAAAAACTCATATTTTTAACTATCTTTTCATCTTGGAGTCTTCTTCAATTTCATAGATCTGGATCTTATCGACATTTTATGCTTCTATGAGAATTTCTAGTTCGGTCTTCTTGGGGGTGAAAAGTATATATTTTTACGAGTTGTTCTGGAAAATTGTTATACACGAGAACATGAGTTCTTCTTTTGTTCTTATTGTTTTTGCCTCCAGAAAATGCTAGATCTAGATTGCACACAAGTTATCTCTTTAAATGTGTTATAATCAAGCTGTTATTTACTCATCAATGTTTTGGCAGTTACAATTTTGGAGATTTCAATTTCTGTTGGAAGTTTAATGCTCTTGATGTTTTACTTTTCTGTAACTTACATATGTTTTAAGGCTATTTTAATTCCATAACTTCTCAAATAGTCATTGGAATTAATTGTTTTAAGAGTTATATTCTTGGGTTTTAAACTCCAATTATCAATAGCATTGAGTTTATCTTCAATCACTATCTTTCATAAACCTTGTTTAATATGCATATTTCTCAATATTCCAATCTGGTTACTTGTTTGAATTTTGAATGTTTCCATAAGTCGAGTTAACTTGTGTGATAAAAGTGTGCTACTTCTCATTGGATTGCAAAGTTATCTTGGCTTCACTATTTCCAAATTTGAGAGCATGTTCCACAAATACTTTAAACAAATACTTTAAATTCATTGGATGACCAAAAGATACAAAGAAGAAATCCAAGAGAGCAAGACTAAAGGCTGAAATAATTACAAGTTTGCATTACAAAGACATCCTTAGATTCGAGGGACGAATCTTCTTGAAGAAGGAGAGAATGATATGAACCGTATCATGTTATTCAAGACTAAAGAAAAGCTTCAAGATGAAGTTGAATTAATGTTGTCAAACTTCATTTATGACAAACTCAAGATGCATTTAATGGACTCAAGTGCAACCCATGCTTCATTAAAGACAAGTCAAGCTTCATTTATGCAACAAGAGCTTCAAGCTACTTCAAGGGGGCTTCATTTATTCTTGGATAGGTTACAAATTATGTATTGGTTTAGTAGAAGTTCAATTCTCGGATTTATGGGGGGTTTAATGTATTTTTCAGTCTTAAAGTGTTGTTTTTAATGTTTTAAGTTACAATTTGGTTAGTGGAGATCATGGTATTGATGGGGATGTAAGTTACAACCTTTCAATTGACCATAGGTTACTCTAGGGTTGATTTTGAGGCTATATAAAGCCATGTACCTTGTAGGAAAAAAAAAAAAGATTGAAAAATGTAATCAAAAGGAGCCTTTGTGCTTTTTTATAGCCTTTGAGCTATGTCTTTGCAATTCTATGTAGATTAGGTTGCATGCTAGAATCATTCAAGCTTGACTTGATCAATCTTGCTTGTGGAGTGATTCGAATCTCATACAAGTTCTCTTGCCTTGAGATGCTTGATCACAAGGTAATCCGATTTTACTTTCCTTGAGTTTGTTTTCAAAATTGGTTTTGGGGTCTTTGAGATTGAGTTATCTAAAGGTCTTGTTTCTTTAAGCAAGGTTGTTAGATCCAATTGTCAAGGGTTACTTAACATTTTGACATTAGAATCTTTGGCTTATTTGATTTCATTTTGATTTGAGATTTTTATGAACAAGATTGCTGGATTTTTCAATCCTTCTTAAAATTTCTCATCATCTTCAGTTTGTCATAAATGACGTTGGACAACATTTATTTCAACTCCATTTTGAAGCTTTTTCTCTCGTTTTGCATAGCATGATGATTCGTATCATTCTCCCCTTCTTCAAGAAGATTCGTCCTCGAATCTAATGATGTTGTTGTACACAAACTGAAAATTTATTTCAATGAAGTCTTGCTTTCTAGAATTTCTTCCTCGTATCATTTTCTTTGTGAAAGATTGCTGCAAAAACAAGTTAAGAAAATACAAATGACCTCACAACACTCCCTCACAAGTTTACACTCAATAATATTTAGGTCACTCATGTTTGCACTCAATTTTGAGAAAACACATTGATTCTCAATCTCACGTCTCCAAATTTGTATGGAGAAGCCAAGATAATTTGCAATTCAATGGATAATTGCACACTTTGAAAACAAACAAACTAACTTGACATTTGAAAAAATTTAAGGTCATGGTTAGATAAATGAAGAAGAAGCAATGTAACTTATGGACAATAACCGATGGCTGGAATTTTTAAATATAAGAGTTACTATTTGAAACTAATGGTTGGAAAGTTCAATGTGCAGAAATGTAACTGCCCATATTTAATATGTAACAACCAACTTTTAAAACTTTCAAAGTGTAACATCAATGAATGAATGCCAAATGGTTATATTAAACAAAAATGATCAGTTCAAATGAGAAATTTTCAGATCTAGCATGCTTTAGAAGAAAAAACAGCAAGAACAACACAAGAACACATGTTCTCGGTTTTAGCAGTTTTTCAGAACAAGTTATAAACATGCATATTTTTCAGCCTAAAGAAAGTCGAACTAGAAATTTTCATAGACGACACATTTATAGATCAGAGCCTGATCTACAATATTGATGAAGACTTGAAATTGAAATAACAAACGGAAATATGAGTTTTTAGTACTTTTCGACAGATTACAAAAACTGGACAGATTACAAAAAATGAAACAAAACATGAAAATTTGAAAAAATTCAAGATAAACGCAAAGGAAACATATATCCGATCTTGAGCCTAAGGCGCTCTGATACCAAATGATAAGAAATTTAAGAGGAATTTGAAAAAATCTAATCTACCTTGTTAAAACAAACAAGACTATTAGATCACAAAACCCAAAAAATCTCAAAATCAAAATGAAACCAAAGAAGCCAAAGATTCCGATGTCAAAAAATGTTAAGTAACCCTTGACAATTGGATCTAACAACCTTGCTTAAAGAAACAAGACCTTTAGATAACTCAATCTCAAAGACCCCAAAACGAATTTTGAAAATCAACTCAAGGAAAGTAAAATCGGATTACCTTGTCGATCAAATATCTCAAGGCAAGAGAACTTGTATGAGATCCGAATCACTCCACAAGCATGATTGATCAAGTCAAGCTTGAATGATTCTAAGCATGCAACCTAATCTACATAGAATTGCAAAGACATAGCTCAAAGGCTATAAAAAAGCTCAAGGCCTCTTTTGATTACATTTTTAATCTTTTTCATTCTTTTCTTTTACAAGGTACATGGCTTTATATAGCCTCCAAAATCAACCATAAAGTAACCTATGGTCAATTGAAAGGTTGTAACTTACATCCCCATCAATACCATGATTTCCACTAGCCATTTTGTAACATAAACTATTGAAATCAAGACTTTAAAACTGAAAATTACATCAAAATATCCATAAATCCGAGAATTGATTTTTCAATCACCCTACATAATGGTTGTAACTTCTCATGCATAAATGAAGCCTTCTTGATGTAGCTTGAAACTTTTGTTGCATAAATGAAGCTTGACTTGTCTTTAATGAATCATTTATTGCACTTGAGTTCATTAAATGCATCTTTTGTTTGCCATAAATGAAGTTGGACAACATTTAATGCTTCCATTTTGAAGCTTTTCTCTAGCATGGTAGGATTCATATCAAAAGTCTTTGTAACCTTCCATGCATAAATGAAGCTTCACTTGATTTAAATTGAAACCCTTGTTGCATAAATGAAGCTTGAGTTATCTTTAAAGATACATTTATTGCACATGAGTTCATTAAATGCATCTTTAGTTCGTCATAAATGACGTTGGACAACATTTATTTCAACTCCATTTTGAAGCTTTTTCTCTCGTTTTGCATAGCATGATGATTCGTATCAGTTGGGATACAATTCCATGTTCTATCATATAGTCTTGGAATCTCAAATCCATATACTCTCCACCTCGATCTGATCGAAGTGTTTTAATTGTTTTACCTAATGTGTTCTCAACTTATGCCTTATATTCCTTGAACTTTTCAAGGGTTTCAGACTTATGATGCATTAGTTATAAATAACCATACCTAGAATAATCATCAATAAAACTGATGAAATATTCATATCCTCCTCGTGCCTTAACATTCATAGGACCACAGAGATCTGAATGCACGAGTTCCAAGGGTTCTTTGGCTCTATAACCTTTTTCAGAAAAAGATCTTTTAGTCAATTCCTTCGAGACAGGATTCACATGGTGGTAAAGAGTTTTCCTCTAACTGACTTAGGAGACCACTCTTGACCAATCTCTCAATCCTATTGAGATTAATGTGGCCTAGTCTCAAGTGCCAAAGATAGGTACTAGGAGAAAGTTTCTGCCTTTTATTTTGAGTATCAGCTGTTTTAAACATTTCAGTGTTCAAAATAGCTTTTACTTCAGTTGGTCTTAACACGTATAAGTTGTTTTCAAGTTTAGCAGAACATATTCGTACACCTCTTTTGCAAATGAACGATTCATTATGATTAAAAGAAACTTTATACATATGTTCAAGCAAACAAGAGATAGATACAAGATTTCTTTTGATTCCAGGAACCAAAAGTACATTTTCTAATAAAACGAATCTATCTCTAAACAACAGCTTCATCGCTCCCCATCGCTTTGGCCGAGACAACCTCTCCGCTCCAACCACGAGAGTTATCTCCCCATCAAGAAGTCTTTGCCAGAACTAGTTTCTGAAAGAAGAACAAACATGGTTAGTGGCTCCTGAATCTAATATCCAGGCGGAATCATCATGTTCCACTAAACATTTTTCAACAACAAGTAAATCATATTTACCTGGGTTTTCCTTCTCACTTTCTTTTCTTGCAAGGTATTTCGGGCAGTTCCTCTTCCACTGCCCGTCTGCACCACAGTGGAAACATTTTCCTGTGGCTTTGGCCTTGCGTGTGGGAGCATGTCCCTTCCTGATGAGAAATTTAAGAAGGATTTGAAATCTAATCTACCTTGTTAGCAACAAACAAGACTATTAGATCTAAACACCCAAAAATCTCAAAACCAAAATGAAATCAAAGAAGCCAAAGAATTCTAATATCAAAATGTTAAGTAACCCTTGACAATTGGATCTAACAACCTTGCTTAAATAAACAAGACCTTTAGATAACTCAATTTCAAAGACCCCAAAACCAATTTTGAAAATCAACTCAAGGAAAGTAAAATCGGATTACCTTGTCGATCAAACATCTCAAGGCAAGAGAACTTGTATGAGATCCGAATCACTCCACAAGCAAGATTGATCAAGTCAAGCTTGAATGATTCTAAGCATGCAACCTAATCTACATAGAATTGCAAAGACATAGCTCAAAGGCTATAAAAAAGCGCAAGGCCTCTTTTGATTACATTTTTAATCTTTTTCTTTTCTCCTTTTTCCTTTCTACAAGGTACATGGCTTTATATAGCCTCAAAATCAACCCTATAGTAACCTATGGTCAATTGAAAGGTTGTAACTTACATCCCCATCAATACCATGATCTCCACTAGCTATTTTGTAACCTAAAACATTGAAAACAAGAGTTTAAAACTGAAATTTACATCAAATTAGCCATAAATCCGAGAATGATGTCTCTTTGCTAGCTTTGTAACTCTTTGTAACCTTCCAATAGTAAATGAAGCACATCTTGAAATATCTTGAAGTCCTTGTCCCATAAATGAAGCTTGTTGTTCTTTAATAAATGATGAGTTGCACTTGAGTTCATGAAATGAAACTTATGTTAAACATCCATGAATGACTTCATTTTATGCGACTTCGTGAGATGTCTTGGTTCATATCATTCTCCCCTTCTTCAAAAAGATTCGTCCTCGAATCTACTTGTGAAACATTGCTGCAAAACCATGTGAAGAAAACACAAAAGACCTCACAACACTCTCTCACATGTTTACACTCAAGGAAATATCACTTGTGTTCATTTTGAGAAATCAAATTATATAAGCTCTCATTCTTACCTCTCAATTTTTTTTTGAAGTATGAGCCATGATTTGCAATCCCATGGATAGTAACACACTTTGAATACAAATAAGCAAAACAAGGCTTATGAAAAGAAAAATTCAGAATGATGAACCTATGAAAATTTTATCTAAGGGTAGAAAAATTAAGAACAAGATATGTAACTCTCACAAATTAAGAACAATGGCTGGAATTTTAAATACAGGAGCCACAATTTAAAACCAATGGTTGGACTTTTAAAATATGAGTTACAATCTGAAACTAATGGTTGGAAAATTCAATGTGCAGAAATGTAACTGTTCATATTTAATATGTAACAACCAACTTTTCAACCTTTCAAAGTGTAACATCTAAGAATGAATACAAATGGTTGAACAAAAACAAAAAGATCAGTTCAAATGAGAAATTTTCGGATTTAACATGCTTTAGAAGCAAAAACAGCAAGAACAACACAAGAACACATGTTCTCTGTTTTAGCAGTTTTTCAGAACAAGTTATAAACATGCATATTTTTCACCCTAAAGAAAGTCGAACTAGAAAATCTCATAGAAGACCAATTTATAGATAAGAGCCCGATCTACAATATTGATGAAGACATCAAGATGAAATAAATTGCAGAATTATGATTTTCAGTACTTTTTCAGAGACCACGAAACTGGACAGTTTGCAAAAAAAAAAAAAAAAAAAAAAACACTTCTTCTTCTTCTGAATACTCTTATTCTTAGAAAAAGAAGGACCAGACTTGATCCCAGAGGATGATCCTCTTAGGAACTTCTTTGAAGTGACAACATTTGCCTCCTTCTCTTTTCCTTTTGATTTCATGAGGGACTCAAAAGTCTGTAGCTCGTTGAGGAGAGTAGTCGTTATACTCTCTATTTATTCATTACCGCATTTGTGCGGAATGGCAGGAAACTCTTCGGAAGAGATTCCATAATAAAGGTTACCTGACTTCTCTCATCTATGACTGCCCCATTTACTTCAGCCACGTTGAAGTGGGTCATCATGTCAAGGACATGTTCCCTAACAGAGGCTCCCTCCTTCATACGGGAGTTGTAAAAGTTTTTGACAAGCATCATAATGGACCGATGAGGACGGTTGTCCAAACATCGCCTGTAATGATCCCATGATCTCCTTTGCGGTGACCATGGTCTCATGTTTCTTAGACAACACATCAGATATGCTGGCTAAGATATAGACTCGGGCCTTCTCATTAGCCCTAATCCATTTGTCATAAGCATCCCGAACAATTCGGTTTGAAATGAGTCGAGGGGAGGAAGGACATTCCTCCGTTAAGACGAACCTCAGATCATCAAGAACAAGAATCGTATTCAAGTTTGATTTCCAGGTTCCATAATTATCGCCGCTAAGTTTATTGAAGGCGAGTAACTGGATAAAAGAGTTCGACATGCTGAAAAAGAATGAATTCTATTAGTGAATTGTTTGTAACCTATCCAATTTAAGAATTTAGCAAAAGTAATAATGTACCCATAAACTCATTATTGTTTTTGCAACGATACTTCAGTGAGTCGAGCAATCAACTACTGAGGGCGCTTAGTCACTCATTCACTGAACCAAGACATTCTTGACTAAATGCTAATACCGGAATAACTCTTATTCCTATAACATTCTAGTTATCGCTACTTTGGTCAAGAACTTACTAACACTTAGCAATTCTTGTAAGTGTGACCCGCCATTTTCAGACCTCAGATGATATGAACCAAGGCAACTCATGGCGTCACATTAAATGAAGTTAAATTCATGAAAGTTTAACACAAGTTGCATTTAATGAACTCAAGTGCAACTCATCATTTATTAAAGAATAACAAGCTTCATTTATGGAACAAGGGCTTCAAGATACTTCAAGATGTGCTTCATTACTCTTGGATGGTTACAAAGAGTTACAAAGCTAACAAAGAGACACCATTCTCGGATTTATGGCTAATTTGATGTAAATTTCAGTTTTAAAGTCTTGTTTTCAATGTTTTAGGTTACAAAATAGTTAGTGGACATTATGGTATTGATGGGGATGTAAGTTACCACTCTTAAATGTCCATAGGTTATCTTTAGGGTTCAATTTTGAAGGCTATAAATAGCCACATGTAATCCATGAGGAAAAAGGAGAAAGAAAAGATTGAAAAATCTAATCTACCTTGTTAATAACAAACAAGACTATTAGATCACAAAACCCAAAAATCTCAAAATCAAAATGAAATCAAAGAAGCCAAAGATTCTAATGTTAAAATGTTAAGTAACCCTTGACAATTGGATCTAACAACCTTGTTTAAAGAAACAAAACCTTTAGATAACTCAATCTCAAAGACCCCAAAACGAATTTTGAAAATAAACTCAAGGAAAGTAAAATCGGATTACCTTGTGATCAAACATCTCAAGGCAAGAGAACTTGTATGAGATCCGAATCACTCCACAAGCAAGATTGATCAAGTCAAGCTTGAATGATTCTAAGCATGCAACCTAATCTACATAGAATTGCAAAAACATAGCTCAAGGCTATAAAAAAGCACAAAGGCCTCTTTTGATTACATTTTCAATCTTTTCTTTCTCCTTTTTCCTCATGGATTACATGTGGCTATTTATAGCCTTCAAAATTGAACCCTAAAGATAACCTATGGACATTTAAGAGTGGTAACTTACATCCCCATCAATACCATAATGTCCACTAACTATTTTGTAACCTAAAACATTGAAAACAAGACTTTAAAACTGAAATTTACATCAAATTAGCCATAAATCCGAGAATGGTGTCTCTTTGTTAGCTTTGTAACTCTTTGTAACCATCCAAGAGTAATGAAGCACATCTTGAAGTATCTTGAAGCCCTTGTTCCATAAATGAAGCTTGTTATTCTTTAATAAATGATGAGTTGCACTTGAGTTCATTAAATGCAACTTGTGTTAAACTTTCATGAATTTGACTTCATTTAATGTGACGCCATGAGTTGCCTTGGTTCATATCTGATATGAACCAAGGACCACCTATTGTCATGCCTGAAGGTCCAATTACAAGGTCGAGAGCCAAGAAGCTACAACAAGCTTTAATCACTCATATTCAAGCTATGGTGAGCTCAAAAGAGGAGGTTCTAGAAGATGTTGGAGTCTTTTCCTACATGTTGTGCAAAGTTGAACTTCAAGATGGAGACGCATTAAATGCATTCTAACTTGCACTTAATGAACTCATAGCTAAATTTATGGAACTTAAGTTTAACTTGGGTTTTACCTAAAAGAACTAAGTTGAACTAAAGTAACATTTAATATGGTGATGTTTGAACTGAATTGCATTCAATGAGGTGGAGATGGATTCAATGAAGTCAAGTATCATTACAAGCTTCATTCAAGACAAGCTAAGCTTCAATTATGGAACACAAGTTCAAACCATTTAAAGCTATGGATTAGTATTAAAATAATGGTTACAAGACAACACCTTTATTAGTTTAAATGTAATTTCAGTTTTGTTTATCATTTAAGTTTGTTTTCAATATGAGAGTTGTGGTTAAATTGTAACTCATATAGGTTACTCTTTTCCCCCACTAACTAGCCCATAAAGTTAGTGTCTATTTGTCAATTAGGTTAAGGGTCTCAAAGGCTATATAAAGCCCTCTCTTCTTCCATTGTAGACAGAATTTTAAAGTGAATGAATTGAGTTTTCTTTTAGCTTTGTTGAGAGCTAAGTTTTCCTTATTGCAATTTCTTGTGTTTAGAATTTGCATGCTAGAGTCATTCAAGTGGTGTTGATCGTTACCTCTTGTGGAGTGATTCGAATCACGAGTTTAGAAACGAGTTTTCTTTACTCTTGATCTTGATCATCAAGGTAATCCGTTCCAAACTTTTCCTTGGGTTGATTCCATGTCGTTTTGGGGTTTTTAAGTTTTAGATCTAAAGGTCTTGTTTTCTCAACAAGGTTGTTAGGTCTAATTCTTGGGAGTTACTTAACATTTGGTATCAGAGCATTAGGCTCTTTGATCGGACATATGTTTCCTTGCATTTATCTCTTTGAGTTCTTTTCTCTTTAGCTTCAGTTTTTGCAGATCCGAGCATGTTCTTATTCTGAATAAAAATACAAAAAATATCCTTTCTGTTCCGTATTTCATTATATCGTCTTCTACAAGATTTGAGATCTAGATCTGATCTACAATTTGTTATTCTTTGATATCTTCAAAATCGGATTTCTTCAGAGTGAAATATTCATATTTTGCAAATCTGTCAAAAGAAGACAGCATATCCGAGAGCAAATTTTCTGTTTTAATTTTTTTTGTTCATTGTTTCAAGGTAACTTGAATTCAATTATTCCTTTGATAGTACTCTCTTGATGAATTGATATTTGATCATTTGTTCTAGGTCTATTTTTGTTTTCCTCTTGAATTCCTTTCATTTTGTCATTTTTTTCTTAAACTTGTTTCTTTTTGTTATTCGGATTGCTCCTTCAATACACTTGTTTGTATTCTTAGTGTGTTGTCTAATCACTTTGAATTGCACTTAGCTCTTTGACTTTGCTATACTCATACACCAATCTGTTTCTGAGTGCTTTGTGAGGTTGTGAGGTAAGGGAGTGATACATTAATTAGAGTGTTGAGTGTTAAACACGAGTGAACTTCATTAACGAGTGAAATACGTGAGGGAGTGCTTGCGAGGTCCTTTTTTTTTCTTTCTTTTGTTACTTTACCGTATTTTGCAGCATGGCACAAGAAGGTGATCTTAACATTAACGAAGCCCGAATGAGGGAGGCACAACAAGGAACCATGGAGAGAATGATTCGTGGAATAGAAGAGTTATCGGAGCGTATACGGAGGTTGGAGGTTCAAAACCACGCTAGGAGGAGAATTCCACCCTCCACAACAACGTGAGGATGACCATGACAACGAATATGAGGGAGGAAGTTCGATCAACTAGAAGATGACCAAGTTACATTAATAGCAGCACCACGAAGGGGAGAAAGACGTGTTGGTCGTGGCTTGAATAGGGGAAGAGGTCATGGATGAAGACATCAACATTTACAAAGGCGAGTTCCTTATGAAGAAGGAATTGACCAAACGTGGGAAGCATCGATTGAAACTTCCGAAGTTCTATGGCAAAACCGATCCGGAGGAGTACCTTCAATGGGAGAAAACAATTGGAGTCGGTGTTCAATTGCCATAATTTCAGTGAAGAAAAGAAGGTAATGCTTTGTGTTGCTCAATTTAAACAATATGCTCAAACGTGGTGGGATAAATTGATGTCAAGTAGGAGAAGGAATCTTGAAGCACCAATCGATTCATGGTACGAGTTCAAGGAGTCCATGAGGAAGCGTTTTGTTCCAAAACATTTCCAACGAGACATGGCTCAAAAGCTTCAAGCATTGAAACAAGGCAACAAGTCCGTGGAGGATTATTACAAGGAGATGGATACATTGATGGATCGACTTGATCTAGATGAGGATATGGAGAGTCTCATGGCACGGTTTCTTAATGGGCTAAACACGGAGATTGCAGACAAGGTTGACCTACAACCTTACTCTGACATTGAGGGGTTGTTGCATATTGCAATCAAGATCGAGAGGCAAATCCAACGAACGTCTCGACGGTATTCTTCTAAACATTTTTCCAACTCTAGTTCTACATGGAAAAAGGATAGTAAGAAGATTGAATCTAAGCTTAGAAACCAAGAGATATATGAGAAACCTAAAGCAAATGTAGAGAAAGGGGAGAGTTCTAAAAGGGGAAAGAGAAGATAGATGAATCTAATGTGCGAAATAGGGATTTGAAATGTTGGAAATGTCAAGGGTAGGTCACTATAGTAGAGATTGCCCTAATAGGAGAATTATGACCATTAGAGAGGGAGAGATTGTGACTGATGATGAAGAGGAAGATGAGGTTAAGGAAGAAAATGATGAGAGTGAGAATGAGGAGTTAAGCGAAGAGGATCCTGCAAACTTATCCTTAGTTGCTAGGAGAGCTTTAAGCACCCAAATTAAGGAGGATAGTCTAGACCAAAGAGAGAACTTGTTTCACACTAGGTGCCTTATTCAATCTATGCCTTGTAGTGTGGTCATTGATAGTGGTAGTTGCACCAATGTTGTGAGTACAATTCTGGTCAAGAGGCTTAATTTAGAGACCAAACCACATCCTAGACCATATAAACTTCAATGGTTGAATGATTGTGCACAAGTAAGGGTGAGTAAGCAAGCTCTTGTTTCTTTTACCATTGGAAAGTATAATGATGATGTTTTGTGTGATGTTGTATCCATGCATGCTGGAGATTTATTGTTGGGGAGGCCTTGGCAATTTGATCGTCGGGTAGTATATGATGGGTATGCAAATCGTTACTCTTTTACTTATAATGGTAGAAAAACTACTCTTGTTCCATTGTCTCCAAAAGATGTATTTATTGATCAATGCAAACTTGAAAAGAAAAGGCAAGAGGCTGATGCAAAAGCAAAAGTGAAAATGAAATAATAGAAAAGAATCGAGAGAAAAAAAAAGAGTTTGAGTGAAAAGCAAGAGAGTAGCAATCGGCCTAGAGGAAAAAATGAGAGAAAAGCCAAAATAGTGAGTTTGTATGCTAGGTCAAGTGAGGCTAGGAATGTTTTGCTTTCTAATAGGACCATTCTTGTACTTATGTGCAAAGGGTCTTGTTTCTTTACTAACGAGCTTAACCCTTCTTTGCCTAGTGTTTTTGTTTTACTTTTGAAGGAGTTTGAAGATTTATTTCAGAGGTGATGCCTAGTGGTTTGCCACCACTTAGAGGAATTGAGCATAAGATTGACTTCATTTCGGGAGCAACCATTCCAAACCGTCCAGCATATAGGACTAATCCAAAGGAGGCCGAAGAGATACAAAGGCAAGTGAGTGAACCGCTTGCTAAAGGGTATGTACGTGAGAGTTTGAGTCCATGTTCTATTCCGATTATTCTTGTGCCTAAGAAAGATGGGTCATGGCGTATGTGTATTGATTGTAGGGCTATAAACAAGATAACTATTAAGTATAGACATCCAATTCCTAGATTAGATGATATGCTTGATGAGTTGCATGGATGTAGTCTCTTTACTAAGATTGATTTGAAATCGAGTTATCATCAAATTCGCATGCATATTGGTGATGAATGGAAAACTGCTTTCAAAACTAAGTATGGTCTTTATGAATGGTTAGTTATGCCTTTTGGATTGACTAATGCACCTAGTACATTCATGAGGTTAATGAATCATGTCATGCGAGAATACTTAGGGAAGTTTGTGGTTGTCTACTTTGATGATATTCTTGTTTATTCTAAATCCTTAGATGAGCATGTTGAACATGTACGATCTGTTTTGTCTACTTTGAGAAAAGAATGTTTGTATGCAAATTTACTGAAGTGTAGCTTTTGCATGGAAAAAGTTAATTTTCTTGGATTTGTTGTTTCATCTAACGGTGTTGAGGTTGATGAGGAGAAGGTAAAGGCAATAAAAGATTGGCCTACACCTAAAACTGTGAGTGAGGTAAGAAGTTTTCATGGTCTTGCGGGTTTCTATCGTAGGTTCATTAAGGATTTTAGTACCATTGCTTCACCCTTGAATGAACTTGTTAAGAAAAATGTTTCTTTCATATGGGGAAAAGACCAAGAAAATGCTTTTAACACTTTGAAAGAAAAATTGTGTTCCGCTCCATTGCTTGCATTACCTAATTTTGAGTTAACCTTTGAAATTGAATGTGATGCTAGTGGTGTAGGAATAGGTGCTGTTTTAAAGCAAAATAACAGACCTTTAATGTTCTTTAGTGAAAAATTGAATGGTGCTTCTTTGAAGTATCCAACATATGACAAAGAACTTTATGCTTTGGTTCGTGGATTACAAACATGGCAACATTATCTTTGGCCTAAGGAGTTCGTTATTCATACGGATCATGAGAGTTTAAAGCATTTGAGAGGACAAAATAAACTCAATCGACGACATGCCAAATGGTTGGAGTTTATTGAAACACTCCTTATGTGATTAAGTATAAACAAGGTAAGGAGAACATTGTTGCGGATGCTTTATCACGAAGGTATGCTTTACTCAATGCTTTGAATGCTAAGTTGTTAGGGTTTGAACATATAAAGACTTTGTATCCTCATGATGCATTCTTTGCTCCTTTTGTTGAATCTTGTGAAAAAGGACTTGTTGTGGATGATTACATGTTGTTTGATGGATTTTTGTTTAGGAAAGGAAAACTTTGCATCCCATCTTGTTCTATTCGTGAGTTATTGGTAAAGGAAGCTCATGGAGGCGGTTTAATGGCGCATTTGGAGTTTCTAAAACTTATGATATGCTTGTTGAACATTTTACTGGCCTAAAATGAGGCATGATGTTAATAAAGTTTGTGCTCGATGCATAGCATGTAAACAAAGCTAAGTCTAGGCTTCAACCACATGGTTTGTATTCTCCTTTACCTGCTCCTAATGGTCCTTGGATTGATATATCGATGGATTTTGTTTTAGGCTTACCTAGAACTAGGAAAGGTAGAGATAGCATATTTGTTGTGGTCGATAGATTTAGTAAAATGGCACATTTTATTCCTTGTCACAAAACAGATGATGCAAAACTTATCGCTGACTTATTCTTTAGGGAGGTTGTGAGATTGCATGGTATTCCTAAAAGCATAGTTAGTGATCGTGATGTTAAATTTTTAAGCCACTTTTGGCGTGTTTTGTGGGGTAAGTTGGGAACTAAGCTATTGTATTCAACTACATGTCATCCTCAAACGGATGGTCAAACCGAGGTTGTTAATAGAACCATGACTACTATGCTTAGGGCTATTATTGATAAGAATCTTCAGACTTGGGAGGATTGTTTGCCATTCATAGAATTTGCATATAATAGGGCTGTTCATAGCACTACTAAATGCACTCCTTTTGAAATTGTTTATGGCTTTAATCCTTTAACTCCTATTGATTTATTGCCTATGCCCCCAATGAGTTTGTGAGTCTTGATGCGAATGCAAAGGTTGAGTTTGTTCATAAGTTGCACAAGAAAGTTAAAGAGCACATTGAGCAGCAAAATTTCAAGGTTGCTTCAAAAATCAATAAGGGCGTAAACCCTTAGTCTTCAAACCGGGAGATTGGGTTTGGGTACATTTTCGACAAGAAAGGTTTCCTAATCAAAGAAAATCAAAGCTTTTACCACGAGGAGATGGACCTTTCCAAGTTCTTGAGAGAATCAATGACAATGCTTATAAAATTGATTTACCAGTGAGTATGGTGTTAGTGCAACCTTTAATGTTGCTGACTTGAGTCCTTTTGATGTAGGTGATGGTTATGATTCGAGGCGAATCCTTCTCAAGAGGGGGAGGATGATATGAACCAAGGACCACCTATTGTCATGCCCGAAGGTCCAATTACAAGGTCGAGAGCCAAGAAGCTACAACAAGCTTTAATCACTCATATTCAAGCTATGGTGAGCTCAAAAGAGGAGGTTCTAGAAGATGTTGGAGTCTTTCCCTACATGTTGTGCAAAGTTGAACTTCAAGATGGAGACGCATTAAATGCATTCTAACTTGCACTTAATGAACTCATAGCTAAATTTATGGAACTTAAGTTTAACTTGGGTTTTACCTAAAAGAACTAAGTTGAACTAAAGTAAAATTTAATATGGTGATGTTTGAACTGAAGTTGCATTCAATGAGGTGGAGATGGATTCAATGAAGTCAAGTATCATTACAAGCTTCATTCAAGACAAGCTAAGCTTCAATTATGGAACACAAGTTCAAACCATTTAAAGCTATGGATTAGTATTAAAATAATGGTTACAAGACAACACCTTTATTAGTTTAAATGTAATTTCAGTTTTGTTTATCATTTAAGTTTGTTTTCAATATGGGAGTTGTGGTTAAATTGTAACTCATATAGGTTACTCTTTTCCCCACTAACTAGCCCATAAAGTTAGTGTCTATTTGTCAATTAGGTTAAGGGTCTCAAAGGCTATATAAAGCCCTCTCTTCTTCCATTGTAGACAGAATTTTAAAGTGAATGAATTGAGTTTTCTTTTAGCTTTGTTGAGAGCTAAGTTTTCCTTATTGCAATTTCTTGTGTTTAGAATTTGCATGCTAGAGTCATTCAAGTGGTGTTGATCGTACCTCTTGTGGAGTGATTCGAATCACGAGTTTAGAAACGAGTTTTCTTTACTCTTGATCTTGATCATCAAGGTAATCCGTTCCAAACTTTTCCTTGGGTTGATTCCATGTCGTTTTGGGGTTTTTAAGTTTTAGATCTAAAGGTCTTGTTTTCTCAACAAGGTTGTTAGGTCTAATTCTTGGGAGTTACTTAACAATATCATTCTCCCCTTCTTCAAAAAGATTCGTCCTCGAATCTACTTGTGAAACATTGCTGCAAAACCATGTTAAGAAAACACAAAAGACTGCAACACTCTCTCACATGTTTACACTCAAGGAAATGTGGGTCACTTGTGTTTGCACTCACTCGTTTTCACAAATCAATCTATATTAGCTCTCATTCTTACCTCTCAAAATTTTTTTGAAGTATAGAAGCCATGATTTGCAATCCCATGGATAGTTGCACACGTTGAATACAAACAAGAAAAACTAGGTTTATGAAAAGAAAAATTCAGAATGATAAACCTATGGAAATTTTATCTAAGAGTAGAAAAATTAAGAACAAGAATGTAACTCTCACAAATTAAGAACAATGGCTGAAATTTTTAAATACAAGAGTTACTATTTAAAACCAATGGTTGGACTTTTAAAATATATGAGTTACAATTTAAAAACTAGGCTTGTAAATTCAATGTGCAGAAATGTAACTGCCCATATTTAATATGTTTTAGCCAACTTTGCAAACTTTCAAAGTGTAACATCAAAGATTGAATATCAAATGGTTAAGTTTAAACATAATGATCAAATCTAATTGGAAATTTTCGGATTGAGCATGCTTTAGAGGCAAAAACAACAATAACAAAACAAGAACTCATGTTCTCGTATATAGCAGTTTTTTCAGAACCAGTTGTAAACATGCATACTTTTTACCCTCAAGAAAACTGAATTAGAAAATCTCATAGGAGATAAAGTTCACGCTTAGACCCTGATCTACAATAATGATGAAGAGATCAAGATGAAAACAATTGCAGAAATATGACGTTTTGGTGCTTTTTTAGAGACTACGAAAACTGGACAGTTTGCAAAACAAAAAAAAAACTAAAACATGAAAATTTAAAACAAATTTAATATAAACGCAAAGGAAACATATATCCGATCTTGAGACTAAGGCTCTGATACCAAATGATAAGAAATTCAAAGAGGAATGTAAAAATCTAATCCACCTTGTTAACAACAAACAAAACTATTAGATCTAAACACCCAAAAATCTCAAAACCAAAATGAAATCAAAGAAGCCAAAGAATTCTAATATCAAAATGTTAAGTAACCCTTGACAATTGGATCTAACAACCTTGCTTAAATAAACAAGACCTTTAGATAACTCAATTTCAAAAACCCCAAAACCAATTTTGAAAACCAACTCAAGGAAAGTAAAATCGGATTACCTTGTGATCAAACATCTCAAGGCAAGAGAACTTGTATGAGATCCGAATCACTCCACAAGCAAGATTGATCAAGTCAAGCTTGAATGATTCTAAGCATGCAACCTAATCTACATAGAATTGCAAAAACATAGCTCAAGGCTATAAAAAAGCACAAAGGCCTCTTTTGATTACATTTTCAATCATTTCTTTCTCCTTTTTCCTCATGGATTACATGTGGCTATTTATAGCCTTCAAAATTGAACCCTAAAGATAACCTATGGACATTTAAGAGTGGTAACTTACATCCCCATCAATACCATAATATCCACTAACTATTTTGTAACCTAAAACATTGAAAACAAGACTTTAAAACTGAAATTTACATCAAATTAGCCATAAATCCGAGAATGGTGTCTCTTTGTTAGCTTTGTAACTCTTTGTAACCATCCAAGAGTAAATGAAGCACATCTTGAAGTATCTTGAAGCCCTTGTTCCATAAATGAAGCTTGTTATTCTTTAATAAATGATGAGTTGCACTTGAGTTCATTAAATGCAACTTGTGTTAAACTTTCATGAATTTGACTTCATTTAATGTGACGCCATGAGTTGCCTTGGTTCATATCATCAGAGGTCGGCCCCAACAATGCTACCGAACTGGAGAGACAAAGCTGGGAATGGACCTAAGAGACCCTATCCATTTCTGGAGTTTGAGTTGTTCTGAATCCCATGTTACATCCCTCCGAATGGATGGTGCTACTTCGGGCAACCTGCAGGCGCAACATGGGAATCTCACGGTCCAACCTAATGGAGGAGACCGTAGGATGTGTTGACACACTTCCTTCACTCACTTACTATAAATACTTTCTCCATTCACCTTGCTCTTGATTTATGCAAACACCATCCGAATGGGGATGCCCTATTGACATCACGAGGCCGAGCATAAATCTCACGGTGTGAACTTTGTGGAGAGCGTAAGAGGAAATTGATATATCATATATACCTTTTCACTCCCACTAAGTATTTTAAACAGTTTGGGTATACTTTTACTTAGGCATATTCCGGCTAAAATAATATGACCTAAGTCTACCAATATAACAATTATACAGGAATTACCTAAGTCTATTAACCATTTAATAAACCTAGGTCTATGAGTTCATTTTATTAACATTTAATAAACGCCACTCACGAAAGATAATTTATAAACCTATGGATTAAATTCACTCCCGTGTCGGTTCCTGGTAGGGGTGTTCCGCTTCCGCAACCGACTTAAGTACTCCAACCTAGCCGAACCTTTCCTTAGTCGTGAGTCCTCTTTAATCAAAGTTTATAAATTATTGGTTTCCTAATTCTAATCTTATTAGAACTAGATAACCTTAAGTCTAATTAATTTCCAGTTCTAAAACCATTTTAAAACTAATTAATTAACCTTAGGTTACATGCATTTCTATGTTATCACATGAATGAACATACATTTATAACAAATTCATCACATGAATAAATGCATAGCAATTATATGTTTAATTTTTAATTAATATAACCCTTATATTAATTATAATTAAAACATATAATATTTGTTTCATAAATTAATATAACTCTTATATTAATTCTTATGAAACCCAATTAACATGCATACAATATATTATAACACTTATAACATACTTTCAATGCATGGAGCATGCTTCCTATGGTGGGATTTTAGAATTTATATGGCATACTTTATGCACATACAATCGTGATTTTTAATTAAAACATACATTCACAATGCATAATTAATTAAACACACTAAAGTGGACTGGTTTTGGCATCTAACGCAAAGCAAACTACTAAATTATTACAATAATAATCTAGAATTAACATCGAGCCACTTGAACTCTTCGATTTCTTGTCGAACCAACTTGCAAAATGTGTGAACCGGACCTTCAAAAGGTTAAATCCCGGCTGTAAAAGGTGAACCGGGCCTCCAATTGATGAAACGGACCCCAAAATGGAAAACTGGCCTCGAAATAGTTAGAACCGGTCTTCAACCACCCGAACCGGACCAAAATCGAGCCAAACCGGTCCAAAACGACTTGAACCGATCAAAGTCAACTGGAACGGTCAAAGTCAAAGTCAAAAGTCAACTTTCTCTCCTTCATTTTGCAGATGCACGGGCTGAAGTCAGATGTATATTCTTGTAGCAATTTCGGAAAATCAAAAATTCCAAAGACTCTCTGCTTTTGAAATTCCAGTGACCTCCAAGACTTTTTTCTTCAAATTGAGGGTCTTCCCGAACTCCAATCGACTTGAAATTTTTACAGATTATTCTACACACATTAATGTTCAAACACACTTGAGCAATTTGAAAATAAAGCACAAATTGATGCTCAATTTAAATGCCAAATTCAGAAGAACACTTTAGACGCCCAGAAAAATTGTATTTCAAAAAACACCCACCACAGAACACAATTGATCAAATTGAGTGCTCAAAATTGCTCTGATACCAATTGAAAGGATCTAGATTAAGAAAGCGGAAGCAATTTTGGATCTTGAACACTCTAAGTTGATCAATTTTGTAAAATAAAAAACATGCTCAAAGCTAGAAAAACAGAGAGATAGAAAACTCAACTTTGAAGATCAAATTCTCTACACCCGGTGGATGGTTTTCAACACGAACACTTCGTGGACAACCGTTAGAGTCTTCCCTACTATCCTCAGGCCTTAGAACGAATTGTGGGATCCTAGGTTGAGAGAATTTGGAAGAAAAGACCTCAAAGGTTACTAATTCGGGAATTTAGAATTTTCTACCAAATTCTCTCTACATACCTCAAATCACCATTATATAAAGCTTCAATAAGCTTCATTAGAGTGACATCTCAATAGTGATGAGGATGGATTGAGGTGGAGGTGGCCAATTTTGGCCAATTTTGGAGATGAGAGGGATTGGGCAAGTTGCTCGTTGGATTTTAATGAAAAAATCATGATAATCCAACATTTTGATTTAATTTTAATTCTAAAATCAATATTAAATTGATTTTTAATTAAAATTAATTTAATTAATTAAATTATTAAATAATTAATTTAATTAATTAATTTTTAATTTAATTTAATATCAAATATTAAATTAGATAAATTGCCCGATCTCGATCGATTTTCTAAACATGAATCCTAATTCATGCTATAAACCGATCTAATATTTAAATCATATTTAAATATATCCACCTCCTGTTAATCATAGTTTAATTCATAATTAAGCTATGACTCGTTAAATATATCATATATAATTAACGATTTCTCCCAAAACCGAATTTGAACAATTCAAACTCTTTTCTCTCAAAATGTTACAAGGCTTAGTCCGAGCTAGCAAGGAGGACCTAATGGACCTCTGAGATCATGAGCTCCAACGATACGAGATTAACCGACCAAACTCTTTAGCATAGCTAATCAACATTCGTTAACCATCGGGACACTCCACTAAAGCCCAGTGGCTACATTCTCCTCATTGTAGATATATTTCTGTCCACTCGATATAACCATGATTAGTAAGTCGATCCTTCACAGGTCGTTCTTAATTATAGCTGGGTCAAAATTACCGTTTTACCCCTGTAATTACCTCTTGTTCCTTAAGTCCCACTGATCCTCTAATGAACAATTGGTTTGTGGTCCAACCAACAAACCGAATCCCTCTCGGGCCAATGAGAGGGGTGGGCCCATTGTTCAAGACCCGAGTCGATTTTAAGAGAACAACCTCTCTACTAATCCCTAAAGCGGGTAGGAATGAATTTCATCTTGCAGAACTATGTTCCCAGCTATCTACCCGATTTTATCCCTAAAATGGGAGGCTTATTGAGTCGGCAGTCTCGAGCCACTCTCACCCATGCAAATCTAAGAATAATCCGAATAAATAGGAGTCCATAGAACGCTCAGGATTAAGATCGAGTTACCTAGGTCTCGTATGAATATAGTCAGTTAAGACAGTAAACGGAGTTAAAAAGTCTAAGTGACTATTTTGCGGTCCAGTCTTATGCAAACTCATTGCATAGGGCGCCCCCACTCACATGTCTCCACATGAACGATTTAGGATCACATCGTTTGTATTCTACAAAGTGGGTCGCATCCATAGTGTCCCCAGGATAAGTTACCCAACCCTATCCTTATACTATAGACTATTCTGGCTATAACTTGAACTTGATCCACTTTTATGTCACACATAAAGTTCAAGTATTCATCCTATAGCCAAAGGTTCTTTATTGGATTAAGGTTACATAATACACAACATTCAATAACACTTTTACTGAATAAATATCAATAACAACTTTATTGCAAAATAGAATATACATTCAGTTTACATCCTTGGCTTCTTTGACATCAGAATTTCTGATCATTTAAATGATGAGAAATTTTAAATAGGAATTTGAAATATCTCATCATTTGGTATCATAGCCTTAGGCTCAAGATCGGATATATGTTTCGTTTGCGTTTATATTGAATTTGTTTTAAATTTTCATGTTTTAGTTTTTTTTTAAATGATCAGAAATTTAAGGAGGAATTTGAAAAATCTAACAACCTTGTTATGGAACAAACAAGACTATTTGATCACAAAACCCAAAAATCTCAAAATCAAAATGAAATCAAAGAAGCCAAGGATTCTGATGTCAAAATGTTAAGTAACCCTTGACAATTGGGTCTAACAACCTTGCTTAAAGAAACAAGACCTAACTCAATCTCAAAGACCCCAAAACCAATTTTGAAATTCAACTCAAGGAAAGTAAAATCGGATTACCTTGTGGATCAAATATCTCAAGGCAAGAAAACTTGTATGAGATCCGAATCACTCCACAAGCAAGATTGATCAAGTCAAGCTTGAATGATTCTAAGCATGCAACCTAATCTACATAGAATTGCAAAGACAGCTCAAAGGCTATAAAAAAGCTCAAGGCCTCTTTGATTTCATTTTGATTTAGTTTTTTTTTTTGGAGTTTAGATCTAATAGTCTTGTTTGTTGTTAACAAGGTAGATTAGATTTTTTCAATTCCTTATCAATTTCATATCATCGGTTAATCTCATTATCCTCCCAATCAACATTCGTTAACTGCGGGAACACTCCAGTAAAGTCTCACAGCTGCACTCTTCTCACTGCATATATTTCTGTGTCCACGGATATTGACCAATAACAGCAAGTCAATCCTTCACGAATGTTCGTAACACCAGCTGGGTCAAATTACCATTTTACCCCTGGGTTACATCTTGTGCCTTATGTACCTGTGCTCCTCTAATGAACAATTTGTTTGTGGTCCTACCAACAAATAGAGTCCCTCTCTGGCCAATGAGAGGGTCGGGCCCTTTGTTCAAGTCCCGGAGACACCACTTAAGGAAACATTCCTTTACTTACCCTTGTAGGCGGGAAGGAGTGAATTCCATCTTGCTAAGTTAAGTTTCCAGCCACTCACTCGATCTTGTCCCCAAGAAGGTAGGCATATTGAGTCGGCGAATCTGGCCACTCTCACCCATACTAGTCAAAAGACAATCGCTCGCGAACAGGATTTCGTAACCTGCTCAGATTGAGATCAAGTTGCCTAGGTCATCCTAGTGAAATAGAAACCTAACTAGTCAACGGAATTACACTAGAGGTTACTATTTCGTGGTCCCGGGTCTTATGTAATCTCATTACAGGGTAAGGTACCCAAACCTTATCCCCTAACTATAGACCCTTTAGGCTGTATCTCGAACTGAGATCCTTTATATGTACACTACATTCAGTTAAAGATTCATTTAACAGCCTTGGATGTTTAGTTTATTGGATTTAGGGTTTAAAGAAAGACAAACTCGAACAATAACTCTTTATTGAAATAATAACACTTTATTACATTAATTAGAACATAATTACAAACTACTAGTTTTAGGGCACAAACCACAACAAACACCCACTTGAACTAAAACTCTAGTGGGGTATATCATAATCTAAAACAGTGGTTACTAGGGCATCCATATACCCCATTACATATCTCCCACTTGCCCTAGATTAGCCTATGTACATATCTCATAGACCCAGACTTTCCAGATGACCCTCGAACACTTTAGCCGTGAGAGTCTTCGTAAATGGATCAGCAATATTGTGCTCCGAAGCGATCTTCGTGATTGTCACATCTCCTCGTTGCACTATTTCTCGTATCAGGTGATACTTCCTCTCGATGTGCTTGCCTCGCTTATGGTTGCGAGGTTCCTTCGAATTGGCTACCGCACCACGTTGTCACAGTATAAGGTGATGAGAAATTCCATATTTGGAACAACTTCCAAACCAGTAAGGAATTTCCTTAGCCAAACAGTCTCTTTAGCTGCTTCACAAGCAACGACATACTCAGCCTCCATCGTGGAGTCAACGATGCATCTTTCTTGATGCTTCGCCATACTATAGCTCCACCGTTAAGGGTGAAAACTGACCTCGATGTGGATTTCTGAGAATTCTTATCGGTCTGAAAATCAGAATCAGTGTATCCAGTAAGGATCAAATCCTTAGTCCCGTACACAAGCGTATAATCACTCGTTCTCCTAAGATACTTAAGGATATTTTTAACTGTTGTCCAGTGGTCTAACCCTTGATTGGATTAGTACCTACTGACTATTCCCACTACATAACAAATGTCAGACCTCGTGGACAACATAGTATACATTAAGCTACTTACTACAGAGGCATAGGGAATACGTCTCATATCCTCAACTTCTTGAGGTGTCTTAGGACACTGTTCCTTAGACAGATGAACTCCATGCCTGAAGGGAAACAAGCCCCTCTTGGAATTCTACATCGAATATCGGGACAACATTTTGTCGATATAAGACGCTTGAGACAGGGCTAGCGTTCTTGATAAGAAATTAAGAGGAATTGAAAAATCTAATCTACCTTGTTAACAACAAACAAGACTATTAGATCACAAACCCCAAAACTCTCAAGTCAAAATGAAATCAAAGAAGCCAAAGATTCTAATGTCAAAATGTTAAGTAACCCTTGAAAATGGGATCTAACAACCTTGCTTAAAGAAACAAGACCTTTAGATTACTCAATCTCAAAGACCCCAAAACCAATTTTGAAATTCAACTCAAGGAAAGTAAAATCGGATTACCTTGTGGATCAAATATCTCAAGGCAAGAGAACTTGTATGAGATCCGAATCACTCCACAAGCAAGATTGATCAAGTCAAGCTTGAATGATTCTAAGCATGCAACCTAATCTACATAGAATTGCAAAGACATAGCTCAAAGGCTATAAAAAAGCTCAAGGCCTCTTTTGATTACATTTTCAATCTTTTGTTTTCCTCATGGATTACATGTGGCTATTTATAGCCTTCAAAATTGAACCCTAAAGATAACCTATGGACATTTAAGAGTGGTAACTTACATCCCCATGAATACCATAATATCCACTAACTATTTTGTAACCTAAAACATTGAAATCATGACTTTAAAACTGAAATTTACATCAAATTAGCCATAAATCCGAGAATGGTGTCTCTTTGTGATATGAATCCTATCTTGCCATCAAGACCAAAGAAAAGCTTCAAAAATTGAGTTGAAATAAATGTTGTCAAACTTCATTTATGTTGAACTAATGATGCATTTAATGAACTAAAGTGCAATTTATGCTTAAATCATTGAAAACAAGACTTTAAAACCTAAAATTACATCAAAATTCCATAAATCCGAGAATTGATATTTTTAATCACCCTACATAAAGTTTGTAACTTCTCATACTTAAATGGAGCCCCACTTGAAGTAGCTTGAAACTCTTGTTGCATAAATGAAGCTTGACTTGTCTTTAATGAAGCATAAATTGCACTTTAGTTCATTAAATGCATCATTAGTTCAACATAAATGAAGTTTGACAACATTTATTTCAACTCAATTTTTGAAGCTTTTCTTTGGTCTTGATGGCAAGATAGGATTCATATCATTCTCCCCTTCTTCGAAAAGATTCGCCCTCGAATCTAAGGAAGTCGTTGTAACGCAAGCTGAAATTTATTTCCATCTTTGGTCTTGGTCTCTTCAATTTCTTCTTCGCATCATTTTCTTTATGAAAGATTGCTGCAAAAATAAGTTAAGAAAATACAAAAGCCCTCACAACACGTCCTCACAAGTTTACACTCATGTTTGCACTCAATTTTGAGAAAACACAATGATTCTCAATCTCACCTCTCAAACTTTGTATGGAGAAGCCAAGATAATTTGCAATTCAATGGATAAGTGCACACTTTGAAAACAAACTAACTAACTTGACATTTGAAAAAATTAAGGCTATGACTAGATAAATGAAGAAGAAACAATGTAACTCTTGGATAAGTAATAACCAATGGCTGGAATTTTTTAACATAGGAGTTACAAATTGAAATGTAATTGCTGAAAAATTCATGTGCAGAAATGTAACTGCCCATTTTAATATGTAACCACCAACTTGTGAAACTTTCAAAGTGTAACATCTAAAATTGAATACCAAATGGTTAAATTTAAACATAAAGATCAAATCTAATTGGAAATTTTCGGATTGAGCATGCTTTAGAGGCAAAAACAACAAGAACAAAACAAGAACTCATGTTCTCGGATATAACAGTTTTTTTAGAACCAGTTGTAAGAATGTATACTTTTTACCCTCAAGAAAGCTGAATTAGAAAATCTCATAGAAGACAAAGTTCAAGCTTAGACCCTAATCTACAATAATGATGAAGACATCAAGATGAAAACAATTGCAAAAATATGACTTTTCGGTGCGTTTTCAGAGACTACGAAAACTGGACAGTTTGCAAAACAAAAAAACAAAAAAAAACCAAAACATGAAAATTTAAAACAAATTCAATATAAACGCAATGGAAACATATATCCGATCTTGAGCCTAAGGCGCTCTGATACCAAATGATAAGAAATTTAGAGGAATTCAAATATCTAATCTACCTTGTTAGCAACAAACAAGACTATTAGATCTAAACACCCAAAAATCTCAAAACCAAAATGAAATCAAAGAAGCCAAAGAATTCTAATATCAAAATGTTAAGTAACCCTTGACAATTGGATCTAACAACCTTGCTTAAATAAACAAGACCTTTAGATAACTCAATTTCAAAGACCCCAAAACCAATTTTGAAAATCAACTCAAGGAAAGTAAAATCGGATTACCTTGTCGATCAAACATCTCAAGGCAAGAGAACTTGTATGAGATCCGAATCACTCCACAAGCAAGATTGATCAAGTCGAGCTTGAATGATTCTAAGTATGCAACCTAATCTACATAGAATTGCAAAGACATAGCACAAAGGCTATAAAAAAGCTCAAGGCCTCTTTTGATTACATTTTTAATCTTTTTTCTTTTTTTTTTACAAGTTACATGGTTTTATATAGCCTCAAAATTAACCCTAAAGTAACCTATGGTCTATTGAAAGGTTGTAACTTACATCCCCATCAATACCATGATCTCCACTAACTATTTTGTAACCTAAATCATTGAAAACAAGACTTTAAAACCTAAAATTACATCACAATTCCATAAATCCGAGAATTGATATTTTTAATCACCCTACATAAAGTTTGTAACTTCTCATACTTAAATGGAGCCCCACTTGAAGTAGCTTGAAACTCTTGTTGCATAAATGAAGCTTGACTTGTCTTTAATGAAGCATAAATTACACTTTAGTTCATTAAATGCATCATTAGTTCAACATAAATGAAGTTTGACAACATTTATTTCAACTCAATTTTTGAAGCTTTTCTTTGGTCTTGATGGCAAGATAGGATTCATATCACTTTGTTAGCTTTGTAACTCTTTGTAACCATCCAAGAGTAAATGAAGCACATCTTGAAGTATCTTGAAGCCCTTGTTCCATAAATGAAGCTTGTTATTCTTTAATAAATGATGAGTTGCACTTGAGTTCATTAAATGCAACTTGTGTTAAACTTCCATGAATTTGACTTCATTTAATGTGACGCCATGAGATGCCTTGATTCATATCATTCTCCCCTTCTTCAAAAAGATTCGTCCTCGAATCTAGTTGTGAAACATTGCTGCAAAACCATGTAAAACACTCTCTCACATGTTTACACTCAAGGAAATGTAGGTCACTTGTGTTTGCACTCACTCATTTTCACAAATCAATCTATATTAGCTCTCATTCTTACCTCTCAAATTTTTTTTGAAGTATAGAAGCCAAGATTTGCAATCCCATGGATAGTTGCACACGTTGAATACAAACAAGCAAAACAGGCTTTCCTACTTCCAAAGGAAGAACAACCGAGAAGACTTTGGTGGTGTTCTTGTTCGAGAGGAGATTTCGAGTTGTTGAGATCAGGAGAACACGAAGAGTTCGTGATTTCGTTGGAAGGAATTGTGAAGATAGTCTTCAACAAGTAAGTTTACTCAACTTTACTGTTTTTCCTTTCCTTTTTTAGCATGTTTAGCCTTAACTATTAGATATTTTATTTTAGTGAAATTCGAGTAGCGTAACGATACCACGATGATTTGATCGTCTTCCGCAGCGCGGGGATTATCATTCCCTTCAGTTAATGGTTTCTCATATAAAGTCATCAAAGAGTAGTAAGAGAAGACTGAGAATCATGTTTTGAATGAAAAGTTGCATATTTTGCTTCTTAAGTCATGAGCTTGTTTCTATTCATATCTTGTGTTTAGATTTGCGTGCTAGGATCATTCAAGTAGCGTTGATCAAACTACTTGTGGAGTGATTCGAATCTTGAGTTTAGAAACAAGTTTTCTCTACTCTTGATCTTGATCATCAAGGTAAATTCATTCCTATCTTCTTCCTTAGGATGAAATCATCTAGATTTGGGGTTCTTGAGGTTTAGATCTAAAGGTCTTGTTTATGAACAAGGTTGTTAGATTTAAATTCTTAAAGATTAGTCATCATTTGATATCAGAGTTTAGGTTCTAGATCGGATATATGTTTTCATTTTTTCTATTCTTTTCTTCATTTTTATTCTGATTTTTTTTTTATTCCTTATGTTCATCTCGTCAGATTCTCTATCATAAAACTCAAAAATAGTGTCATTTGCGGTAATCTTTTGTTGTTTTTCTCTTGTGCAAAGTTATAGATCTCTGTCTAAAATTCAAATTTGTCTTTTACAAGTTCTTTAAATTCAGCTTACTTAAGGGTGAAAACGTTTCATTTTGATCATCCGTTCTGGAAAATCGAGAAACCCGAGAACATGAGTTTTCTTTGATTCTTGATGTTCAATGGTACTCTTTGTTTCTATCTTCCATTTCTCGAGCTTAGATCTGATATTTTCATGTTAGATCTGAATGTTGTTGTTTGATTTCCCCATATATGTTACAACAATAAACGCATGTTAGCACAATAAAAGTTCCAACCATAAGCTTATAAATACATTGATTATGTCGTGTGTATCTCCAATCTGTTTTTCATGTTAAAAAATCAGATTGTAACTCCTTTGAATTACACATTGACTATAGATCATTCAATTTGGAAGAGTTATTTGTTGGAATATTGCATTAGTTATTGGTGTTTAATATTGTAACTCCTATACCCTTTGTCCCATTCCATCTCTTATCCTCCCATTTTTTTTGTTACAATTCTGTCAATTTCTTTCTTTCATAACTTGTTTCTTATTCGATATTCATTTTGCTCCATATTTATGTTATTTTATTTTCTTAGTGTGTTGTCTATCACTTGATTGCAAACTTTGCTTATTAGTTCATGCGAGTGAAATTGTGAATTTGTTGAGAGTGTTTTTCTGTTTTGAGTGTAAACACGAGTGACAAGACCTTAACGAGTGAAAATAGGTGAAGGAGTGCTTGTGAGGTCCATTTTTGTGTTACTTTTTTTTTTTAGTTTTGCAGAAAAAAAAATATGAAGCTGAAATTTCCTAAATTCTATGGAAGTACAAATTCGATGGAGTACATTCAATGGGAAAGACAAGTTGATCACGTCTTTGATCATGACACTTTGAATAAGGAGAAAAAGGTAAAACTCATTGTTTCTCATCTTAGATATTATGCAATTACTTGGTGGGATAATGATAAGTAATTCTTGATGATTTTAAATCTAACAACCTTGTTGAAGAACAAGACCTATAGATCTAAAACTCAAAAACCCAAACCTAGATGATTTCATCCCAAGGAAGAAGATAGAAACGGATTTACCTTGATGATCAAGATCAAGAGTAGAGAAAACTTGTTTCTAAACTCAAGATTCGAATCACTCCACAAGTAGTTTGATCAACGCTACTTGAATGATCCTAGCATGCAAATCTAAACACAAGATATGCAAAGAAACAAGCTCATGTGTTAAGTAACTCCCAAGAATTAGACCTAACAACCTTGTTGAGAAAACAAGACCTTTAGATCTAAAACTTAAAAACCCCAAAACGACATGGAATCAACCCAAGGAAAAGTTTGGAACGGATTACCTTGATGATCAAGATCAAGAGTAAAGAAAACTCGTTTCTAAACTCGTGATTCGAATCACTCCACAAGAGGTACGATCAACACCACTTGAATGACTCTAGCATGCAAATTCTAAACACAAGAAATTGCAATAAGGAAAACTTAGCTCTCAACAAAGCTAAAAGAAAACTCAATTCATTCACTTTAAAATTCTGTCTACAATGGAAGAAGAGAGGGTTTTATATAGCCTTTGAGACCCTTAACCTAATTGACAAATAGACACTAACTTTATGGGCTAGTTAGTGGGGGAAAAGAGTAACCTATATGAGTTACAATTTAACCACAACTCCCATATTGAAAACAAACTTAAATGATAAACAAAACTGAAATTACATTTAAAACTAATAAAGGTGTTGTCTTGTAACCATTATTTTAATACTAATCCATAGCTGTAAATGGTTTGAACTTGTGTTCCATAATTGAAGCTTAGCTTGTCTTGAATGAAGCTTGTAATGATACTTGACTTCATTGAATCCATCTCCACCTCATTGAATGCAACTTCAGTTCAAACATCACCATATTAAATGTTACTTTAGTTCAACTTAGTTCTTTTAGGTGAATCCCAAGTTAAACTTAAGTTCCATAAATTTAGCTATGAGTTCATTAAGTGCAAGTTAGAATGCATTTAATGCGTCTCCATCTTGAAGTTCAACTTTGCACAACATGTAGGGAAAGACTCCAACATCTTCTAGAACCTCCTCTTTTGAGCTCACCATAGCTTGAATATGAGTGATTAAAGCTTGTTGTAGCTTCTTGGCTCTCGACCTTGTAATTGGACCTTCAGCATGACAATAGGTGGTCCTTGGTTCATATCATCCTCCCCTCTTGAGAAGGATTCGCCCTCGAATCATAACCATCACCTACATCAAAAGGACTCAAGTCAGCAACATTAAAGGTTGCACTAACACCATACTCACCTGGTAAATCAATTTTATAAGCATTGTCATTGATTCTCTCAAGAACTTGGAAAGGTCCATCTCCTCGTGGTAAAAGCTTTGATTTTCTTTGATTAGGAAACCTTTCTTGTCGAAAATGTACCCAAACCCAATCTCCCGGTTTGAAGACTAAGGGTTTACGCCCCTTATTGATTTTTGAAGCAACCTTGAAATTTTGCTTCTCAATGTGCTCTTTAACTTTCTTGTGTTTATGAACAAACTCAACCTTTGCATTCGCATCAAGACTCACAAACTCATTAGGGGGCATAGGCAATAAATCAATAGGAGTTAAAGGATTAAAGCCATAAACAATTTCAAAAGGAGTGCATTTAGTAGTGCTATGAACAACCCTATTATATGCAAATTCTATGAATGGCAAACAATCCTCCCAAGTCTTAAGATTCTTATTAATAATAGCCCTAAGCATAGTAGTCATGGTTCTATTAACAACCTCGGTTTGACCATCCGTTTGAGGATGACATGTAGTTGAATACAATAGCTTAGTTCCCAACTTACCCCACAAAACACGCCAAAAGTGGCTTAAAAATTTAACATCACGATCACTAACTATGCTTTTAGGAATACCATGCAATCTCACAACCTCCCTAAAGAATAAGTCAGCGATAAGTTTTGCATCATCTGTTTTGTGACAAGGAATAAAATGTGCCATTTTACTAAATCTATCGACCACAACAAATATGCTATCTCTACCTTTCCTAGTTCTAGGTAAGCCTAAAACAAAATCCATCGATATATCAATCCAAGGACCATTAGGAACGGGTAAAGGAGAATACAAACCATGTGGTTGAAGCCTAGACTTAGCTTGTTTACATGCTATGCATCGAGCACAAACTTTATTAACATCATGCCTCATTTTAGGCCAGTAAAATGTTCAACAAGCATATCATAAGTTTTAGAAACTCCAAAATGCGCCATTAAACCGCCTCCATGAGCTTCCTTTACCAATAACTCACGAATAGAACAAGATGGGATGCAAGGTTTTCCTTTCCTAAACAAAAATCCATCAAACAACATGTAATCATCCACAACAAGTCCTTTTTCACAAGATTCAACAAAAGGAGCAAAGAATGCATCATGAGGATACAAAGTCTTTATATGTTCAAACCCTAACAACTTAGCATTCAAAGCATTGAGTAAAGCATACCTTCGTGATAAAGCATCCGCAACAATGTTCTCCTTACCTTGTTTATACTTAATCACATAAGGGAATGTTTCAATAAACTCCAACCATTTGGCATGTCGTCGATTGAGTTTATTTTGTCCTCTCAAATGCTTTAAACTCTCATGATCCGTATGAATAACGAACTCCTTAGGCCAAAGATAATGTTGCCATGTTTGTAATGCACGAACCAAAAGCATAAAGTTCTTTGTCATATGTTGGATACTTCAAAGAAGCACCATTCAATTTTTCACTAAAGAACATTAAAGGTCTGTTATTTTGCATTAAAACAACACCTATTCCTACACCACTAGCATCACATTCAATTTCAAAGGTTAACTCAAAATTAGGTAATGCAAGCAATGGAGCGGAACACAATTTTTCTTTCAAAGTGTTAAAAGCATTTTCTTGGTCTTTTCCCCATATGAAAGAAACATTTTTCTTAACAAGTTCATTCAAGGGTGAAGCAATGGTACTAAAATCCTTAATGAACCTACGATAGAAACCCGCAAGACCATGAAAACTTCTTACCTCACTCACGCTTTAGGTGAAGGCCAATCTTTTATTGCCTTTACCTTCTCCTCATCAACCTCAACACCGTTAGATGAAACAACAAATCCAAGAAAATTAACTTTTCCATGCAAAAGCTACACTTCTGTAAATTTGCATACAAACATTCTTTTCTCAAAGTAGACAAAACAGATCGTACATGTTCAACATGCTCATCTAAGGATTTAGAATAAACAAGAATATCATCAAAGTAGACAACCACAAACTTCCCTAAGTATTCTCGCAAGACATGATTCATTAACCTCATGAATGTACTAGGTGCATTAGTCAATCCAAAAGGCATAACTAACCATTCATAAAGGCCATACTTAGTTTTGAAAGCAGTTTTCCATTCATCACCAATATGCATGCGAATTTGATGATAACTGATTTCAAATCAATCTTAGTAAAGAGACTACATCCATGCAACTCATCAAGCATATCATCTAATCTAGGAATTGGATGTCTATACTTAATAGTTATCTTGTTTATAGCCCTACAATCAATACACATACGCCATGACCCATCTTTCTTAGGCACAAGAATAACTGAATAGAACATGGACTCAAACTCTCACGTACATACCCTTTAGCAAGGAGTTCACTCACTTGCCTTTGTATCTCTTCGGCCTCCTTTGGATTAGTCCTATATGCTGGACGGTTTGGAATGGTTGCTCCTGGAATGAAGTCAATCTTATGCTCAATTCCTCTAAGTGGTGGCAAACCACTAGGCATCTCCTCTGAAATAAATCTTCAAACTCCTTCAAAAGTAAAACAAAAACACTAGGCAAAGAAGGGTTAAGCTCGTTAGTAAAGAAACAAGACCCTTTGCACATAAGTACAAGAATGGTCCTATTAGAAAGCAAAACATTCCTAGCCTCACTTGACCTAGCATACAAACTCACTATTTTGGCTTTTCTCTCATTTTTTCCTCTAGGCCGATTGCTACTCTCTTGCTTTTCACTCAAACTCTTTTTTCTCTCGATTCTTTTCTATTATTTCATTTTCACTTTTTGCTTTTGCATCAGCCTCTTGCCTTTTTTTTTTTTTTCAAGTTTGCATTGATCAATAAATACATCTTTTGGAGACAATGGAACAAGAGTAGTTTTTCTACCATTATAAGTAAAAGAGTAACGATTTGCATACCCATCATATACTACCCGACGATCAAATTGCCAAGGCCTCCCCAACAATAAATCTCCAGCATGCATGGATACAACATCACACACAAAACATCATCATTATACTTTCCAATGGTAAAAGAAACAAGAGCTTGCTTACTCACCCTTACTTGCGCACAATCATTCAACCATTGAAGTTTATATGGTCTAGGATGTGGTTTGGTCTCTAAATTAAGCCTCTTGACCAGAATTGTACTCACAACATTGGTGCAACTACCACTATCAATGACCACACTACAAGGCATAGATTGAATAAGGCACCTAGTGTGAAACAAGTTCTCTCTTTGGTCTAGACTATCCTCCTTAATTTGGGTGCTTAAAGCTCTCCTAGCAACTAAGGACAAGTTTGCAGGATCCTCTTCGCTTAACTCATTCTCACTCTCATCATTTTCTTCCTTAACCTCATCTTCCTCTTCATCATCAGTCACAATCTCTCCCTCTCTAATGGTCATAATTCTCCTATTAGGGCAATCTCTACTATAGTGACCTACCCTTGACATTTCCAACATTTCAAATCCCTATTTCGCACATTAGATTCATCTATCTTCTCTTTCCCCTTTTAGAACTCTCCCTTTCTCTACATTTGCTTTAGGTTTCTCATATATCTCTTGGTTTCTAAGCTTAGATTCAATCTTCTTACTATCCTTTTTCCATGTAGAACTAGAGTTGGAAAAATGTTTAGAAGAATACCGTCGAGACGTTCGTTGGATTTGCCTCTCGATCTTGATTGCAATATGCAACAACCCCTCAATGTCGAGTAAGGTTGTAGGTCAACCTTGTCCGCAATCTCCGTGTTTAGCCCATTAAGAAACCGTGCCATGAGACTCTCCATATCCTCATCTAGATCAAGTCGATCCATCAATGTATCCATCTCCTTGTAATAATCCTCCACGGACTTGTTGCCTTGTTTCAATGCTTGAAGCTTTTGAGCCATGTCTCGTTGGAAATGTTTTGGAACAAAACGCTTCCTCATGGACTCCTTGAACTCGTACCATGAATCGATTGGTGCTTCAAGATTCCTTCTCCTACTTTACATCAATTTATCCCACCACGTTTGAGCATATTGTTTAAATTGAGCAACACAAAGCATTACCTTCTTTTCTTCACTCTGAAATTATGGCAATTGAACACCGACTCCACTGTTTTCTCCCATTGAAGGTACTCCTCCGGATCAGTTTTGCCATAGAACTTCGGAAGTTTCAATTTGATGCTTCCCACGTTTCGGTCAATTCCTTCTTCATAAGGTACTCGCCTTTGTAAATGTTGATGTCTTCGTCCCTGACCTCTTCCCCTATTCAAGCCACGACCAACACGTCTTTCTCCCCTTCGTGGTGCTGCTATTAATGTAACTTGGTCATCTTCTAGTTGATCAGAACTTCCTCCCTCATATTCGTTGTCATGGTCATCCTCACGTTGTTGTGGAGGGGGTGGAATTCTCCTCCTAGCGTGGTTTTGAACCTCCAACCTCCGTATACGCTCCGATAACTCTTCTATTCCACGAATCATTCTCTCCATGGTTCCTTGTTGTGCCTCCCCTCATTCGGGCTTCGTTAATGTTAAGATCACCTTCTTGTGCCATGCTGCAAAATACGGTAAAGTAACAAAAGAAAGAAAAAAAAAAAAAGGACCTCGCAAGCACTCCCTCACGTATTTCACTCGTTAATGAAGTTCACTCGTGTTTAACACTCAACACTCTAATTAATGTATCACTCCCTTACCTCACAACCTCACAAAGCACTCAGAAACAGATTGGTGTATGAGTATAGCAAAGTCAAAGAGCTAAGTGCAATTCAAAGTGATTAGACAACACACTAAGAATACAAACAAGTGTATTGAAGGAGCAATCCGAATAACAAAAAAGAAACAAGTTTAAGAAAAAAATGACAAAATGAAAGGAATTCAAGAGGAAAACAAAAATAGACCTAGAACAAATGATCAAATATCAATTCATCAAGAGAGTACTATCAAAGGAATAATTGAATTCAAGTTAACTTGAAACAATGAACAAAAAAAATTAAAACAGAAAATTTGCTCTCGGATATGCTGTCTTCTTTTGACAGATTTGCAAAATATGAATATTTCACTCTGAAGAAATCCGATTTTGAAGATATCAAAGAATAACAAATTGTAGATCAGATCTAGATCTCAAATCTTGTAGAAGACGATATAATGAAATACGGAACGGAAAGGATATTTTTTGTATTTTTATTCAGAATAAGAACATGCTCGGATCTGCAAAAACTGAAGCTAAAGAGAAAAGAACTCAAAGAGAGAAATGCAAGGAAACATATGTCCGATCAAAGAGCCTAATGCTCTGATACCAAATGTTAAGTAACTCCCAAGAATTAGACCTAACAACCTTGTTGAGAAAACAAGACCTTTAGATCTAAAACTTAAAAACCCCAAAACGACATGGAATCAACCCAAGGAAAAGTTTGGAACGGATTACCTTGATGATCAAGATCAAGAGTAAAGAAAACTCGTTTCTAAACTCGTGATTCGAATCACTCCACAAGAGGTACGATCAACACCACTTGAATGACTCTAGCATGCAAATTCTAAACACAAGAAATTGCAATAAAGAAAACTTAGCTCTCAACAAAGCTAAAAGAAAACTCAATTCATTCACTTTAAAATTCTGTCTACAATGGAAGAAGAGAGGGCTTTATATAGCCTTTGAGACCCTTAACCTAATTGACAAATAGACACTAACTTTATGGGCTAGTTAGTGGGGAAAAGAGTAACCTATATGAGTTACAATTTAACCACAACTCCCATATTGAAAACAAACTTAAATGATAAACAAAACTGAAATTACATTTAAAACTAATAAAGGTGTTGTCTTGTAACCATTATTTTAATACTAATCCATAGCTGTAAATGGTTTGAACTTGTGTTCCATAATTGAAGCTTAGCTTGTCTTGAATGAAGCTTGTAATGATACTTGACTTCATTGAATCCATCTCCACCTCATTGAATGCAACTTCAGTTCAAACATCACCATATTAAATGTTACTTTAGTTCAACTTAGTTCTTTTAGGTGAAACCCAAGTTAAACTTAAGTTCCATAAATTTAGCTATGAGTTCATTAAGTGCAAGTTAGAATGCATTTAATGCGTCTCCATCTTGAAGTTCAACTTTGCACAACATGTAGGGAAAGACTCCAACATCTTCTAGAACCTCCTCTTTTGAGCTCACCATAGCTTGAATATGAGTGATTAAAGCTTGTTGTAGCTTCTTGGCTCTCGACCTTGTAATTGGACCTTCAGGCATGACAATAGGTGGTCCTTGGTTCATATCATCATGGCTTGAGAAGCAAAATATGCAACTTTTCATTCAAAACATGATTCCAAGTCCTTTTTACAATACATCTTAGATGGCTTTATATAGCCCTCCAATTGTAACCTAAAACTAAGCTAAAATGACATGTTTGAGAATGTAACTTCCCTAACTTTAATGTCATAACCATCCACCACTCAAATGTAACCTAAAACATTCAAATAGAAACTTTAAAACTGAAATTACAAATAAATGAGGTATAAATCCGAGAATTTAATCTTCCAACAACAATTCTAGTCTTTGTAACCTTCCAAGGTATAAATGAAGCTCCACTTGAAGTAACTTGAAGTGTAATCCTATTATTTGATGCTTGACTTGCATTAAATGAAGCTTGAGATGCACTTAATTTCATTTAATTGCAACTTAAGTTCTTTCAATGCAACTTGACTTCAACTTTAATGCAACTTGAGTTCATCATAAATGAAGCCTTGATGCATTTAATGCAACTCCATTTTTAGCTCTTCTTTAGTCTTGACTAGCGTTGTAGGATTCATATCATCCTCCCTTTCTTCAAGAAGATTCGTCCTCGAATCAAAAGGGTCTCCTACATCAAATGGACGAAAATCAGCAGCATTATAAATGTAATTGACATCCTCTTCTCCTTGTGATAAGTAACTCTTGATGATTTAAATCTAACAACCTTGTTGAAGAACAAGACCTTTAGATCTAAAACTCAAAAACCCCAAACCTAGATGATTTCATCCCAAGGAAGAAGATAGAAACGAATTTACCTTGATGATCATGATCAAGAGTAGAGAAAACTTGTTTCTAAACTTAAGATTCGAATCACTCCACAAGTAGTTTGATCAACGCTACTTGAATGATCCTAACATGCAAATCTAAACACAAGAAATGCAAAGAAACAAGCTCATGGCTTAAGAAGCAAAATATGCAACTTTTCATTCAAAACATGATTTCCCAGTCCTCTTTTACAATACATCTTAGATGGCTTTATATAGCCTTCCAATTGTAACCTAAAACTAAGCTAACATGACATGTTTGAGAATGTAACTTCCCTAACTTTAATGCCATAGCCATCCACTACTCAAATGTAACCTAAAACATTGAAATAGAAACTTTAAAACTGAAATTACAAGTAAATGAGGTATAAATCCGAGAATTAATCTTCTAACAACAATTCTAGTCTTTTTAGCTCTTGATAAGAAATTAAGAGGAATTGAAAAATCTAATCGACCTTGTTAACAACAAACAAGACTATTAGATCTAAACCCCAAAAAAACCCCAAATCAAAATGAAATCAAAGAAACCAAAGATTCTAATGTCAAAATTCTAAGTAACCCTTGACAATTGGATCTAACAACCTTGCTTAAAGAAACAAGACCTTTTAGATAACTCAATCTCAAAGACCCCAAAACCAATTTTGAAAATCAACTCAAGGAAAGTAAAACCGGACTACCTGGTCGATCAAATATCTCAAGGCAAGAAAACACTTACTTGAGATCCGAATCACTCCACCAGCAAGATTGATCAAGTCAAGCTTGAATGATTCTGATACGAATCATCATGCTATGCAAAACGAGAGAAAAAGAAACAAAAGATGGAAAAATGTAATCAAATGAGCCTTTGAGTTTTTTTTATAGCCTAGAGCTATGTTTCTTTGCAATTCTATGTAGATTAGGTTGCATGCTTAGAATCATTCAAGCTTGACAAGATCAATCTTGCTTGTGGAGTGATTCGGATCTCAAGTAAGTTTTCTTACCTTGAGGTATTTGATCGACAAGGTAATCCGATTTTACTTTCCTTGAGTTGATTTTCAAAATTTGTTTTGGGGTCTTTGAGATTGAGTTATCTAAAGGTCTTGTTTCTTTAAGCAAGGTTGTTAGATCCAATTGTCAAGGGTTACTTAACATTTTGATATTAGAATTCTTTGGCTTCTTTGATTTCATTTCGATTTGAAGTTTTTGGATTTTTTGGAATCCCTCTTAAATTTCTTCGTATCAGATTCTAAGCATGCAACCTAATCTACATAGAATGCAAAGAAATAGCTCAAAGGCTATAAAAAAGCTCAAGGCCTCTTTGATTACATTTTTCAATCTTTCTTTTTTTTTTTTTCATGATTACATGTGTGACTATTTATAGCCTTCAAAATTAAACCCTAAAGATAACCTATGACAATTTAAGAGTTGTAACTTACATCCCTATCAATACCATAATGTCCACTAGTTATTTTGTAACCTAAAACATTCAAAACAAGACTTTAAAACTGAAAATTACACCAAATTAGCCATAAATCCGAGAATGTTGTCTCTTTGTTAGATTTGTAACTCCTTGTAACCATCCAAGAGTATATGAAGCACATCTTGAAGCCCTTGTTCCATAAATGAAGCTTGTTGGGTCTTTAATAAATGATGAGTTGCACTTGAGTTCATTAAATGCAACTTATGTTAAACTTCCATGAATTTGACTTCATTTAATGTGACTTCATGAGATGTCTTGGTTCATATCAGCTCTTCTTTAGTCTTGACTAGCGTTGTACGATTCATATCACCTTGTAGAGCAATTTTGTAGTCATGGGACGTCATAGGTATATTGTGTCTTGAATTCCACTTAGGTTTCTTGTGAAATGAACAACGATCCTTCCAAAAGTGTCTCCAAACCCAATCACCCGATTTTAACACCTTATGCTTGCTTCCATGTATGAAATTAGAAGCAATTTTGAAGAGTTGCCTCCCAATAAATTCTTTGGCATTAACTTTTGAATCAAGATTCTCAATGAGTACTTTTGCATCCTGTAAGAACTCAAAAGAAAAACTAGAAAAACATGGTTTAAGCTCACCCGTTAGAAAAAGTTCTATTATACAAAAGATTAAAAATATTTTGTTTTGAAAACAAAATAAATTTAACCTCACAAGTTCTTTCACACAAGGTCTCCTTCTTGGCTTTTCTCTCTTTTTTCTCTATAGGCCATAGACTAGACTCATGTTTTTCTCTCTCACTCATTTTCTCACAAGATTCTTTTACAAACAATTGATATGCTTTTGTCTTGACCTTTTTTGCCTTTTTCCCTAACTCACACACAGCAATATGTACTTCATCAAAAGTAGGTGTTACAATAGTAGAAGTGTTACAAACAAAAAAGTCTTTGCAATCTAATCTCCTAGTAAACTCACTAGCATGTGTTGACACTAAATTACAAAGCAAATCATTTTGAATTTTTCCACTTTCTACCTCAACAATAGACTTATTTTCAGTAGGTAAACTAACCTTTTCCAAAGTTGAATGAACATTTAAAATTGGTTTAGGTTTAGTGTACCTTGTAGACTTCCTTTGGAGACATTTTTCAATCTTTATGGCTATGTGCACCATCCTCTCCAAATCCTCATAAGGTTGAAGATCAAGCTGAATTGCAATCTCCTTGTTAGACTCTCTAGAGAATCGAGCCATTGTAACCGTCTCATCCTCATAAATTTCGAGATTTTCAATCAACGATTGCATCTCCATGTAGTAAGCCTCCACACTTTTGCTCCCTTGTCTCAAAGTTCGCAAGTTATGGAAAACAATTTATTCCACCAAGTAATGGCATAATCTCTAAGATGAGAAACAATGAGTTTTACCTTTTTCTCCTCATTCAAAGTGCCATGATCAAAGACATGATCAACTTGTCTTTACCATTGAATGTACTCTCGTCGGATTTGTACTTCCATAGAATTTAGGAAATTTCAGCGTCATGTTTTTTTTTTGGTTTGTTTCTGCAAACTAAACAAAGTAACACAAAAATGGACCTCACAAGCACTCCCTCACGTGTTTTCACTCGTTAAGGTATAGTCACTCATGTTTACACTCAAAACAGAAAAACACTCTCAACAAACTCACAATTTCACTCGCATGAGCCAATAAGCAAAGTTTGCAATCAAGTGATAGACAACACACTAAGAAATAAAATAGCATAAATATGGAGCAAAACAAATATCGAATAACAAACAAGCTATGAAAGAAAGAAAATGACAGAATTGAAGCAAAAAATGGAAGGATAAGAGATGGAATGGGACAAAGGGTATAGGAGTTACAATATTAAACACCAACAACTAATGCAATATTCCCACAAATAACCCTTTCAAATTGAATGATCTAGTCAATGTGTAATTGAAAGGAGTTACAATCTGATTTTATAACATGAAAAACAGATTGAAGTTACACATGATATGATCAATGTAACTGACATGCATTTATTGCAAATGACAATTTGTAACATATATGGGGAAATAAAACAACAACAATCATATCTAACATATAAATATCAGATCTAAGTTCAAGAAATGAAAGATAGAAACAAAGAACACCATAGAACATCAAGAATCAAAGAAAACTCATGTTCTCGGTTTTCTCGATTTTCCAGAACAGATTATCAAAATAAAGCATTTTCACCCTTAAGAAAGTTGAATTTGAAAAACTTGTAAAGACAAATTTGAAGTTTAGAAAGAGATCTATAACTTTACAGATTACAAAAATAAAAAAAAGATTGATGCAAATGACACTATTTTTGAGTTGTTTTATGATAAGCCAGAATCTGACGAGATGAACAAAAGGAATACAAAAAAATTCAGAATAAAAACGAAGAAAAGAATAGAAAAAAATGGAAACATATATCCAGTCTAGAACCTAAAGCTCTGATACCAAATGATAAGTAACTCTTGAGATTTTAAATCTAACAACCTTGTTGAAGAAAAAGACCTTTAGATCTAAAACTAAAAAACCCTAAACCTAGATGATTCATCCCAATGAAGAAGATAGAAACGGATTTACCTCGATGATCAAGATCAGAGTAGAGAAAACTTGTTTCTAAACTCAAGATTTGAATCACTCCACAAGTAGTTTGATCAACGCTACTTGAATGACTAGCATGCAAATCTAAGCACAAGATATGCAAAGAAACAGCTCATGGCTTAAGAAGCAAAATATGCAACTTTTCATTCAAAACATGATTCCAAGTCCTTTTTACAATACATCTTAGATGGCTTTATATAGCCTTCCAATTGTAACCTAAAACTAAGCTAAAATGACATGTTTGAGAATGTAACTTCCCTAACTTTAATGTCATAACCATCTACTACTCAAATGGAACCTAAAACATTGAAATAGAAACTTTAAAACTGAAATAACAAATAAATGAGGTATAAATCCGAGAATTTAATCTTCTAACAACAATTCTAGTCTTTGTAACCTTCCAAGGTGTAAATGAAGCTCCACTTGAAGTAACTTGAAGTGTAATCCTATTATTTGATACTTGACTTGCATTAAATGAAGCTTGAGATGCACTTAATTTCATTTAATTGTAACTTAAGTTCTTTCAATGCAACTTGACTTCAACTTTAATGCAACTTGAGTTCATCATAAATGAAGCCTTGATGCATTTAATGCAACTCCATTTTTAGCTCTTCTTTAGTCTTGACTAGCGTTGTAGGATTCATATCAGATAAATTGTGTTTTTGAGTAGGGGAACCTTAACCGTCCAATTAAATCATGGAATGTTCTTAAGCAAATAATGCGGGAGCACTTTGTTCCTAAGTTTTTCCATAACTTGCAAACTTTGAGACAAGGGAACAAAAGTGTGGAGCTACATGGAGATGCAAACTTTGCTTGAAGATCTCAAAATTTATGAGGATGAGACGGTTACAATAACTCGATTCTTTAGAGGACTTGACAAGGAGATTGCAATTCAGCTTGATCTTCAACCTTATGAGGATTTGGAGAGGATGGTCCACGTAGCCATAAAGATTGAAAAATGTCTCCAATGGAAGTCTACAAGGTACACTAAACCTAAAAAAATTTTAAATGTTCATTCAACTTTGGAAAATGTTAGTTTACCTACTGAAAATAAGCCTATTGTTAAGGTAGAAAGTGATAAGATTCAAAATGAAATGCTTTGTAAGTGTCAAGGAGATTAGATTGCAAAGACTTGTTTGTTTGTAACATTTCTACTATTGTAACACCTACTCTTGATGAAGTACATGTTGATGTGTGTGAGTTAGGGAAAAAGACAAAAAAGGTCGAGACAAAAGCATATGAATTATGTGAAAAAAAATCTTGTGAGAAAACGAGTGAGAGAGAAAAGCATGAGATTAGTCTATGGCTTATAGAGAAAAAAGAGAGAAAAACCAGGAGGGTGAGCTTGTGTAAAAGAGCTTATAAGGTTAAATCTATTTTGTTTTCAAAACGAAACATTTTTTATCTTTTATATAAAGGAACTTGTTTTTTAAAGGGTGAGCCCAAACCATGTTTCTCTAGTGTTTCTTTACAGGAGACCAACATACTCATACAACATCTTGATTCAAAGATTCCTTCTAAAGTCAATCAACACATGGACATCAATTCCAATACATTTATTGAGAGACAAGACTTCAAAATTACACCTAAATTCATCCATGGCAGCAAGCACAAGTGTTTAAACCGAGTGATTGGGTTTGGAGACACTTATGGAAGGATCGTTGTTCATTTCACAAGAAACCTAAGTGGAATTCAAGAGAGTTTGCCTATGACATCCCATGACTACAAGATTGCTCTACAAGGAGAAGATGTCAATTACATTTATAATGTTGCTGATTTTCGTCCATTTGATGTTGGAGACCCTTTTGATTTGAGGACGAATCCTCTTGAACAAGGGGAGGATGATATGAACCCAACAATGCCAATCAAGAATAAAGAAGAGCTTCAAGATTGAGATACATTAAATGCACCATGACTTCATTTAGGATGAACTCAAGTTGCATCGAAGGAATTAAAGTTGAATTAAATGAACTCAAGTACATCTCAAGTTCATTTAATGCAAGTCAACCATCAATTAATGGAACGACACTTCAAGCTACTTCAACATGAGCTTCATTGACCAAATACCTAGAAGAATGAATGCAATATTTAGTCTCGGATTTAAGGCTTTCTATTATGTAATTTTCCGTTTTTAAGCATATTTCATAAGTTTTAGGTTACATTTGAGTAGTGGATAGTTATGGCATTGAAGTTGTAGAAGTTTCAATATTAAACATGTCAATTTAGCTTATTTTAGGTTACAATTCAAAGGCTATATAAAGCCATCAAAGATGTATTGTAAGAGAAGACTAGGAATCATGTTTTGAATGAAAAGTTGATATGAAGCAAGGACCACCTATTGTCATGCCTGAAGGTCCAATTACAAGGTCGAGAGCCAAGAAGCTACAACAAGCTTTAATCACTCATATTCAAGCTATGGTGAGCTCAAAAGAGGAGGTTCTAGAAGGTGTTGGAGTCTTTCCCTACATGTTGTGCAAAGTTGAACTTCAAGATGGAGACGCATTAAATGCATTCTAACTTGCACTTAATGAACTCATAGCTAAATTTATGGAACTTAAGTTTAACTTGGGTTTCACCTAAAAGAACTAAGTTGAACTAAAGTTACATTTAATATGGTGATGTTTGAACTGAAGTTGCATTCAATGAGGTGGAGATGGATTCAATGAAGTCAAGTATCATTAGAAGCTTCATTCAAGACAAGCTAAGCTTCAATTATGGAACACAAGTTCAAACCATTTAAAGCTATGGATTAGTATTAAAATAATGGTTACAAGACAACACCTTTATTAGTTTTAAATGTAATTTCAGTTTTGTTTATCATTTAAGTTTGTTTTCAATATGGGAGTTGTGGTTAAATTGTAACTCATATAGGTTACTCTTTTCCCCACTAACTAGCCCATAAAGTTAGTGTCTATTTGTCAATTAGGTTAAGGGTCTCAAAGGCTATATAAAGCCCTCTCTTCTTCCATTGTAGACAGAATTTTAAAGTGAATGAATTGAGTTTTCTTTTAGCTTTGTTGAGAGCTAAGTTTTCCTTATTGCAATTTCTTGTGTTTAGAATTTGCATGCTAGAGTCATTCAAGTGGTGTTGATCGTACCTCTTGTGGAGTGATTCGAATCACGAGTTTAGAAACGAGTTTTCTTTACTCTTGATCTTGATCATCAAGGTAATCCGTTCCAAACTTTTCCTTGGATTGATTCCATGTCGTTTTGGGGTTTTTAAGTTTTAGATCTAAAGGTCTTGTTTTCTCAAAAAGGTTGTTAGGTCTAATTCTTGGGAGTTACTTAACATTTGGTATCAGAGCATTAGGCTCTTTGATCGGACATATGTTTCCTTGCATTTATCTCTTTGAGTTCTTTTCTCTTTAGCTTCAGTTTTTGCAGATCCGAGCATGTTCTTATTCTGAATAAAAATACAAAAAAATATCCTTTTCGTTCCGTATTTCATTATATCACCTTCTACAAGGTTTTACATCTAGACCTGATCTACAATTTGTGCTTCTTTGATATCTTCAAAATCGGATTTCTTCAGGGTGAAATATTCATATTTTGCAAATCTGTCAAAAAGAAGACAGCATATCCGAGAGCAAATTTTCTGTTTTAATTTTTTTGTTCATTGTTTCAAGGTAACTTGAATTCAATTATTCCTTTGATAGTACTCTCTTGTTGAATTGATATTTGATCATTTGGAATACATCCATATCAGTTACATCTAGAATTCATAGAAAAGAAAATAGTTGGGCATTAAATATGACAGTTACAATTGATTAATTCATTGAACTTTTTGTGGCTGTTATGTGTAACTTCCCTCTGTTATTAAGGCTGGATTCAACTGATATATTCATCATTTGCTGAGAGTTACATCTTATTTTGACCATTAAATTCAACATTATCTATTGCTAGACACACAATTTCAGTTTGTTCCAATTTTGTTCTTTTCCATTTGTTCTAGGTCTATTTTTGTTTTCCTCTTGAATTCCTTTCATTTTGTCATTTTTTTCTTAAACTTGTTTCTTTTTGTTATTCGGATTGCTCCTTCAATACACTTATTTGTATTCTTAGTGTGTTGTCTAATCACTTTGAATTGCACTTAGCTCTTTGACTTTGCTATACTCATACACCAATCTGCTTTAGAGTGCTTTGTGAGGTTGTGAGGTAAGGGAGTGATACATTAATTAGAGTGTTGAGTGTTAAACACGAGTGAACTTCATTAACGAGTGAAATACGTGAGGGAGTGCTTGCGAGGTCCTTTTTTTTTTTCTTTTGTTACTTTACCGTATTTTGCAGCATGGCACAAGAAGGTGATCTTAACATTAACGAAGCCCGAATGAGGGAGGCACAACAAGGAACCATGGAGAGAATGATTCGTGGAATAGAAGAGTTATCGGAGTGTATACGGAGGTTGGAGGTTCAAAACCACGCTAGGAGGAGAATTCCACCCTCCACAACAACGTGAGGATGACCATGACAACGAATATGAGGGAGGAAGTTCTGATCAACTAGAAGATGACCAAGTTACATTAATAGCGGCACCACGAAGGGGAGAAAGACGTGTTGGTCGTGGCTTGAATAGGGGAAGAGGTCATGGACGAAGACATCAACATTTACAAAGGCGAGTTCCTTATGAAGAAGGAATTGACCAAAGCGTGGGAAGCATCAAATTGAAACTTCCGAAGTTCTATGGCAAAACAGATCCGGAGAGTACCTTCAATGGGAGAAAACGATTGGAGTCGGTGTTCAATTGCCATAATTTCGATGAAAGAAAAGAAGGTAATGCTTTGTGTTGCTCAATTTAAACAATATGCTCAAACGTGGTGGGATAAATTGATGTCAAGTAGGAGAAGGAATCTTGAAGCACCAATCGATTCATGGTACGAGTTCAAGGAGTCCATGAGGAAGCGTTTTGTTCCAAAACATTTCCAACGAGACATGGCTCAAAAGCTTCAAGCATTGAAACAAGGCAACAAGTCCGTGGAGGATTATTACAAGGAGATGGATACATTGATGGATCGACTTGATCTAGATGAGGATATGGAGAGTCTCATGGCACGGTTTCTTAATGGGCTAAACACGGAGATTGCGAGACAAGGTTGACCTACAACCTTACTCACGACATTGAGGGGTTGTTGCATATTGCAATCAAGATCGAGAGGCAAATCCAACGAACGTCTCGACGGTATTCTTCTAAACATTTTTCCAACTCTAGTTCTACATGGAAAAGGATAGTAAGAAGATTGAATCTAAGCTTAGAAACCAAGAGATATATGAGAAACCTAAAGCAAATGTAGAGAAAGGAGAGTTCTAAAAGGGGAAAGAGAAGATAGATGATCTAATAATGCTAAATAGGGATTTGAAATGTTGGAAATGTCAAGGGGTAGGTCACTATAGTAGAGATTGCCCTAATAGGAGAATTATGACCATTAGAGAGGGAGAGATTGTGACTGATGATGAAGAGGAAGATGAGGTTAAGGAAGAAAATGATGAGAGTGAGAATGAGGAGTTAAGCGAAGAGGATCCCAAAACTTGTCCTTAGTTGCTAGGAGAGCTTTAAGCACCCAAATTAAGGAGGATAGTCTAGACCAAAGAGAGAACTTGTTTCACACTAGGTGCCTTATTCAATCTATGCCTTGTAGTGTGGTCATTGATAGTGGTAGTTGCACCAATGTTGTGAGTACAATTCTGGTCAAGAGGCTTAATTTAGAGACCAAACCACATCCTAGACCATATAAACTTCAATGGTTGAATGATTGTGCGCACAAGGGTGAGTAAGCAAGCTCTTGTTTCTTTTACCATTGGAAAGTATAATGATGATGTTTTGTGTGATGTTGTATCCATGCATGCTGGAGATTTATTGTTGGGGAGGCCATGGGAATTTGATCGTCGGGTAGTATATGATGGGTATGCAAATCGTTACTCTTTTACTTATAATGGTAGAAAAACTACTCTTGTTCCATTGTCTCCAAAAGATGTATTTATTGATCAATGCAAACTTGAAAAGAAAAGGCAAGAGGCTGATGCAAAAGCAAAAAGTGAAAATGAAATAATAGAAAAAGAATCGAGAGAAAAAAAGAGTTTGAGTGAAAAGCAAGAGAGTAGCAATCGGCCTAGAGGAAAAAATGAGAGAAAAGCCAAAATAGTGAGTTTGTATGCTAGGTCAAGTGAGGCTAGGAATGTTTTGCTTTCTAATAGGACCATTCTTGTACTTATGTGCAAAGGGTCTTGTTTCTTTACTAACGAGCTTAACCCTTCTTTGCCTAGTGTTTTTGTTTTACTTTTGAAGGAGTTTGAAGATTTATTTCCAGAGGGAGATGCCTAGTGGTTTGCCACCACTTAGAGGAATTGAGCATAAGATTGACTTCATTCCGGAGCAACCATTCCAAACCGCCCCAGCATTTAGGACTAATCCAAAGGAGGCCGAAGAGATACAAAGGCAAGTGAGTGAACTGCTTGCTAAAGGGTATGTACGTGAGAGTTTGAGTCCATGTTCTATTCCAGCTTATTCTTGTGCCTAAGAAAGATGGGTCATGGCGTATGTGTATTGATTGTAGGGCTATAAACAAGATAACTATTAAGTATAGACATCCAATTCCTAGATTAGATGATATGCTTGATGAGTTGCATGGATGTAGTCTCTTTACTAAGATTGATTTGAAATCAGGTTATCATCAAATTCGCATGCATATTGGTGATGAATGGAAAACTCGCTTTCAAAACTAAGTATGGTCTTTATGAATGGTTAGTTATGCCTTTTGGATTGACTAATGCACCTAGTACATTCATGAGGTTAATGAATCATGTCATGCGAGAATACTTAGGGAAGTTTGTGGTTGTCTACTTTGATGATATTCTTGTTTATTCTAAATCCTTAGATGAGCATGTTGAACATGTACGATCTGTTTTGTCTACTTTGAGAAAAGAATGTTTGTATGCAAATTTACAGAAGTGTAGCTTTTGCATGGAAAAAGTTAATTTTCTTGGATTTGTTGTTTCATCTAACGGTGTTGAGGTTGATGAGGAGAAGGTAAAGGCAATAAAAGATTGGCCTACACCTAAAACGTGAGTGAGGTAAGAAGTTTTCATGGTCTTGCGGGTTTCTATCGTAGGTTCATTAAGGATTTTAGTACCATTGCTTCACCCTTGAATGAACTTGTTAAGAAAAATGTTTCTTTCATATGGGAAAAGACCCAAGAAAATGCTTTTAACACTTTGAAAGAAAAATTGTGTTCCGCTCCATTGCTTGCATTACCTAATTTTGAGTTAACCTTTGAAATTGAATGTGATGCTAGTGGTGTAGGAATAGGTGCTTTTTTTAAAGCAAAATAACAGACCTTTAATGTTCTTTAGTGAAAAATTGAATGGTGCTTCTTTGAAGTATCCAACATATGACAAAGAACTTTATGCTTTGGTTCGTGGATTACAAACATGGCAACATTATCTTTGGCCTAAGGAGTTCGTTATTCATACGGATCATGAGAGTTTAAAGCATTTGAGAGGACAAAATAAACTCAATCGACGACATGCCAAATGGTTGGAGTTTATTGAAACACTCCCTTATGTGATTAAGTATAAACAAGGTAAGGAGAACATTGTTGCGGATGCTTTATCACGAAGGTATGCTTTACTCAATGCTTTGAATGCTAAGTTGTTAGGGTTTGAACATATAAAAGACTTTGTATCCTCATGATGCATTCTTTGCTCCTTTTGTTGAATCTTGTGAAAAAGGACTTGTTGTGGATGATTACATGTTGTTTGATGGATTTTTGTTTAGGAAAGGAAAACTTTGCATCCCATCTTGTTCTATTCGTGAGTTATTGGTAAAGGAAGCTCATGGAGGCGGTTTAATGGCGCATTTTGGAGTTTCTAAAACTTATGATATGCTTGTTGAACATTTTTGGCCTAAAATGAGGCATGATGTTAATAAAGTTTGTGCTCGATGCATAGCATGTAAACAAAGCTAAGTCTGGCTTCAACCACATGGTTTGTATTCTCCTTTACCCGTTCCTAATGGTCCTTGGATTGATATATCGATGGATTTTGTTTTAGGCTTACCTAGAACTAGGAAAGGTAGAGATAGCATATTTGTTGTGGTCGATAGATTTAGTAAAATGGCACATTTTATTCCTTGTCACAAAACAGATGATGCAAAACTTAAAACTGGAAAGGCCTTCAATGATCTATAAAAGTTTCGGGTTGATTGGAGTTCGGAAAGGCCTTCAATTTGAAGAAAGAAGCCACGGAGGTCCTGAAAACTGGAAACAGAGTAGCTGCTGGAAAACAAATTCTGAAATTCTGCTACAGTATTTTGTTTTCCTTCGCCATTGAATTTACATATGAAGAAGGTAGAGTTGACTAGTTGACTGTTGACTTTGTCCCCGTTGACTTTGACCGGTTCAATTAATTTTGGACTGGTTCGGCTCGTTTTTGGTCCGATTCGGGTGATTTTAGACCGGTTCTGACTATTTCGAAGCCGGTTTTTTCATTTCGGGGGTCTGTTTCACCAATTGGAGGCTCGATTCAGCCTTTTACTGCCCGGTTCAACCTTTTGAAGGTCCGATTCACACATTTGCAAGCTGGTTTGACCCAAATTCGAAGTGTTCAAAGTGGTTCCATGTTAACCCTAGATTATTAATGTAATAATTTAGTAGTTTGCTTGCATTAGATGCCAAAACCAGTCAGCTTTAGTGTGTTTAATTAATTATGCATTGTGAATGTATGTTTTAATTAAAATCCTTGATTATATGTGCATAAAGTATGCCATATAGATTTTAAAATTCCACCATAGGAAGCATGCTCCATGCATTGAAGGTATGTTATAAGTGTTATAATATATTGTAAGCATGTTTATTGGGTTTCATAAGAATTAATATAAGTGTTATATTAATTTATGAAACAAATATTATATGTTTTAATTATAATTAATATAAGAGTTATATTAATTAAAAATTAAACATATAGTTGCTATGCATTTTTCATGTGATGGATTTGTTATAAATGTATGTTTATTCATGTGATGAATGATGAAACAATTTATAACATAGAAATGCATGTAACTTAAGGTTAATTAATTAGTTTTAAAATGGTTTTAGAACTGAAAATTAATTAGACCTTAGGTTATCTAGTTCTAATAAGATTAGAATTAGGAAACCAATAATTTATAAACTTTGATTAAAGAGGGACTCTGACTAAGGAAGGTTATGGCTAGGTTGGGGTACTTAAGCTGACGGAAACTGAACACCCCTACCGGAACCGACACAGGAGTGAATTTAATCCATAGGTTTATAAATTATCTTTCGTGAGTGGCTTTTATTAAAAGTTAATAAATTAAACTCATAGACCTAGGTTTATTAAAAGGTTAATAGACTTAGGTAATTCCAGTATAATTGTTATATTGATAGACTTAAGTCATATTGTTTTAGCCAGAATATGCCTAAGTAAAAGTATACCCAAACTGTTTAAAATACTTAGTGGGAGTGAAAATGTATATATGATATATCAATTTCCTCTTACGCTCTCTACGAACTTCACACCGTGAGATTTATGCTCGGCCTCGTGATGACAATAGGGCATCCCCCACTTGCATGAACTCTTCATACAAGATGCCCCCACTCGCATGTCAACTACATGAATGAGTTGGATTACCTCATTTGTACTAATTACAAAGTGGGTCGCATCCATGGTGTTACCAGAATGAGCTTTCCAACCTTATTCTTATACCATAGACTATTTAGGTTATAATCTTGAATTCAACCCAATTAGTGTCCACTACACTGATTTCAAGATAAACATTATAACCTTGGAGCTTAGTTTATTGGATTTATAAAAGCAAGACTGTAATCTTATCAAAACAAATAACACTTTATTTAATTTATCAAAATTACACAAGTTTGGGGCATAAATCCCAATAATCTCCCACTTGACCTAAAGCTTGTGGAGTACTAAATATTACATTAATGTAAATATAATAAACTAGGGAATTTAAACCCGTTTGTACAAAATACTCCCACTTGCTCTAGTTGGGGAAGACTTGTAAACCTAGACCTTCTAGGTGACTCTCAAATACTTGAGCCGTGAGAGCCTTTGTAAAAGGATCAGCAATGTTGTGCTCTGAGGCTATCTTCGTGACAATCACGTCTCCTCTATGCACGATCTCTCGGATGAGATGATACTTCCGCTCTATGTGCTTTCCCCTCTTGTGACTTCGGGGTTCCCTCGAATTTGCCACTGCACCACTATTATCGCAATACAGTGTGACGAGCAAAGTCATATTTGGAACAACTTCCAAATTTAGCATAAATTTCCTTAACCAAACGGCCTCCTTAGCTGCTTCACAAGCTGCCACATATTCGACCTCCATGGTGGAATACGATGCATCCTTGTTTGACGCTTCGCCATACTACAACTCCTCCGTTAAGAGTGAAAACTGACCCTGATGTAGATTTCTGAGAATCTTTATCAGTCTGAAAGTCAGAATCTGTGTATCCTGTAAGGATCAAATCCTTAGCCCCATACACAAGCATGTAGTTTCTTGTTCTCAGAAGATACTTAAGGATTGTTTTAACCGCTTGTCCAGTTGTTCAAGTCCTGGATTGGATTGATACCTCACCGACCATCCCAACCGCAAAAAGGATGTCGGGCGATTACACAACATGGCGTACATCGGGCTTCCAACGGTGATGCGTAGGAATCCGTCTCATATCCTCAACTCCTTGAGGTGTCTTAGGACACTGCATTCCTTAGACAAATGGATTCCATGTCTAAAAGGCAACAAGCCCTTTTTGGAATCTTGCATCTTAAACCTTGACAACACTTTGTCTATGTATGATGCTTGAGACAAGGCTAGTGTTTTATTCTTGCGGTTACGACAACTGATCCCAAGAACAAATCTGCGCATCACCCAAATCCTTCATTTGGAATTGCGTTGCTTGCCATTCCTTGATGTCGATGAAGATAACTTACATCATTCCCAATGAGTAGGATATCATCCACATAGAGAATTAGGAATGCGACATAACTATTGATGATTTTCTTGTATACACAAGGTTCATCATCATTCTGGTCAAAACCATAAGATCTGATAGGCTCATCAAATCTTATATTCCAGGACCTAGAGGCTTGTTTCAGTCCATAAATTGACCTTTTAAGCTTGCAAACCTTTTGCTCTTGTCCTGGTTTAATGAACCCTTTGGGTTGGTCCATGTAGATGGTTTCTTCAAGATTGCCATTCAAAAAGACTGTCTTGACATCCATTTGTCATACCTCATAGTCATAATATGCGGCAATGGCAAGAAGGATACGGATAGACTTTACCATAGCAACAGGTGAAAAGGTTTCCTCAAAGTCAACCCCTTCAACCTGGGTATAACTCTTTGCTACTAGTCTAGCTTTAAAGGTTTGCACCTTCCCATCTACACCACGTTTTCTCTTGTAGATCCACTTACAACCTATAGGTTTTACCCCATCAGGCTTATCTACAAGATCCCAAACAGAATTGAAGTGCATAGACTCCATTTCTTGGTCCATGGCTATGACCCATTTGTTTTTGTCAATGTCAACCATTGCTTGATTATAAGTCAATGGATCCTCGCAGTTGTCATCTGGTATAACAACTTGGGTTTCAGCTAAACCCATGTAACGGTCAGGTTGTATCACAACCCTCCCACTACGTCGAGGCATACTCAACTCTTGAGATGGACCCTCTTGACCAGACTGAAGGGAATCGAAGTCCCCGCAGCGGAAGCAATTGCGAATCGCGCGCTCTTGATTTAGTTACAATAGAATTTTCAAGAACATAAACATGGATTAAGCATAAAATAAGAGTTTTGGACAACAAGAATATACCTTTGAAGAACGTTTCTTCAAGTGCTCCTTTCTCCACGGTCACGATCTCAGCAACAAGAACTCCAACGTGCGAAGACACAACCACCGGATCTTCTCCGTTGTTCTCTAGGTGAGGGAGGAAGATGGATTCTCTTTAGGAGATGTGAGGTATTTTGAGAGAGATGTGTGTTTTGGAACTCTTCCAACAACACAACAAGGAGGCTAGTGATTCTATGAAAAATCCTTAACCTAGTTGCATCTCATGCAACCATATATATAGAGAATTGGGATGGAAATGACTATCCTACCCCTCCTTTAATCTCTCTTTAGTATATAGTCTAATTCACATTAAAACTATATATTATATCAATTATATCATATATAATTGATATAACTCCTCATGTATGAAATTGAACACTTCAATTTCACTCCTAACTTTATACCCTCTATATTACCATGTTGAGCCAACGAAGGGATCTAATGGACCTACAGATCATGAGCTCCAATGATGTGAAATTAACTGATCAAACTCTTTGATCCAGTTAATCAATATTCATTAACTACAAGTCACTCCACTATAGACTTGTAGCTGCACTCTCCTCACTGTAGATATTATTGTGTTCACTGATATAGTCATTACTCATGAGTCGACCCTTCACAGGTTGTTCGTAATCACAGCAGGGTCAAATTACCGTTTTACCCCTGTGATTACCTCTTTGCTCCTTAAGCACCACTGATCCTCTAATGAACAACAAGTCCAAGGTCCTACCTTAGACTCATACCCGCATAGAGGGCGGGGCCCGTTGTTCAAGACTGAGTCGTCGCCTTAAGGGAACAACCTATCTAATTCTTCAAGAGGAATGAGTGAATTCCATCTTGCACAGTTAAGTTCCCAGCTACCTACGAGGTTCTGTTCCTGAGAAGGTAGGCTTATTGAGTCGGCTACAAGCCACTCTCACCCATACTAGTCTAAGGACAAACCCCTATAAGCAGGAGTTCTAAACTTCCTCACGATTCAGGTCAAGTCACTAATGACCATCTATAAATTACTAGTCTTATCCTATTAACGGTGTTATACTGGTTAGACTAATAATTTGCGATCAAGTCTTGTATGAACTCTTCATACAGGATGCCCCCACTCGCATGTCAACTACATGAATGAGTTGGATTACCTCATTTGTACTAATTACAAAGTGGGTCGCATCCATGGTGTTACCAGAATGAGGTTTCCAACCTTATTCTTATACCATAGACTATTTAGGTTATAATCTTGAATTCAACCCAAATAGTGTCCACTACACTGATTTCAAGATAAGCATTATAACCTTGGAGCTTAGTTTATTGGATTTATAAAAGCAAGACTGTAATCTTATCAAAATAAATAACACTTTATTTAAATGATCAAGATTACACAAGTTTATGGCATAAATCCCAACAATCTCCCACTTGACCTAAAGCTTGTGGAGTACTAAACATTACATTAATGTAAATACAATAAACTAGGGCATTTAAACCCTTTGTACAAAATACTCCCACTTGCCCTAGTTGGGGAAGACTTGTAAACCTAGACCTTCTAGGTGACTCTCAAATACTTTAGCCGTGAGAGCCTTTGTAAAAGGATCAACAATTTTGTGCTCTGAGGCTATTTTCGTGACAATCACGTCTCCTCTATGCACGATCAGTGTGACGGGCAAAGTCATATTTGGAACAACTTCCAAATTTAGCATAAATTTCCTTAACCAAACGACCTCCTTAGCTGCTACATATTCGACCTCCATGGTGGAATCAGCGATACATTCTTGCTTGACGGTTTGCCATACTACAGCTCCTCCGTTAAGAGTGAAACCTGACCCTGATGTAGATTTTCGAGAATCTATATCAGTCTGAAAGCCAGAATCCGTATATCCTTTTAGGATTAAATCCTTAGCCCCATACACAAGCATATAGTTCCTTGTTCTCCGAAGATACTTAAGGATCGTTTTAACCGTTGTCCAGTGTTCAAGTCCTGAATTGGATTGATACCTACTGACCATCCCAACTGCAAAAGCATGTCAGTCGCCCTAGTACACAACATGGCGCACATCGGGCTCCCAACACGACGATGCGTAAGAATCCGTCTCATATCCTCAACTCCTTGAGGTGTCTTAGGACACTGCTGTCCTTAGACAAATGGATTCCATGTCTAAGAGGCAACAAGCCCTTTTTGGAATCATGCATCTTAAACCTTGACAACACTTTGTCTATGTATGATGCTTGAGACAAGGCTAGTGTTTTATTCTTGTAGTTCCGGACAATCTGGATCCCAAGAACAAACTGCGCATCATCAAATCTTTCATTTGGAATTGCGTTGCTAGCCATTCCTTGATGTCAGTAAGATAACCTACATCATTCCCAATGAGTAGGATATCATCCACATAGAGAATTAGGAAAGCGACAGAACTATTGATGATTTTCTTGTAGACACAAGGTTCATCATCATTCTGGTCAAAACCATAAGATCTGATAGCCTCATCAAATCTTATATTCCAGGACCTAGAGGCTTATTTCAGTCCATAAATCGACCTTTTAAGCCTGGAAACCTTTTACTCTTGTCCTGGTTCAATGAACCCTTTAGGTTGGTCCATGTAGATGGTTTCCTCAAGATTGCCATTCAAAAAGGTTGTCTTGATATCCATTTGTCATACCTCATCGACAACAGCAAGAAGGATACGGATAGACTTTACCATAGCAACAGGTGAAAAGGTTTCCTCAAAGTCAACCCCTTCAACCTGGGTATAACCCTTTGCTACTAGTCTAGCTTTAAAGGTTTGCACCTTCCCATCTACACCACGTTTTCTCTTGTAGATCCACTTACGACCTATAGGTTTTACCCCATCAGGCTTATCTACAAGATCCCAAACAGAATTGAAGTGCATAAACTCCATTTCTTGGTCCATGGCTATGACCCATTTGTCTTTGTCAATGTCAACCATTGCTTGATTATAAGTCAATGGATCCTCGCAGTTGTCATCTGGAATAACAACTTGGGTTTCAGCTAAACCCATGTAACGGTCAGGCTGTATCACACCCTTCCCACTATGTCGAGGCATACTCAACTCTTGAGATGGACCCTCTTGACTAGACAAACTAGTATCAACAACTCTTGTTGACGTACTAGTGTTCTTATCAGCAACCTTTGCTATTGTTCCGTCTAACTCACTCAACACTACCTTACTTTTTGGTTTGTGGTCCCTTATGTGGTCTTCCTCCAAAAAAGTGGCATTTGTCGACACAAAGACCTTATCTTCCTTAGGATCATAGAATAAACCACCTCTTGTTTCTTTTTGGTATCCTACGAATAGGCACAACTTTGAACGTGAATCCAACTTCTTTGAATTTGTCACAAGCACATGTGCTGGACAACCCCATATTCTGAAGTGACATAAACTACCTTTGCGTCATTTCCAGAGTTCAAAAGGTATTTCAGAAACACTTTTGGAGGGCACACTATTCAATATGTATACTGCAGTCTCCACTGCATAACCCCAAAAGGAACTAGGGAGATGAGCATAACTCATCATTGATCGAACCATGTCCAACAAGGTTCTATTTCTCCTTTCCGATACACCATTTTGCTGTGGTGTGTCGGGAGCTGAGAGTTAGGATGTAATTCCATGTTCTATCATATAGTTCTGGAATTTTAAATCCATGTACTCTCCACCTCGATCCGATCGAAGTGTTTTAACTCTTTTACCTAATTGATTTTCAACCTCAGTCTTGAATTCCTTGAACTTTTCAAGTGCTTCAGACTTGTGGTGCATTAGGTAAATATGCCCATATCCGGAATAATCATCTATAAAAGAGATGAAATATTCATATCCTCCCCTGGCTTTAACATTCATCGGACCACAAAGGTCTGAATGTATAAGCTCTAGAGGATCTTTGGCTCTATAACCTTTTCCACTAAAAGGTCTTTTAGTCATTTTGCCTTCTAGGCCAGGATTCACATACTGGCAAGAAATTTTCTTCTAACTCGTTTAGAAGTTCGTTCTTTACCAAACTCTCAATCCGATTGAGATTAATGTGATCCAATCTTAGATGCCAAAGATGAGCATTTTCTTTAGGAGAAATTAGTTCGTGTACTTGCAATTTTGTAAAATTCACTTATTAAAACTATTTTAACTGAATTAAACCATTTGCAAATAATTCTCAAGAAGAGCAACACATAGTACAATACTTTTCCAATGAAATAAACACTTTATTTAATTGAAAAGTATAAGAAGTACAATAGAACTAAGGCAAGAAATAAGGTTTCTAATAAACCCTTAAGCTACATGTTATCAAATAACAACTTTTCTTTGCCAGACAGTTGCTCTTTATTTGCTCCTTTTCCTCTTCTTCATTTTCCTTTTCCTCCTGAGAACTTTTGGAATGAGGAAACAAATTTGCCTCTCCATTTTGTTGTCTCTTATCATCCATAAGAAACTGATAATTCTGCAGCTCATGTAGCAGAGAAGTCATATCATACTCTATGTTGTTCATCGCTGCATTGCTACGGAATCGCTGAAAACTCTTCGGAAGAGATTCTAGGATGAACAAAATCTGACATTTCCCATCTATGACTGCTCCGTTTAATTCCGCTATATTGAAGTCGGCAATCAGATTGAGAACATGTTCTCTGACCGATGTTTCTTCCTTCATACGTGCGTTATAAACGAACTTTAGGGCTTCATGCCGAATTTGTTTGAACGGTTGTCTAGACAAATTTAGCACAAAATCTATGATCTCTCGAGCTGAGACCTTGCCCTCCAGTCTCCTGGCTAAAACATCAGGTATGCTAGCCAGGATATAGGCTTTTGCCTTTTCGTTGGCACTGATCCAGCGGTCATATGAATCCTCAACAGCTTGAGATACGTTTTGAGCAGGAAATTGAGGACACTCCTCATTGAGAACGAACTTAAGATCATGTGAAACCAGGATTATGTTGAGTCCATCCCTCCAAGTCACTATGTTCTCTCCGGTTAACTTTTTCGCACCCAATAAGGAAATCATAGAGCTAGACATTTTTGCTGAAATATTTACAAACAAACTTGTATGAGTTTCTTGCTATAACTCTAATCCAATCATGTTTTAGCTAATTATCAAATGATTCCTAGGCCATTTATAATTTGCAATGATACTCCAAAGGTTTAGAATGTATGACACCGAAGGGTAATAAAAACACTCCTCCTCCGGATCAAGACATTCTTGACCAAAACCTAACACCGAATAACTCTTATTCCTATAGGTTTTAGTTACCATTTTTCTGGATGGATACATACACAACTTATGTACCCCGTGAGTGTTACCCTTTGTCTTTAGATCCCAGAGTCTCGATCCAATAAAATCCGCAAAAGGGAGGACTAGATTGGAAAATAGTATAAGAAAATCTTTATCCCTTTCGGTGTCTCATCGTGTTAGATCCCCATGATCAAGCCCTCCGGCGGGATTGTGCAGTCCATGCCAAACTAACAGTGACCATAGTGGTCTAACGGTGTAAACCGACAAAAGAGACCGTAAGTTTTGTTTTCACTAAACATGCTCCCACTCACTATAAGTACCCTTTCCATTCACCTTGATATTGACTCATACAAACACCATCCGAAGGGGGACGCTCCCGTTTGCACCACGAGGCCAAGTATGAGTCTCACGATGTGAACTTTCTGGAGATAGCGTAGGTGGAAAAATATGTATCTCATACACTTTTTCCTCCCACTGAATACTTTAAGTCTATAGGAATCTTTCTTAGGCTAAAACCCGGCTAATGGTTTTACCGAACTCTATCAACATAACTCTTATATTAATGATCAATATAATTCTTATATTGATTTTATCCTAAGTTTGTTAATATAACTCCTTATATTAAACCTAGGATTTCTAGTTTATTAACCCCTTAATAAACCCGCTGACGCTACTGTAATTTATAAGACACTCTGATTAAATTTCACTCCCAGGTCAGTTCCCAGGTAGGGGTGTTCCGTTTTCGTCAGCTTAAATACCCCAGCCTAGACAGAACTTTTCTTAGACAGAGTTCCTCTTTTAATCATAGCTTCTAAATTACTTGGTTCCTAATTCTAATCTAATAGAACTAGATAGCCTAAGGTCTATTATTTCCAAGTTCTAAACACTTTAAAACTAATAATTAACCTTAGGTGACATGCATACAATGTTATAGTGCTTGATCATTTATCACATGAATAATAAGACATTCATAGCATATTCATCGCATGAAAAATAATGCATGTCAATGTTGTCCAAAAATTAATATAACAACCTTATATTAATTAATCATGCAAACTATATAATATAACTCCTTATATTATAAATGAAGCATGAAAATGCTTAACCTAAGGTGGGATTTCTAAAATACAAGCATACACTATGCATGGCAATAATTACACAATAATTGCATAATTAAAATAGCAAAATTAGACCAATTTTGGCACCCTAGAAATAATTTAAATTAATATAATCTAATTATATTAATTAAAATTAAAATTATTAAATATACTAAAATAAAACATTTTTATAATTAATATAAATAATAAAAAAACGTTTCTGCCCGTTGCTCATCGCGTGAAACGTATCCGGCGTTGCAACGCTGCTTTTGTCGTTTTCACCGAAAGCGTTGCAATGCTAGAGGTCGCGCTGGTAACGCCGCCTCTCTACGCATGCTGGCGTTACGCTGATGAACAATGAGCAACGTTACGCCGCATTACGAACAACATTGAGAATCACCATTCCTTTGCTCGTTTTTGCTTCGTTCTTCTCAGCAAAAGCCTTGCCTCGATCGACACGGACTTACAGACTCGATTTACAATTAAATTTGCCCAAAACACCGGGCCCTTACATTGAACATTTCAATGGAAATTGTAAATCTAAGTGCCAAAATTGAAAACATCTAATTTTACAAAAACCGTTCATACATCTCATGCAAAACAGTAAATCCCACCTTGTTCTTGAAAAAACCAGAACATAAATCAAGAACGCAATTGGGCTCGGATACCAATTGAAGGGAATCGAAGTTCCCGCAGCGGAAGCGATTGCGAATCGCGCGCTCTTGATTTAGTTACAATGGAAAATTCAAGAACGTACAACATAGATTAAGCATAAAATAAGAGTTTGGACAGCAAGTATTTACCTTTGAAGAATCTTTCTTCAAGTGCTCCTCCTCTCTTCACGATCAAGATCAACGCAACACGAACTCGCATTTAACACCGACACCACCACCATCGGATCTTCTCCGTTGTTCTCTAGGTGAGGGAGGAAGGTGGGTTCCCTTTAGGAGTGGTGAGGTATTTTGTGTGAGAGATGTGTGTTTTGGAACTCTTCCAACAACACAACCAGGAGGCTAGGAATAACTTATAATGATTTCCAAAATCACTTCTAAAAATGATTTAACCTAGTTGCATCTCATGCAACCATATATATATAGGGAAATAGGATGGAAATGACCATCCTACCCCTCCTTTTATCTCTCTTTAGTATATAGTTTATACATGAATCTAATTCACATTAAAACTATATATTATATCAATTATATCATATATAATTGATATAATTCCTCATGTATAAAATTGAACACTTCAATTTATCTCCTAACTTTATACCCTCAATTAATGTTGAGCCAACGGAGGGATCTAATGGACCTACAGATCATGAACTCCAATGATGTGAGATTAATTGATCAAACTCTTTGATCCAGTTAATCAATATTCATTAACTACAAGTCACTCCACTATAGACTTGTAGTCGCACCTCCCCATCGTAGATATTATTGTGTCCACCGATATAGTCATTACCCATGAGTCGACCCTTAACAGATTGTTCGTAATCACAAAGCAGGTCAAATTCGCTTTTACCCCCTGATGATTACCTCTTTTGCTCCTTAAGCACCACCGATCCTCTAATGAACAACAAGTCTAAGGTCCTACCTTAGACCGATACCCTCATAGAGGGCGGGGCCCCGTTGTTCAAGACAATCGGTTCTTAAGGGAACAACTCTATCTAATTCCTCGGTAGAGAGAATGAGTGAATTCCATCTTGCACGCCTCGGTTCCACTACCTCGAGGTTCTGCTCTCGAGAAGGTAGGCTTATTGAGTCGACTACAGCCACACTCTCACCCATACTAGTCTAAGGACAAACCCTATAAGCGGGGAGTTCTAAACTTGCTCACGATTCAGTCAAGTCACTAATGACCATCTATAAATTACTAGTCTTATCCTCATTAATCTGTGTTATCTTTGGTTAGACAACTTTCGTGAAAGAGCAAGTTTTGAGGAACAAGACGATCCCACTCGTGAAGGTTCGTTGGAGACATCACTGAGTGGAGGAGGTAACACTCGGGAGTTAGAGGATCTAATGAGGAGGAAGTACCCAATGATTTTAACTTAAAGACTTGTCACACCCCCTCCCGAACTACCTGCTAACTCAGCTCGAAAGGCGGCGTGAAGCCAACAGACATTGTTTATCTCTTTACAATACCTGTTGACCCCGATAGACTGATAAACATACTATGTTCGAAAATGGAACACTTAAACATGACATAGCGGAAATCGACAACTATTAATCATATACAAGGAGAAACCATTCACAAGTCTCTCTAGGAAACTAAAAGTCTAGTGCATCGAAACAACACTGCATAACCAAAGTTTATACAACCTCTAATGTACAAACAACTATAACACCCAAGTCCTCACAAATAATTTACAAACATAGAGACTTGCTAGACAAAACTGAACACGTACGTAAAGTATTTAACTTATGAAGCTTCAAAGAGACTATGGCGAGAACTCAGTGCCAGGGCTCGATCTCTACCGAAAGGTTTGAAAACATAGAAGGAATGAGCTATGAAGCTCAAGTGAGTGATCATGTTAAATATCTCAGTAACTTGTAAAACATGTGACTAAAACTATTAGCATATGCATTTGTATTCAAGCATTGAAAGTAAACGTGGAATCATAATAGACTTTGAAAAACCAACAAGTATATCATCAAAATCTCGTAAGGCATGTAAATGAGATAAACTCTTTTAAAAACATTTCACAATCCACGTTGTGTAGGGCACGCCCGAAGACAACAAACGTTTACTCTACGATGTAGTGGGGCCCGCCAAAGACTCCCATCGTCTTTGTCGTAGTGGGGCCCGCCAAAGACTCACGACAATAACTGTTGTCACGGAGTACACTCAACGTCGACAACGAGAATAAGACCTGTGTGCACACGGTGCCATAAAACCTCGGGCTCAATATCTCGTAAATTCACATGAAAACATTTGAACATGCTCGCCTATCTTTTCTTTCATAAAACTCAAGCTTACTCGACTTGTTTATAAAATTGGAAAACTTTAAAACATACTTGCTAGTACATGCTTGCTTGAAATCATAACATTTCCATAAATTTTGGCAACCATTGAACATATGCTCATGTATAAACTTTATAAAGACTTTTAGGGTCACAATGAACACTTGAAAACATTTCTAGGAAAACATGAATACTCATAAACATGTGTTCAAAAGAAAGCATAAATGCATTGAAACTTTATTCTAGCAAAACTTGCATTTCTTGAACATAATTCAAACATATATACACTTTTGAAGTTCCTTTTATCACTCACAGTGTTTGAACTAGAATCTTAGCCCGTACACTCGACCTATTTGCTCTTGGCCTGTCAAACAAACCAAATTCATGTATTAGAACCTCGAGCTCATGGTTTTTAACCCCAAAACTACAAGAAAACACACCTTCAAAAATTCCAGCATTTTCAGATTTTCTGCCCTGTTTTCAGACAGCCATAACTTCTTCATTACTTATCCAAAAAGAATGTACTTTATACCAAACTCTTCCTTTTTGAACCCTCTAAAACTCGTATGAAGACATGAAAATGAGATTCCTAACGTATTGGTTAGAAAGTACCTCAGTAGCTTAACCCCTAAATTGATTCTGCTGCTGTTCCAGATTTCACTTCCTGCTGCAACCCGAAATTTAACCTGATGATTACAACATCTTCCAATCATTTTCTTCTCACGATTCCTTCCCAAAACTTGTAGGAAATTCCATAAGCTTTCGAACCATACCAATTAGAGCTTCTAACTCCAAGTATACAGATCAGAACAACCAAAACATCAGAGACCTCTCGGATTTGACAGCAAATTTCTGTCTTCTGCCTTCCTCTTAACAAAACAGCAACTTAACATCAGAATTGGCTCGAGCTTCCTTCATGAATTTTGTTCCAATATGAGTTAACTTTCATGAAACAAAAGCTCAACTCTTACCTCTTCTTGTGGAGCTCGAGATGAACAGAAAATCAGAGCTTGTCTGAGTTGATTTCCCTGCTGCAATAATGAATTCCCTTGAGTTTTCCTCTTTCCTTCTGCAACTCCAGCCCAAAATCACCAAAAATGGCCTCCTTCTTCTTCCTTTCTCCTTCAACCACGAAATTTCAGCTTGGTTTGTGATGAAAGAGGAGAAAATGGAGAGAAACTCTTTTTAGCAAAAAGTCAATCGGTGGAAGAGTTTGTCTTTTTGCACTTTTGCTTTTTTCATTTTCTATTTCTTTTTTCCTTTTCTTTTCTTTCCTTTATCTTCTTTCTTTCTTTTCTTTTCTTTTCTTTTCTTTTCTTAACAAAACCAAAATAACTTAATATAAAACATTTGTTTCATTTCCTTTTCTTCTTTTGTGTTTAAAAGCAAACCAAACCAAAATGGTTTAAACTTTTTCTTCCTTGTTTTCCTTTTGTCTTTCACTTCATTACTTTTCTTTTTAAAACATGGGGAACCAAGTTTTAAACATTCATTTCTTCTTACCAAAACGAAGGACACCTCTCCATGGAGATAACTTCAAGAAAACTTGATCTCCGACTTGGAATTCTAAGTCCTTTCGTCGCTTATCTGCGTAACTCTTCTGACGGTCTTGTGCTACCTTCAAATTTTCTCTGATTACCTTAATATTGTCGGTAGTAACTTGTACCAACTCAGGGCCGATTAGCTTTCGCTCTCCAACTTCATTCCAACATACGGGCGTTCTACATGGTCTTCCATACAGAGCCTCAAATGGTGCCATACCAATACTCGACTGGTAGCTGTTATTGTAAGCAAATTCCATAAGCGATAGGTGAGTATCCCAACTCCCTTTAAATTGAAGGACACATGCTCTCAACATGTCCTCTAAGGTCTGGATGGTCCTCTCTGACTGCCCATCTGTCTGAGGATGGAATGTTGTACTAAACTTCAGCTTTGTTCCCATAGCTTTCTGTAAGCTAGGCCAAAACTTAGAAGTAAATCTTGGATCTCTATCTGAAACGATAGACACTGGCACTCCGTCTTCGACTCACAATTCTCACGACGTATATAGCTTAGCTAGCTGATCAAGCGTGAGACGCCGCTTTAATCGGTACAAACCGTCTTTGTCTTAGTGAGTCTATCCACTATTACCCAAATACCATCATGCCCACCAAGAAGTACGTGGTAATCCAAACAGAAAATCCATAGTGATATGCTCCCACTTCCACTCCGACCTTTGGCAAGGGTTAAGGAGTCCTCCGCCTCTGCCTAATCGGTTTAACTCATTGGCGCATCAAACATCTATCAACATAATTAGCTATCTCTCGCTTTCATCCTGTGCCACCAATACGTTCCTTCAAAGTTTTGTACATCTTGGTGCTTCCTGGGATGCATAGCGTAAGTCGAATCGTGAGCTTCCTCTAGAATAGCATCTTTAAGCTCACTAAAATTCGGAACACATAGTCTTCCTTGCCTTTCTATGGCCCCGTCTCCGATCTCATCTTAAACTCGCTTCGGGCCTTGTTTGGACTTTCCAAACATTTTTGCAAGTTACTATCCTCTCGCTTGTCTTCTCACAACCTCTCTGCTACAGTGAAGACTGACCTAGAACCGAGCTAAAGACTCCTGAACTCTCTGCATTCACAACCGCCTTAGAATCCCTTAGAGTTCTTAAAAATGTTGCTCGAATACCACACAAGGCATCCCTAGGAAGTCTTGACTTCTGCGCTCAAAGCATCTGCTACCACATTCGCCTTCCTGGATGGTATTCTATAGTACAATCATAATCTTTAATCGGTTCTAACCATCTTCTCTGTCTCATATTCAACTCCCTCTCGATCAAAGATATACTTGGACTCTTATGATCCGTGTAGATGTGACACCTTTCACCAAACAAGTAATGTCTCCGGATCTTCATTGCTAGAACAACTGCCGCTAACTCAAGATCGTGGGTAGGGTAATTACATTCATGCTTTTTCAATTGTCTTGATGCATAAGCTATTACTTTTCCTTCTTGCATCGAACACACCCTAAACCTTGTCTCGAGGCATCACAAGAAATCACATACTCTTTTCCCGTTACAGAAGTGTCGTAATAGGTGTCAGAACTAATCTCTTTTTCACTCCCGAAAACTCTGCTTCGCACTTGTCCGCCCATTCAAACTTAGCATTCTTTCTTGTCAAAGCCGCAAGGGGTAATGCTAATCGTGAGAAATCCTCAACAAACCGCTGTAGTATCCCCGCCAAGCCTAGGAAACTACGCACCTCTGCCGCACCGGGTTGGTCTCTCCCGGGCTGACTACAACTTTAACTTTATTTGGATCCACACAAACTCCATTTGCTTTGAGACAACATGCCCCAAAAACACTACTCCGATTCAACCAAAACTCACATTTGGTGAATTTAGCGCATAAATGCTTTATCTCGTAGTGTTTGCGTAAATAATCCTTAAATGTTCCTCATGAGCTTTCTGTCAATCCGAGTAAACTAGTATATCATCAATAAATACTATCACGAATCGATCCAAATATCGGTGGAATATCCTGCTCATGAGGTCCATGAAAATCTATTTGGTGCATTCGTCAACCGAACGGCATTACTAGAAACTCATAATGCCCGCACTGGTTCTCGAATCTTTGTCTTAGGAATATCTCGATTCCCTTACCTTTAATCGATGGTATCCTCGATCTTAAATCAATCTTAGAAAACACCGATACTCCTCGTGAATCGTCAAACAAGTCATCAATACGGGGTAAAGGATACTTGTTACGTGTCGTGACTTTGTTCAACCGTCTCAGAATCAATGCATAATCTAAGGGTACCATCTTTCTTCTTTACAAATAACACTTTGAGCTCCCGTGTATGCGATACACTAGGTCTGATGTATCCCTTATCAACTAGTTCTTGTAATTGCATCTTCAGCTCTTTGAGCTCACTTGGAGCCATTCTATACGGCGCCTGCGAAATAGGTGTTGTTCCTGGTAGCAATTCAATAGTGAACTCTACCTCCCTATCAGGTGGCAACCCCACAGATCTCACTGAAAAACATCTAGAAATTCGTTCACAACAAGAACATCTTCTCGTTTTAACTTTTCTTCTTGCACATCCATTACGTGAGCAAGAAACGCCGTGCATCCTTTTCTCAACAACTTCTGAGCTTTGAATGCTGAAATCAAACTCGTAGAAATAATCTCCTTTTCACCCCTCAAAAACCACTTCACCAACCCCGGTTTTCTAAAAACAACTTCCTTTTTATGGCAATCCATGGAAGCATAATGAGTGAATAAGAAATCCATCCCTAAGATTGCATCTAACATCTGCAACTCTAGTGGAAGAAGATCCACTAACATATTGAGACCTTCTACTAAGACCTCACAATCTCGCAACACTGAATTGACTAGTAAAGCATCACCAACCTGGAGTGTATATAACTAACTCCTCAAACAAAGGCTCTAGCTTCCTACTAAGCTTAGTTAGGAATATACTGAAACAAAGGAATGCATAGCACTGGATCTATCAAAACACATGCGGTACATTACAAATAGAAATCGTACAGTAATCACATCTGGTGCATCCTCTGCTTCTCACTGAGTCATAGCGTAGACCTTTCCTCGTTGCCTAGGTCTCCTACAACTCCTTTTGTTTTGCACCACCGGTGCCCTCTCCTGCAGCCTCTTCGAACTCTCATTTGCTCTTCAACTGCCTCGGATCCAACTCCACGGTCCCTCTGTCTGGGCCGCTTTCTAAGCCGTGGACAATCCTCTTGAAATGTCCTGCGCCGCCACACACTAAAACACACACCGACACCAACAAGACATTGGCCTCGATGATTCTTGCCACAATTTGCACATGGAGTTCTCCTTGCTTTGCCCCGCAACGAACTCTGCATTGTTTGTGGTCTTGCCGTGGATCCGCGAGATTGACTAGGTGCTCTTTGACTCGCCTCGATAGGCACCACTAACATTCATCCGCCTCGATATCCGCCGCCACCACTCGATTCTTAAAGTCCTCGACGACTTGAAACACTCACCCTGTGTGAATCTTCGTTGTTCGCGACCCGAAAACTACTCGTCGTTGCGAGCCCACGAGTAGGCTCCACTCATCGATGCGCCTCCGCTATACTCGTCGGTCAACACGTAGGGCGCCTCTACCACCGTGAGAAGTCACCACTTAGCAATGGTCGTGGATCGGGTACGATCTCGTGTCGTAACCCTCTCTCAAATCGTCGACACTGTCCACTCTCGGATGCCACAATAACATCAAAGATACCGTGATAGCTCGGTATACCTTCTCTCGTACTCGACCGATATAGTGACCCTTGCTTTAATTCTAAAAATTCATCTCTCTTCGCTTCGCGGTATGTGTCGGGTAATATTTAATCTTCAAATTGCCTCTTGAAAGTTTGCCAGTCTAAAGTGCGTGCATCACTCCGTCTGGCTAAAATTGACTTCCACCATCCCTCTACTTCTTTCTCTAGCAGGAATGTGGCTAGCTTGACTTTACGCTCTTCAGGGCAGCTCATCACGTCAAAACATTTCTCAAGTTTATTCAGCCACACCTCGGCGTCAGCTGGATCTGTGGAACCCTCAAACACTGTGGCTCCCAATTTCTTCAGACGTTCTATTCCATACGCCTTTTCTGGATCACTTGGCCCTGCTCTCTCTGGCCTGCCTACCTCCTGTGAGGAAATGGCATGTTGTTGATCTCTGCCTCGCTTGGACTCTCGGGCACTAGATCCCCTCTCGATTGGCCTTGGGTAGGATCCTGCGTCCGCCCGATCCTCGCCTCGCGTGCTCGCTAGTGCGTGGTGGCATGACTCCTATAACATATCAACATATTAGACATGCTAGGATACTTAACTCAAATACACAATACTAAACTTCTATTCATATTATAGCCCTAACTGGACTTGCTCTTATCCTTACTTGAACCATACTCTACTAGTTCGATCTAAACTAACTCAATAACTTACTATGACTTTCACTTAATTCTCAGAGCTAACTTGCCCTGTCTCATTCCCATGGAGCTAACTGCTCTGATACCAAGTTGTCAACCCCCCCTCCCGAACTACACCTAACTTTCATTTCGCTGAAAGGCGGCGTGAAGCCAACAGACATTGTTTATCTCTTTACAATACCGCTGACTCGATAGACTTTGATAAACATACTATGTTCGAAAATGGAACACTTAAACATGACATAGCGGAAACTGGGCAACTATTAATCATATACAAGGAGAAACCATTCACAAGTCTCTCTAGGAAACTAAAAGTCTAGTGCATCGAAAACAACACAAGACAACCGGTGTTTATACAACCTCTAATGTACAAACAACTATAACACCTGTCCTCACAAATAATTTACAAACATAGAGACTTGCTAGACAAAACCGACCACGTACAAAGTATTTAACTTATGAAGCTTCAAGAGATATGGCGCAGAACTCATGTGCCAGAGCTCGATCTCTACGAAAGGTTTGAAAACATAGAAGGAATGAGCTATGAAGCTCGGTGAGTGACTATGTTAAATATCTCAGTAACTTGTAAAACATGTGACACGAAAACTATTAGCATATGCATTTGTATTCAAGCATTGAAAGTAAACGTGGAATCATAATAGACTTTGAGAAAACCAACAAGTATATCATCAAAATCTCGTAAGGCATGTAAATGAGATAAACTCTTTTAAAAACATTTCACAATCCACGTTGTGTACGCACGCATAATACAACCAACGTTTACTTCTACGATGTAGTGGGGCGCCAAAGACTCCCATCGTCTTTGTCGTAGTGGGGCCGCCCGGCACTCACGATAGCAGCTGCTGTTATCACGGAGTACACTCAACGTCGACAACGAGAATAAGACTGTGTGCACACGGTACCATAAAACCTCGGGCTCAATATCTCGAGAAATTCACATGAAAACATTTGAACATGCACGCTTATCTTTTCTTTCATAAACTCAAAGCTTACTCAACTTGTTCATAAAATTGGAAAACTTTAAAACATACTTGCTAGTACATGCTTGCTTGAAATCATAACATTTCCATAAATTTTGGCAACCATTGAACATATGCTCATGTATAAACTTTATAAAGACTTTTAGGGTCACAATGAACACTTGAAAACATTTATAGGAAAACATGAATACTCATAAACATGTGTTCAAAAGAAAGCATAAATGCATTGAAACTTTATTCTAGCAAAACTTGCATTTCTTGAACATAATTCAAACATATATACACTTTTTGAAGTTCCTTTTATCACTCACAGTGTTTGAACTAGAATCTTAGCCCGTACACTCGACCTATTTGCTCTTGGCTCATCAAACAAACCAAATTCATGTATTAGAACCTCGAGCTCATGGTTTTTAACCCCAAAACTACAAGAAAACACACCTTCAAAAATTCCAGCATTTTCAGATTTTCTGCCCTGTTTTCAGACAGCCATAACTTCTTCATTACTTATCCAAAAAGAATGTACTTTATACCAAACTCTTCCTTTTTGAACCCTCTAAAACTCTTATGAAGACATGAAAATGAGATTCCTAACGTATTGGTTAGAAAGTACCTCAGTAGCTTAACCCCCTAAATTGATTCTGCTGCTGTTCCAGATTTCACTTCCTGCTGCAACCCGAATCTTAACCTGAAGATTACAATATCTTCCAATCATTTTCTTATCACGATTCCTTCACAAAACCTGTAGGAAATTGAATAAGCTTTCGAACCATACCAATTAAAGCTTCTAACTCCAAGTATACAGATCAAAACAACCAAAACATCAGAGACCTCTCGGATTTGACAGTAAATTTCTGTCTTCTGCCTTCCTCTTAACAAAACAGCAACTTAACATCAGAATTGGCTCGAGCTTCCTTCATGAATTTTGTTCCAATATGAGTTAACTTTCATGAAACAAAAGCTCAACTCTTACCTCTTCTTGTGGAGCTCGAGATGAACAGAAAATCAGAGTTTGTCTGAGTTGATTTCCCTGCTGCAATAATGAATTCCCTTGAGTTTTCCTCTTTCCTTCTGCAACTCCAGCCCAAAATCACCAAAAATGGCCTCCTTCTTATTCCTTTCTCCTTCAACCACGAAATTTCAGCTTGGTTTGTGATGAAAGAGGAGAAAATGGAGAGAAACTCTTTTTAGCAAAAAGTCAATCGGTGGAAGAGTTTGTCTTTTTGCACTTTTGCTTTTTCATTTTCTATTTCTTTTTTCCTTTTCTTTTCTTTCCTTTATCTTCTTTCTTTCTTTTCTTTTCTTTTCTTTTCTTTTCTTAACAAAACCAAAATAACTTAATATAAAACATTTGTTTCATTTCCTTTTCTTCTTTTGTGTTTAAAAGCAAACCAAACCAAAATGGTTTAAACTTTTTTCTTCCTTTTTTCCTTTTTGTCTTTCACTTCATTACTTTTCTTTTTAAAACATAGGGAACCAAGTTTTAAACATTCATTTCTTCTTTCTTTTTGTTGTTTGATAATAAGAAAGTTCCAAAGAAAGATCTCGGGTTTACAAGACTACTCAATTTCGAGGACGAAATTTCTCAAGGGGAGGTAAGTTGTAAACCCGAGATCTTTCTTTGGAACTTCCTTATTAACAAACAACAAAAAGAAAGAAGAAATGAATGTTTAAAACTTGGTTTCCATGTTTTAAAAAAGAAAAGAAATGAAGTGAAAGACAAAAGGAAAACAAGGAAAGAAAGTTTAGACCATTTTGGTTTGGTTTGCTTTTAAAGACAAAAAGAAGAAAAGAAATGAAACAAATGTTTCATATATTAAGTTATTTTGATTTGTTAAGAAAAGAAAAGAAAAGAAAAGAAAAGAAAGAAAGAAGATAAAGGAAAGAAAAGAAAAGGAAAAGAAATGGAAAATGAAAAAGCAAAAGTGCAAAAGGACAAACCTCTTCCACTTGATTGTTTTTTTTTTAAAAGGGTTTTCTCTCCATTTTCTTCTCTTTCATCACAAACTAAGGCTGAAGCTTCGTGGTTGAAGGAGAAAGGAAGAAGAAGGAGGTCATTTTTGGTGATTTTGAAGCTGGAGTTGCGAAAGAAAAGAGGAGAACTCAAGGAAGTCAATATTACAAAGAAGGAAATCAACTCTGCATAAGTTCTCGATTTTCTGCTCATCTCGAGCTCCACAAGAAGAGGTAAGAGTTGAGGTTTTGTTTCATGAAAGTTAACTCATTTTTTTAAACAAAGTTTATGAAGGAAGCTCGAGCAAATTCTTATGTTAAGTTGTCGTTTTGTTAAGAGGAAGGCGTAAGACATAATTTTGTGTCAAATCCGAGAGGTCTCTGATGTTTTGGTTATTCTGATCTGTATACTTGGAGTTAGAAGCTCTAATTGGTATGGTTCGAAAGCTTATGGAATTTCCTACAAGTTTTGGGAAGGAATCGTGAGAAGAAAATGATTGGAAGATGTTGTAATCATCAGGTTAAATTTCAAGTTGCGTGAGAAAGTGAAACTGGAACAAAGCAGCAGGATCAATTTAGGGTTAAGCTTACTGAGGTATTTTCTAACCAATACGTTAGGAATCTCATTTTCATGTCTTCATAAGAGTTTTAGATGGTTCAAAAAGGAAGAGTTTGGTATAAAGTATATTCTTTTTGGATAACTAATGAAGAAGTTATGGCTGTCTGAAAACAGGGCCGAAAATCTGAAAATGCTGGAATTTTTGAAAGTGTGTTTTCTTGTAGTTTTAAGGTTAAAAACCATGAGCTCGAGGTTCTAATACATGAATTTGGTTTGTTTGATAGGCCAAGAGCAAATAGGTCGAGTGTACGGGCTAAGATTCTAGTTCAAACACTGTGAGTGATAAAAGGAACTTCAAAAGTGTATATATGTTTGTATTATGTTCAAGAAATGCAAGTTTTGCTAGAATAAAAGTTTTCAATGCATTATGCTTTCTTTTGAACACATGTTTATGAGTATTCATGTTTTCCTAGAAATGTTTCAAGTGTTCATTGTGACCCTAAAAGTCTTTATAAAGTTTATACATGAGCATATGTCCAATGGTTGCCAAAATTTATGGTAATGTTATGATTTCAAGCAAGCATGTACTAGCAAGTATGTTTTAAAGATTTCCAGTTTTATAAACAAGCTGAGTAAGCTTGAGTTTTATGAAAGAAAAGATAAGCAGGCATGTTCAAATGTTTTCATGAGATTTTCGAGATATTGAGCCCGAGGCTTTATGGTACCGCAGCACACACAGTCTTATTCTCGTTGTCGATGTTGAGTGTACTCCGTGATTAACAACGCTTGTCGTGAGTGCTTTGGCTGGCCCACTACGACAAAGACGATGGGAGTGTTGGGCGGGCCCCACTAAATCGTAGAGTAAACGTTGGTTGTACTGGGCGTGCCCTACACAACGTGGATTGTGACATATTTTTAAAAGAGTTTATCTCATTTACATGCCTTACGAGATTTTGATGATATACTTGTTGGTTTTCTGAAAGTCTATTATGATTCTACGTTTACTTTCAATGCTTGAATACAAATGCATATGCTCATAGTTTTCGTGTCATATGTTTTACAAGTTACATATTAAACACTAGGTCACTCACCGAGCTTCATAGCTCATTCCTTCTATGTTTTCAAACCTTTCGTGAGAGATCGAGCTCTGCACCCGAAAGTTATCGCCATAGTCTGCTGAAGCTTCATAAGATAAATACTTTGTACGTGGCTGGTTTTGTCTAGCAAGTCTCTATGTTTGTAAATTATTTTGAGAGGACTTTGGTGTTATAGTTGTTTGTACATTAGAGGTTGTATAAACAATGGTTTGTCTTGTGTTGTTTCTGATGCACTAGACTTTTAGTTTCCAAGAGAGACTTGTGAAGGGTTTCTCCTTGTATATGTTTAATAGTTGTCCAGTTTCCGCTATGTCATGTTTAAGTGTTCCATTTTCGAACATAGTATGTTTATCAGGTGAATCAGGGTCAACAGGTATTGTTAAGAGATAAACAATGTCTGTTGGCTTCACGCCGCCTTTCGAGCTGAGTTAGCAGGTAGTTCGGGAGGGGGTGTGACAACTTTCAGGAAAGAGCAAGTTTTGAGGAACAAGACGATCCCACTCGTGAAGGTTCGTTGGAGACATCACGGAGTGGAGGAGGTAACCTGGGAGTTAGAGGATCTAATGAGGAGGAAGTACCCAATGATTTTAACTTAAAGACTACTCAATTTCGAGGACGAAATTTCTCAAGGGGAGGTTAGTTGTAAACCCGAGATCTTTCTTTGGAACTTCCTTATTAACAAACAACAAAAAGAAAGAAGAAATGAATGTTTAAAACTTGGTTTCCCATGTTTTAAAAAGAAAAGAAATGAAGTGAAAGACAAAAGGAAAACAAGGAAAGAAAGTTTAGACCATTTTGGTTTGGTTTGCTTTTAAAGACAAAAGAAGAAAAGGAAATGAAACAAATGTTTCATATATTAAGTTATTTTGATTTGTTAAGAAAAGAAAAGAAAAGAAAAGAAAAGAAAAGAAAGAAGATAAAGGAAAGAAAAGAAAAGGAAAAAGAAATGGAAAATGAAAAAAGCAAAAGTGCAAAAGGACAAACCTCTTCCACCGATTGTTTTTTTTTAAAAAGGGTTTTCTCTCCATTTTCTTCTCTTTCATCACAAACTAAGGCTGAAGCTTCGTGGTTGAAGGAGAAAGGAAGAAGAAGGAGGCCATTTTTGGTGATTTTGAAGCTGGAGTTGCAGAAGAAAAGAGGAGAACTCAAGGAAGTCAATATTACAGCAAGGAAATCAACTCAGACAAGTTCTGATTTTCTGTTCATCTCGAGCTCCACAAGAAGAGGTAAGAGTTGAGGTTTTGTTTCATGAAAGTTAACTCATTTTTTAAACAAAGTTTATGAAGGAAGCTCGAGCAAATTCTTATGTTAAGTTGCTGTTTTGTTAAGAGGAAGGCAGAAGACATAATTTTGCTGTCAAATCCGAGAGGTCTCTGATGTTTTGGTTATTCTGATCTGTATACTTGGAGTTAGAAGCTCTAATTTGTATGGTTCGAAAGCTTATGGAATTTCCTACAAGTTTTGGGAAGGAATCGTGAGAAGAAAATGATTGGAAGATGTTGTAATCATCAGGTTAAATTTCGGGTTGCAGCAGGAAGTGAAATCTGGAACAGCAGCAGGATCAATTTAGGGGTTAAGCTACTGAGGTATTTTCTAACCAATACGTTAGGAATCTCATTTTCATGTCTTCATAAGCGTTTTAGATGGTTCAAAAAGGAAGAGTTTGGTATAAAGTACATTCTTTTTGGATAACTAATGAAGAAGTTATGGCTGTCTGAAAACAGGGCAGAAAATCTGAAAATGCTGGAATTTTTGAAAGTGTGTTTTCTTGTAGTTTTAAGGTTAAAAACCATGAGCTCGAGGTTCTAATACATGAATTTGGTTTGTTTGACAGGCCAAGAGCAAATAGGTCGAGTGTACGGGCTAAGATTCTAGTTCAAACACTGTGAGTGATAAAAGGAACTTCAAAAGTGTATATATGTTTGTATTATGTTCAAGAAATGCAAGTTTTGCTAGAATAAAAGTTTTCAATGCATTATGCTTTCTTTTGAACACATGTTTATGAGTATTCATGTTTTCCTAGAAATGTTTCAAGTGTTCATTGTGACCCTAAAAGTCTTTATAAAGTTTATACATGAGCATATGTCCAATGGTTGCCAAAATTTATGGTAATGTTATGATTTCAAGCAAGCATGTACTAGCAAGTATGTTTTAAAGATTTCCAGTTTTATGAACAAGCTGAGTAAGCTTGAGTTTTATGAAAGAAAAGATAAGTAGGCATGTTCAAATGTTTTCATGAGATTTTCTGAGATATTGAGCCCGAGGCTTTATGGTACCGTGTGCACACAGGTCTTATTCTGTTGTCGATGTTGAGTGTACTCCGTGACAACAGATTACTGCCGTGAGTGAGTGGCCGGGCCGGCCCCACTACGACAAAGACGATGGGAGTGTTGGGCGGCCCCACTAAATCGTAGAGTAAACGTTGGTTGTAATCGTGCCCTACTACACAACGTGGATTGTGACATATTTTTAAAAGAGTTTATCTCTTTACATGCCTTACGAGATTTTGATGATATACTTGTTGGTTTTCTGAAAGTCTATTATGATTCTACGTTTACTTTCAATGCTTGAATACAAATGCATATGCTCATAGTTTTCAGGTCATATGTTTTACAAGTTACATATTAAACACAGTCACTCACTGAGCTTCATAGCTCATTCCTTCTATGTTTTCAAACCTTTCGTGAGATCGAGCTCCTGCACCTGAAAGTTATCGCCATAGTCTGCATTTGAAGCTTCATAAGATAAATACTTTGTAATGTGGTTTGTTTTGTCTAGCAAGTCTCTATGTTTGTAAATTATTTTGAGAGGACTTTGGTGTTATAGTTGTTTGTACATTAGAGGTTGTATAAACAATGGTTTGTCTTGTGTTGTTTCTGATGCACTAGACTTTTAGTTTCCAAGAGAGACTTGTGAAGGGTTTCTCCTTGTATATGTTTAATAGTTGTCCAGCTTTCAGCTATGTCATGTTTAAGTGTTCCATTTTCGAACATAGTATGTTTATCAGGTGAATCAGGGTCAACAGGTATTGTTAAGAGATAAACAATGTCTGTTGGCTTCACGCCGCCTTTCGAGCTGAGTTAGCAGGTAGTTCGGGAGGGGGTGTGACAACTTTCAGGAAAGAGCAAGTTTTGAGGAACAAGACGATCCCACTCGTGAAGGTTCGTTGGAGACATCACGGAGTGGAGGAGGTAACCTGGGAGTTAGAGGATCTAATGAGGAGGAAGTACCCAATGATTTTAACTTAAAGACTACTCAATTTCGAGGACGAAATTTCTCAAGGGGAGGTTAGTTGTAAACCCGAGATCTTTCTTTGGAACTTCCTTATTAACAAACAACAAAAAGAAAGAAGAAATGAATGTTTAAAACTTGGTTTCCCATGTTTTAAAAAGAAAAGAAATGAAGTGAAAGACAAAAGGAAAACAAGGAAAGAAAGTTTAGACCATTTTGGTTTGGTTTGCTTTTAAAGACAAAAGAAGAAAAGGAAATGAAACAAATGTTTCATATATTAAGTTATTTTGATTTGTTAAGAAAAGAAAAGAAAAGAAAAGAAAAGAAAAGAAAGAAGATAAAGGAAAGAAAAGAAAAGGAAAAAGAAATGGAAAATGAAAAAAGCAAAAGTGCAAAAGGACAAACCTCTTCCACCGATTGTTTTTTTTTAAAAAGGGTTTTCTCTCCATTTTCTTCTCTTTCATCACAAACTAAGGCTGAAGCTTCGTGGTTGAAGGAGAAAGGAAGAAGAAGGAGGCCATTTTTGGTGATTTTGAAGCTGGAGTTGCAGAAGAAAAGAGGAGAACTCAAGGAAGTCAATATTACAGCAAGGAAATCAACTCGCACAAGTTCTGATTTTCTGTTCATCTCGAGCTCCACAAGAAGAGGTAAGAGTTGAGGTTTTGTTTCATGAAAGTTAACTCATTTTTTAAACAAAGTTTATGAAGGAAGCTCGAGCAAATTCTTATGTTAAGTTGCTGTTTTGTTAAGAGGAAGGCAGAAGACATAATTTTGCTGTCAAATCCGAGAGGTCTCTGATGTTTTGGTTATTCTGATCTGTATACTTGGAGTTAGAAGCTCTAATTGGTATGGTTCGAAAGCTTATGGAATTTCCTACAAGTTTTGGGAAGGAATCGTGAGAAGAAAATGATTGGAAGATGTTGTAATCATCAGGTTAAATTTCGGGTTGCAGTAGGAAGTGAAATCTGGAACAGCAGCAGGATCAATTTAGGGGTTAAGCTATGAGGTATTTTCTAACCAATACGTTAGGAATCTCATTTTCATGTCTTCATAAGAGTTTTAGATGGTTCAAAAAGGAAGAGTTTGGTATAAAGTACATTCTTTTTGGATAACTAATGAAGAAGTTATGGCTGTCTAAAAACAGGGCAGAAAATCTGAAAATGCTGGAATTTTTGAAAGTGTGTTTTCTTGTAGTTTTAAGGTTAAAAACCATGAGCTCGAGGTTCTAATACATGAATTTGGTTTGTTTGACAGGCCAAGAGCAAATAGGTCGAGTGTACGGGCTAAGATTCTAGTTCAAACACTGTGAGTGATAAAAGGAACTTCAAAAGTGTATATATGTTTGTATTATGTTCAAGAAATGCAAGTTTTGCTAGAATAAAAGTTTTCAATGCATTATGCTTTCATTTGAACACATGTTTATGAGTATTCATGTTTTCCTAGAAATGTTTCAAGTGTTCATTGTGACCCTAAAAGTCTTTATAAAGTTTATACATGAGCATATGTCCAATGGTTGCCAAAATTTACGGTAATGTTATGATTTCAAGCAAGCATGTACTAGCAAGTATGTTTTAAAGATTTCCGTTTATGAACAAAGTTTGAGTAAGCTTGAGTTTTATGAAAGAAAAGATAAGCGGGCATGTTCAAATGTTTTCATGTGATTTTCTCGAGATATTGAGCCCGAGGCTTTATGGTACCGCAGTGCACACAGTCTTATTCTCGTTGTCGACGCTGAGTGTACTCCGTGACAACAATGTGCTGTCGTGAGTCTTTGGCGCGGCCCCACTATGACAAAGACGATGGGAGTCTTTGGGCGGTCCCACTACATCGTAGAGTAAACGTTGGTTGTACTGGGTGTGTGCCTACACAACGTGGATTGTGACATATTTTTAAAAGAGTTTATCTCATTTACATGCCTTACGAGATTTTGATGATATACTTGTTGGTTTTCGAAAGTCTATTATGATTCTACGCTTACTTTCAATGCTTGAATACAAATGCATATGCTCATAGTTTTCGTGTCACATGTTTTACAAGTTACGAGATATTAAACACGAGCCACTCACTTGAGCTTCATAGCTCATTCCTTCGATGTTTTCAAACCTTTCGTAGAGATCGAGCTCCTGGCACCCGAAAGTTATCGCCATAGTCTCAAGAAGCTTCATAAGATAAATACTTTGTACGTGGTCGGTTTTGTCTAGCAAGTCTCTATGTTTGTAAATTATTTTGAGAGGACTTTGGTGTTATAGTTGTTTGTACATTAGAGGTTGTATAAACAATGGTTTGTCTTGTGTTGTTTCGATGCACTAGACTTTTAGTTTCCAAGAGAGACTTGTGAAAGGGTTCTCCTTGTATTATGTTAATAGTTGTCCAGGTTTCCGCTATGTCATGTTTAAGTGTTCCATTTTCGAACACAGTATGTTTATCAGGTGAATCAGGGTCAACAGGTATTGTTAATATATGAAACATTTGTTTCATTTCCTTTTCTTCTTTTGTCTTTAAAAGCAAACCAAACCAAAATGGTCTAAACTTTCCTTCCTTGTTTTCCTTTTGTCTTTCACTTCATTTCTTTTCTTTTTAAAACATGGGAAACCAAGTTTTAAACATTCATTTCTTCTTTCTTTTTGTTGTTTGTTAATAAGGAAGTTCCAAAGAAAGATCTCGGGTTTACATTGTGTGCCGCCGGCGATCCGAATTTGAGTTGGCTGACTTGCTCGTGAGGGAGAGCAAGTGTCGCACGGTCGTGTCAAGGCCCTCTAAGAGGTGCGACCGTGACAGTTGGTATCAGAGCCTAGTTTGCTTCGGAAAGGCAAGACAAAGTAATCATGCCTACAAAACAATTAAATAAGTCGGACAAGGAGCGGTTGGCCGAGATCGAGGAGCAATTGCTCCTCTTGACGGAAGTCCCTGATAGTATTCGTTTCTTGGAATCTTGACTGGAAGAGATTGCGGCCAAGGCCGACATGATTGATGCGATTGTTGGACGCATCGATGGAATGCCCGTCTATAAATTGATGGGGAGGGTTGAGACCCTCGAGGACAGGGTAAACCGATGTGGAAACTTTGAGCGTGGTGATAGCTCGTCAGGCGGTGTCGCCTAAATTGAGGAACGTGTCGATGGTCTGAATAGTTGCCAAAGAGAGTTGGGTTAGATGGTTGCTGACCTTTCTGTTGATGTGCGAGATGCCCTTAAGGTCTGTAGGGGCGAGATTGGGGAGTTGGCCGCAAAGCTAAATCTCACCATGATTGCGATGGGAAGTCAAGCCTCACCTTGGGCCGCGACCAAGTCGGGGAAGAAGAAGATTCCCGAACCGAATCTTTGATATGCAAAAGTGCTGGAAAACTTCATCTTTGATATGAGCAGTACTTTCGGGCAACATATACGGTGACTGACGAAGAAAGAGTCACCTTAGCAACAATGCATCTGGAAGACGATGTCAAATTATGGTGGAGGACCCGTTATATGGACATCCAATAAGGGAGATGTACCATTGACACATGGGAGACGCTGAAACAGGAATTGCGCTCGCAATTCTTTCCCTAGAATGTTGAGATAATTGCAAGGCGAAAGCTTCGAGAGCTGAGACATAAAGGAACCATTCGTGAGTACGTCAAACAGTTTGCAGGGTTGATGTTGGACATCCGAGATATGAGTGAGAAAGACAAGATCTTCTCCTTTGTCGAAGGGTTACAACCATGGTCAGGACTAAGTTGTACGAGCAGCGAGTGCAACACCCGATCAAGCATATGCAAAGCAGCCAACGATCGTTTGACATGAGTGGCGCGATGAATGGCGAAATGGGCTCAAGAGGCAAGACCGAGCAAAACCTCCCCACGGGGAGATGATCGATCTTATCGACCTAACTCTCCCAAGAGTGGGCGAGGGGATAGGCCTAGAAGTTTAGGAAAGGACAGCAGAAAGTCCCCACCGAGGAATGGAAATTCGTGGTAGAGGCCACAAAACAAAGGTAACTACTACCAGAAGTGCTTTCTATGCGACGGGCCTCACCGAGTGAGTGACTGCCCGAGTAAAGTAGCCCTCAAGGCCCTTCAAGCGTCCTATGAGGCAAAGAAAGAAAAAGAAGTTGACGATACGGAAGTCGAGTCCGTACGAGAAGAGGATTTTGAGAATCCGCGCATTGGCGCCTTAAAGTTCTTGTCAGCTCTCTAGGAGAATGGGGGAGAGACAAAGGGCCCATCTAGTAAGGGCCTCATGTACGTTGACGCATACGTCAACAACAAAGCAACCAAGAGCACTATGGTTGATTCGGGAGCCACCCATAATTTCGTCTCAGAGACAGAAGCGAGGCGGTTGAACTTGTCGTGAACCGAGATCCGGGAAGGATGAAAGCTGTGAATTCAGTGGCCCCACGTATTTCGAGAATTGCAAAGGGCGTCTTAGTCAAGATGGGAGACTAGAGTGGACGAGTAGACCTTGTCGTTGTCAAGATGGATGACTTTGATGTTGTGTTGGGAATGGAGTTCCTTCTTCAACATAAAGTCATACCTGTACCCCTGGCGAATTGTGTGGTAATCACCGAAGGAAACCCCGCTGTTGTGCAGGCAAAGTTGAAGCAGCCTAGTGGAGTGAGGGTTATATCGGCCCTACAGCTGAGGGCGGGCTCAAGTGAGCGTTGTGGCGAAGTGCCACGAGTAACTGACTATCGCTACGAGAGAAGTGGCGGTCGTGGATATTACTCCCCGAGGCAAGGGAGGGAGAGAACAGTTCAGGTGCAAGAGTGCACGCAAAGAGCGCCGAGGCGCGAGGGCGAGGGACTCGGTCAGAGACATGCCCCCCTAGAGTTGAAGCCACAGTGACGAAGACTGTAGTGTCGAGGTCGAACTACCCTGGGGCTTGGAAGACGCAATGGTGTCATAGTGCGAAGGCGAGCGATGTGACAAGCCCGCCAATCCAATTGAAGAACTCCTTTGAAGTCCTAGCAGAAAGAACGGAATCAGATGCTGACCCATATGAGAAGGTGCAGCAGTTCTTGCAGAAGTGGAAGGAAGCCGTGGGAACAGAAGTCCGTTGGGATTGAGTTGAAGACGCGAAGACTGCTGACCCAGGGCCATCCCGTTCGAAGAGTGTCGGCTGACGAGGACGTCAACCATTTAAGTGGGGGAGAATGTCACGGTCATGCTTGTCAAGGCGTGTTGCCCATGGCCGCATGACCGTCCCCATCCTTTTTCATCATGTTGTCATGTTATAAATTTCGTTTAGCTTTGTTATTTCATTTCCTTGTATTTTCGCGAGCATATGACTCCTCGCCAAAATGACGTGCAAGGGTGTCATAGCCAAATATTCTAGAATGTAATAGGGGGATGCGACATTCATCAATTCTCCCTACCAAGAGTTATAAGCGTGGCTTACTTATTATTGCTTATCAGCTGTATAACTGACTTTCTAAACTCTCACAAACGTTTTCTAAATGTTTTCACAACTTCTCTCTGACCCCGTTTTCTAAAACCTTTTCACAAGAACGGGGGGGTAGAGGTTGCGATATAGGCCTTGTGCGCCGCCGACGATCCGAATTTGAGTTGGCTGACTTGCTCGTGAGCGAGAGCAAGTGTCACACGGTCGTGTCAAGACCCTCTAAGAGGTGCGACCGTGACACCCCGCACGCCGAGACCGGGGCAAGGGGTGGGGCGAATTCGTTTGAGTTCCTTGGCGACTGCTGCGCGGGGGGTTTGGTTTAGGCACCGGGGGGGGCACGAGTGCTCCCCACCGGACACGAAAGGTTTGTAAACGCGTTCGCGGGTCGTTTGATCTTTAGGCATCGACAATGATCCTTCCGCAGGTTCACCTATGGAAACCTTGTTACGACTTCTCCTTCCTCTAAATGATAAGGTTCAGTAGACTTCAAGCGACGTCACGGGCAGCGAACCGCAGACATCGCCGCGATCCGAACACTTCACCAGACCTTCAATCAGTAGGAGCGACGGGCGGTGTGTACAAAGGCCAGGGACGTAGTCAACGCGAGCTGATGACTCGCGCTTACTAGGAATTCCTCGTTGAAGACCAACAATTGCAATGATCTATCTCCATCACAATGAAATTTCAAAGATTACCGGGCACATCGGCCAAGGTTATAGACTCGTTGATTACATCGATTAGCACGCGCGTGCGACCCGAACATCTAAGGGCATCACGGACACTGCTATTGCCTCAAACTTCCTTGGCCTAAGCCATAGTCCTCTAAGAAGTCGGCGCGGAGGGATTCCTCCGCATAGCTAGTTAGCGGTGAGGTCTCGTTCGTTAACGGAATAAACCAAACAAATTGCTCCACCAACTAAGAACGACCATGCACCACCACCCATAGAATCAAGAAAGAGCTCTTAGTCTATCAATCCTTACTATATCTGGACCTGGTAAGTTTCCCCGTGTTGAGTCAAATTAAGCCGCACACTCCACTCCTTGTGGTGCCCTTCCGTCAATTCCTTTAGGTTTCATCCTTGCGACCATACTCCCCCCGAAACCCAAAGACTTTGATTTCTCATAAGATGCTGGCAAAATCCTTAAAGCAACATCCACCAATCTCTGGTCGGCATCATTTATGGTTGAGACTAGGACGATATCGATCGTCTTGAGCCCCCAACTTTCGTTCTTGATTAATGAAAACATCCTTGGCAAATGCTTTCGCAGCTTGTTCGCCTTCATAAATCCAAGAATTTCACCTCGACTATGAAATACGAATGCCCCCACCGTCCCTCGTTAATCATTACTCCGATCCCGAAGGCCAACAGAATAGGATCGAAATCCTATGATGTTATCCCATGCTAATGTATACAGAGCGTAGGCTTGTTTTGAGCACTCTAGCTTCTTCAAAGTAACAACACCGGAGGCACGACCCGACCGATTAAGGACAGAATGCATCGCCGCGGAAGGGCGAGCCGCCGGCCGGTGCTCACCATATAAGCGGACCGATCGACCCAACCCAAGGTCCAACTACGATCTTTTAACCGCAACAACTTAAATATACGCTATTGGAGCTGGAATTACCGCGCCGGCCGGCACCGCACTTGCCCTCCAATTGATCCTCGTTAAGGGATTTAGATCAGCACTCATTCCAATTACTAGACTCAAGAGCCCTGTATTGTTATTTATTGTCACTACCTCCCCGTGTCGATTGGGTAATTTGCACGCCCGCCGCCTTCCTTAGATGTGGTAGCCGTTTCTGCTCTCTCTCGTAATCGAACCCTAATTCTCCGTCACCCGTCACCACCATAGTAGGCCACTATCCTACCATCGAAAGTTGATAGGGTAGAAATTTGAATGATGCATCGCCGACACGATGGTCGTGCGATCCGTCGAGTTATCATGAATCATCAGAGCAACAGGCAGAGACCGCGTCGACCTTTTATCTAATAAATGCATCCCTTTTATCTAATAAACGTTTTCTAAATGTTTTCACAACTTCTCTCTGACCCCATTTTCTAAAACCTTTTCTCAAGAACGGGGGGTAGAAAAAAGAGTCTAGATTAAGAAAGCGGAAGCAATTTTGGATCTTGAACACTCTAAGTTGATCAATTTTGTAAAATAAAATGCAAGCTCAAAGCTGGAAAAACAGAGGAATAGAAAACTCAACTTTGAAGATCAAATTCTCTTCACCCGGTGGATGGATTTCAACACGAACACTTTGTGGACAACCGTTAGAGTCTTCCCTACTATCCTCAGGCCTTAGAACGGATTGTGGGATCCTAGGTTGAGAGAATTTGGAAGAAAAGACCTTAAAGGTCACAAAACGTGAATTCTTTTAATTTCCGCAAAATTCACTCAAAACACCTCAAATCACCATTAAATAAAGCTTCATTAAGCTTCATTTGAGTGACAACGCAAGTGTGATGAGGATGGTTTGAGATGGAGGTGGCCAATTTTGGTGAATTTGATGATGAGAGGGATTTGGGCAAGTTGTAATTTGGATTTTATGAAAATCCAAGAAAATTCTCTAATTTTCATTTAATTTTAATTCAAAAATCAATATTAAATTGATTTTAAATTAAAATTAATTTAATTAATTAAATAATTCAATAATTAATTTAATTAATTAATTTTTAATTTAATTTAATATTAAATATTAAATTAAATAAATTGTCCAATCTCGATCGTTTTTCCGAACATGAATCTTTATTCATGCAATAAATCGATCCAATATTTAAATCATATTTAAATATATCCACCTCTTTTTAATCATAGTTTAATTCATAATTAAGCTATGATTCGTTAAATATATTACATATAATTAACGCTTTCTTCCAAACTCGAATTTGAACAATTCAAATTCTTTTCTCTCAAAATGTTACAAGGCTTAGTCCGAGCTAGTAAGGAGGACCTAATGGACCTACTGGATCATGAGCTTCAACGATACGAGAATAACCTACCAAACTCTTTAGCCTAGCTAATCAACATTCGTTAACCACCGACACTCCACTAAAGCCCGGTGGGTGCATTCTCCTCACTTTGTAGATATATTTACGTCCACTTGATATAACCATGATTAGTAAGTCGATCCTTCACAGTGTCGTTCGTAATTACAATGGGTCAAGATTACCGCTTTACCCTCAGAATTACCTCTTGTTCCTTAAGTCCCACCGATCCTCTAATGAACAATTGGTTTGTGGTCCAACCAAAGAAACCGAATCCCTCTCGGATCAATGAGAGGGTGGGCCCATTGTTCAAGACCCGAGTCAATACTTAAGGGAACAACCTCTCTACTAATCCGTAAAGCGGTGTAGGAGTGAATTCCATCTTGCGAGAACTATGTTCCCAACTATCTACCCGATTTTATCCTCGAAATGGCGGGCTTATTGAGTCGGCGGCTCGAGCCACTCTCACCTATGCAAATCTAAGGATAATTCGAATAAACAGAGTCCATAGAACGCCTCGGATTAAGATCGAGTTACCTAGGTCATCGGATGAATATAGTCGATTAAGACAATGAACGGAGTTATAAAGTCTAAGTGACTATTGCGCGTCCATCTTATGCAAACTCATTGCATAGGGCGCCCCACTCACATGTCTCCACATGAACGATTTAGGATCACATCGTTTGTTCTCTACAAAGTGGGCCGCGTCCATAGTGTCCCCGGATAAGGTCCCCAACCCTATCCTTATACTATAGAACTGCTCGCTATAACTTGAACTTGATCTACTTTTATGTCACACATAAAGTTCAAGTATTCATCCTATAGCCAAGGGTTCTTTATTGGATTAAGGTTACACAATACACAATAGTCAATAACACCTTTGCTGAATAAATTAAAATAACAACTTTATTGTGATATAGAATATACATTCAGTTTACAAAACTACGAGTTTTAGGACATAAAACCCAACAATCTCCCACTTGGACTAAAACGTCTGTGGGGTAAAACATGCTTTGAGCAAAGAAAAAGCGCCTCTTCAGACAACCCCGTAGTCCTAGACTCTCTAGGTGTCCTCAAACACTTTAGCCGTGAGGGGCTTTGTAAACGGATCAACAATGTTGTGCTCCGAAGCGATCTGCGTGACGATCACGTCTCCTCGTTGCACAATCTCCCTGATGAGATGGTATTTGCGCTCTATGTGCTTTCCACGCTTATGGCTTCTAGGTTCTTTAGAATTTGCCACTGCACCACTATTATCACAATAAAGGGTGATAGGAAAATTCATATTTGGAACAACTTCCAAATCAGTCAAGAACTTCCTAAGCCATACAGACCTCCTTCATTTGCTGCCATAAGTCGCGACGTACTCAACCTCCATGGTGGAGTCAGCGATACAACCTTGCTTTATACTCCTCCATACTATAGCTTCTCCGTTAAGAGTGAACACTGATCCTGATGTGGATTTCCTCGAATCCACATCAGTCTGAAAATCAAAGTCAGTGTATCCTGCAAGGATCAAATCCTTTGCACCATACACAAGCATATAGCCCCTCGTTCTCCTAAGATATTTGAGGATGTTCTTAACGGCAGTCCAGTGATCATATCTTGGATTAGACTGATGTCTGCTGACTATTCCCACTGCATAGCATATGTCGGGTCGAGTACATAGCATGGCATACATCGGACTCACCGACAATGATGCATAGGGAATGCGTCTCATATCCTCTACTTCTTGAGGTGTCTTAGGACACTGTTCCCTAGACAAATGAATTCCATGCCTGAAAGGTAATGAACCTTTCTTGGAATTATGCATCTTATATCTAACCAACATCTTGTCAATATAAGATGCCTGAGACAGTGCTAGCGTTTTGTTCTTGCGATTCCGAACAATTTGGATTCCAAGAACAAACTGAGCCTCTCCCAAATCTTTCATTTGGAATTGGGTCGCTAGCCATTGCTTAACGCCAATCGTGAATCTCGCATTATTCCCAATGAGCAAGATATCGTCTACATATAGAACTAAGAAAGCTACGATGGTATTGACTATCTTCTTGTAAACACAAGGCTCGTCAATATTCTCATTTTCAAAGCCATAAGATTTGATCGCAGATATCAAATCTTATATTCGAGATCTAGAAGCTTGTTTCAATCCATAGATGGATCGTTTAAGCTTGCACACCTTTTGCTCTTGACCCTGAACTATGAACCCTTCTGGTTGATCCATATAGATACTCTATTCAAGATTGCCATTTAGAAAGGTTGTCTTGACATCCATTTGCCAAATTTCATAATCATAAAACGTGGCAATGGACAAGAGTATTCTAATGGATTTAAGCATGGCAACAGGGGAGAAGGTTTCTTCATAGTCCACCCCTTCCCTTTGGGTATAACCCTTTGCCACAAGTCGAGCCTTAAAGGTTTGCACCTTACCGGCTTGATCTCGTTTTCTCTTGTAGATCCACTTGCAACCGATAGGTCTTTCACCATCTGGTTGATCTACAAGTTCCCAGACTGAATTGAAGTACATTGACTCCATTTCAAGGTCCATGGCTTTAATCCACTCGTCCCTATCTATATCATTCATTGCCTGTTTATAGGTCAATGGATCCTCAACACCATCATCAGGTATGACGACTTGGGTTTCATCAAACCCATGTAACTGGTCGAGTTGTCTAACATCCCTCCCACTACGTCGAGGCATTCTCAACTCTTGAGAAGGACCAGCTTCATCAACAACTCTTGTTGATTTATCTGTAACTTCCCTGGAAATTTCACTTAAGACAATCCTGCTACGAGGCTGATGATCTCTCATGTGGTCTTCCTCTAAGAACGTGGCGTTTGTCGACACAAGCACCTTGTCCTCTTGAGGATCATAAAACAAACCACCTTCGTTTCTTTGGAGTATCCTACGAATAGGCATAATTTTGAACGATGTTCCAATTTCTTTGGATTGGACATCGAAGACACCGCAAAAATCACATTGCGTTAGCATCCGCAGGACCATCGCAATGCTTTGTTTTAATTAAACGATGGATTCCCTTGTCCGCACGGGCCTAAGTTGATCGCTCGATGCGGGGAAGGCTCTGAAGGAGCCGATCCCAATCGTCCCCGGCGCCAAGCGCCGACCGCTCTCTCTCGCCACAGGCGGCTCGAGCGATCCATCGACAATGATGGGTTCGGATCGGGACCCCGTGCCCACTTCCTCGAGCCAATCCTTTTCACGAGGTTACGGATCCATTTTGCCGACTTCCCTTGCCTACATTGTTCCATCGACCAAAGTCCATTCACCTTGGAGACCGATGCGGTTATGAGTACGACCGCGGCGTGGGAGTCACTCGGTCCTTCAGTTTTCAAGGGTCACGGGGTGCATCGGACACCATGCGACGTGCGGTGCTCTTCCACCATCGACCCTACCTCCGATCGAGCCGTTTCCACGGTGGGCGGGTTGTTAAACAGAAAAGATAACTCTTCCGAGGGCCCCGCCAACGTCTCGCACTCCTAACGTTGCCGTCGGCCGCCACGTCTCGGTTCGAAATTTTAACCCGATTCCCTTTGAAGCTCGCGCTTTGGCTATCGACGGGTTTCCCCGCCTCTTAGGATCGACTAACCCATGTGCAAGTGCCATTCACATGGAACATTTCCCTCTTCGGCCTTCAAAGTTCTCATTTGAATATTTGCTACTACCACCAAGATCTCCACCGACGGCCGCACGGGCTCGCGCCCAAGGTTTTGCGGCTCCTACTCATCGGGGCTCGGCACTTGCCCCAACGGTCGGTATATAGTCACGCGCTTGGCGCCATCCATTTTCGGGCTAGTTGATTCGGCAGTGAGTTGTTACACACTCCTTAGCGGATTTCGACTTCCATGACCACCGTCCCGCTGTCTTAATCGTCCAACACCCTTTGTGGGATCTAGGTTAGCGCACGCTTGAGCACCGTAACCCAGCTTTAGGTACATCCCGCACGCGATTCGCTTACCAAAAATGGCCCACTTGGAGCTCTCGATTCCGTGGCGCGACTCAACAAGGCAACCACACCGTCCTACCTATTTAAAGTTTGAGAATAGGTTGAGGCGTTGCGCCCCGATGCCTCTAATCATTGGCTTTACCTCGATAGAACTTCGCTCGCGGCGAACTCGGCTATCTGAGGAAACTCGAGGGAACCGGCTACAAGCGATTCGATTAGTCTTTCGCCCCTATACCCAAGTCGACGAACGATTTGCACGTCGGTATCGCTGCGGGCCTCCACCGAGTTTCCTCCGCCCCGCTTCGGGCATAGTTCACCATCTTTCGGGTCCCGACAGCATGCTCACACTCGAACCCTTCTCGGAAGATCAAGGGTCGGTCGGTGGTGCAACCCGAGGATCCCACTAGTCGCTTCCTTGCGCCTTCTCGGTTTACTCGCTGCTAACTCGCACACATGTCGGACTCCTTGGTCCGTGTTTCAAGACGGGTTGAATGGGAGCCCACCGGGCGATGCCAGAGCGCGTAGATGCCAAAGCACGCCCGAAAGGCGCGCGTCTTTGTCGAGCACGATCGGGGTGACGACGTCTCCACGGCCAGTAACAAAGGTCCAGGCTTTGGTCGCCGCCTCAATCCGCATCGGTCCATGCCCCAAGTCGATCGGCGGATCGGCTCGCCACCGCTCCTCGCCATCGCTCCACATCCGATGGGCACATCGTCGCCCCCCCTGCTTCCCTCCCGACAATTTCAAACACTATTTGACTCTCTTTTCAAAGTCCTTTTCATCTTTCCCTCGCGGTACTTGTTTGCTATCGGTCTCTCGCCCATATTTAGCCTTGGACGTAATTTACCGCCCGATTGGGATCTGCATTCCCAAACAACCCGACTTGTTGATACGCCTCGTGGTGCGACGTGGTCCGAGCGCAACGGGGCTCTCACCTCTCCGTGCCCCTTCCGGGGACTCGTGTCCGGCCTGCCCCGAGGCGCTTCTCCGGACTACAATTCGGACGCCGAGGGTGCTCGATTCTCAAGCCGGGCTCTTCCCGATTCGCTCATTTACTACTAGGGGAATCCTTGTAAGTTTCTTTTCCTCCGCTTATTGATATGCTTAAACTCGGTGGGTAATCCCACCGACACAGGGGTTGCGTCGAGCATCGTCTTTGGGGGCGACGTTCGGAGGGTCGACATAGGAGTCCTCACTTGCTCACTCGCTCGCGAGGAGGAGGAGCGGAGTTGAGGTCGTGGCGCGGATCGAGGTTGGATCAACCACCGTAGTGTCGCAACGGCAGTCCGGGGACTCAAATTTAAGCAATCCGCGTGGCGGCGCGCACGGTAGGCCAGCGTGTGCCCCGCCGCGCAACGCGAACCCGAGTGGGGTTGCGTGGGGCGCGGCGATGCGTGACGCCTAGGCGACGCGTGCCTCGGCCCGTAAGGCTCGGCGCAACTTGTTCAAAGACTCGGTGGTTTGCGGGATCCTCGCAATTCACACCGGTATCGCATTTCGCTATGTTCTTCATCGATCGGCGACAACCGAGAGATATCCGTTGTTAGAGAGTCGTTGTGAATAATACGACAAGAATGCTCGCTTCCACGCCGAGACCGGCAAGGCAAGGGGCGGCACCGTTTGAGTTCTTTGGCGCGACTTGCGCGCGGGGTTTGTTTTAGCACCGAGGGGGCACGAGTGCTCGCCCCCGGCTACGAAAGGTTTGTAAACGCGTTCATGGGTCGCTTGATGTTTAGGCATCGACAATGATCCTTCTGCGCAGTTCACCTACGGAAACCTTGTTACTACTTCTCCTTCCTCTAAATGATAAGGTTCGGTGGACTTCTCGCGACGTCGCGCGGGAGCGACGCCGGTGTGTACAAAGGGCGGGGATGTAGTCAACGCAAGTGATGACTCACGCTTACTAGGAATTCCTCGTTGAAGACCAACAATTGCAATGATCTGTCCCCATCACGATGAAATTTCAAAGATTACCCGCCCGCTTCGGCCATATAGAACTCGTTGGATACATCAATGTAAGCGCGGCGTGGCGCCCAAAACATCTAAGGGTATCACGGACTGCTATTGCCTCAAACTTCCTTGCCCTGGCGCGGCCATAGTCCCTCTAAGAAGGCCACCCAGAGGACTCCTCTCGCATAGCTAGTTAGCGGTGAGGTCTCGTCGTTAACGGAATTAACCGCACAAATCGCTCTATCAACTAAGAACGACCATGCACCACCACCCATAGAATCAAGAAAGAGCTCTCGATCATTAATCCTTACTATGTCCGACACTCGTAAGTTTCCCCATGTTGAGAAAAATTATGCCGCAGCTCCACTCCTGGTGGTGCCCTTCCATCAATTCCTTTAAGATTCACCTTGCGACCATACTCCCCGGAACCCAAAGACTTTGATTTCTCATAAGATGTTTGGCGAGTCCTTAAAGCAACATCCGCCAATCTCTGGTCGGCATCATTTATGGTTGAGACTAGGACGGTATCTCGATCGTCTTGAGCCCCCAACTTTCATTCTTGATTAATGAAAACATCCTTGGCAAATGCTTTCGCAGCTTGTTCGCCTTTCATTAATCCAAGAATTTCACCTCGACTATGAAATACGAATGCCCCGATCGTCCCTCACGTTAATCATTACTCCGATCCTCGATCCGAAGGCCAGCGAGAATAGGATCGAAATCCTATGATGTTATCCCATGCTAATGTATACAGAGCGTAGGCTTGCTTTGAGCACTCTAGTTTCTTCAAAGTAATAAAGACCGCAGGCACGACTGACCGATTAAGGCGAGAACGCATCGCCGTAGAGAGGGACGAGCCGATCGGTGCTCACCATAAAGTGGATCGATCGACCCAACCCAAGGTCCAACTACGATCTTTTTAATCGCAACAACTTAAATATATGCTATTGGAGCCGGAATTACCGCGCCGCGGCACCGACTTGCCCTCCAATTGATCCTCGTTAAGGGATTTAGATTGTACTCATTCCAATTACCGCACTCAAGAGCCCGTGTGATTGTTATTTATTGTCACTACCTCCCGTGTCGATTAGGTAATTTCGCGCCTCTTGCCTTACTTGGATGTGGTAGCCGCTTCTCGTGCTCCTCTCCGGAATCGAACCCTAATTCTCCGTCACCCGTCACCACCATAGTAGGCCACTATCCTACCATCGAAAGTTGATAGGCGTAAATTTGAATGATGCGTCGCGCGCACGATGGTCGTGCGATCCGTCGAAAGTTATCATGAATCATCGAGTAGCGGATAAATGCATCCCTTCCAAAAGCTCTGGGTTTGTTGCACGTATTAGCTCTAGAATTACTACGGTTATCCGAGTAGCAAATACCATCAAACAAACTATAATTGATTTAATGAGCCATTTGCGCTTTCACAATCAATTAGTTCATATTTACACATGCATGGCTTAGTCTTTGAGACAAGCATATGACTACCGGCGGGATCAACCGGTAGCAGCATTCTGCACGACGACGTCGCAACTCGCCCGCCACCACCGCATGCGTCTCTCCCTCCTTCCATGCGAGAGTAGCGAGGGGCGATAATGCGGGAGCGAAGCGTCATTCGTTCGCGGCTTCGCTCAAGCAATACACGAGCAACACGTTCGAGGACCCCGAGCACATCATGCCGCCAAATGCACTGTATCCGAGAGAGCGAGCAACCGACGACGCGGGTCACGACGAGCCTTGCAAAGGTCAAAGAGAAACACGACGCGGTCTTTCGGGTTCGTCATGCACCCGACGAGGGGTGCCGACAGAAAGGGACTAACGAGATGCGACGCTTCCATCGCGTGAGGTAACCGATGCAAGAACCGATCGATTGCGACCACACGAAATACTTCGGAGCACATCAATGAGGAGGAGTTGGCGCCGACAGTTCGATGCCTGAGCACCGAGCTTGCCGACCCAAACAACCAAATCACCACTCACGCGCCGTACGCTAAAACGAGCTCGGGCGACGCTTGACTATTCACACTCCCACAAGCAAGCAAACAAGCAAACAAGCAAGCATGCAAGCAAGGGTACGAAATAGCCATGCGAAGCCAAACCCGAAACGTCGTGCGCGATCGAACAACTTTCTCTTCAATTTAGGGGCGAGCGACCCTTCCTTCAAACGGGGAGCGATCGTAGGCCGTCTCGTCTCGCTCGAGGCAAGCACGCTGCGACATCGCAAGCTAGGCCATTTTTCAACATCGACAAGCGAGCGTTAAAACAACCATGTGCAAGCGTCGTCTAAGCAAGCCCACTTCTCCAGCTAGATTCAACATCCCACTCTCACTCCCTGCCCGACGACGAAGGGGCATGGGCGTGCATCCGTTCAATCCACCCGGTGGGAGGGTGAGATCGGCATACTTAGCTCCACGCCGCCGACACGTTACCCGACCAAGAGCTGCGCGCGCTCGTAGTGCCTCGCCCCCCAACGCGAACGCCTTGCAAAGACGTCACTATTGCCGATCCCACCCCACGTCTTGACCACGCCCGATGCCCAAGAATGCCCATCGCCGGCGGCAGCGTCGCGGCTCCTGGACCTCCGCGCATGCCTTGGAGCGGAAGCCCATGGCTGGCAAGCAACACAACAACATCCCACGTCCAACGAGGTTCATGTCGCGCGCCCAAAGGCACCCGACCCCACCCCACCGCGCACGTTCCGACGCCGCGTCGCCCGTCCTCCTCGGGCCTCCGACCGCCATGCCCACGCCCCAAGCATATGCTCATGTGCGGCGCATCGTGCTTGGGGCGTGGGCGTGGCGACATAGGGGTACCCCCACGCCCCGCCCATGCAGGCAGGTCGGCCCCCTATATTGAAGGGAATCGAAGTCCCCGCAACGGAAGCGATTGCGAATCGCGCGCTCTTGATTTAGTTACAACGGAAAATTCAAGAACGTAAAACATAGATTAAGAATAAAATAAGAGTTTGGACAGCAAGTACTTACCTTTGAAGAACCTTTCTTCAAGTGCTCCTCGTCTTTTCACGATCAAGATCAACGCAAACACGAACTCAGATTTGCAACACCACACACCACCACCACCTGGATCTTCTCCGTTGTTCTCTAGGTGAGGGAGGAAGGTGGGTTCCCTTTAGGAGTTGTGAGGTATTTTGTGAGAGAGATGTGTGTTTTGGAACTCTTCCAACAACACAACAAGGAGGCTAGGAATAACTTAGAATGATTTCCAAAATCACTTCTAAAAATGACTTAAGTTGCATCTCATGCAACCATATATATAGGGAAATAGGATGAAAATGACCATCCTACCCCTCCTTTTATCTCTCTTTAGTATATAGTTTTATATGAATCTAATTCACATTAAAACTATATATTATATCAATTATATCATATATAATTGATATAATTCCTCATGTATAAAATTGAACACTTCAATTTATCCCCTAACTTCAATTTATCTCCTAACTTTATAAAATTGATATAATTGATATAATTCCTCATGTATAAAATTGACGGGCAAAGTCATATTTGGAACAACTTCAAAATTTAGCATAAATTTCCTTAACCAAACGACCTCCTTAGCTGCTTCACAAGCTGCTACATATTCGGCCTCCATGGTGGAATCAGCGATGCATCCTTGCTTGACGCTTCGCCATACTACAGCTCCTCCGTTTAGAGTGAAAACTGACCCTGATGTAGATTTCCAAGAATCTTTATCAGTCTGAAAGTCAGAATCCGTGTATCCTGTAAGGATCAAATCCTTAGCCTTATACACAAGCATGTAGTTCCTTGTTCTCCGAAGATACTTAAGGATTGTTTTAACCGTTTTCCAGTGTTCAAGTCCTGGATTGGATGATACCTACTGACCATCCCAACTGCAAAACAGATGTCAGGCCTAGTACACAACATGGCGTACATCAGGCTTCCAACAACTGATGCGTAAGGAATCCGTCTCATATCCTCAACTCCATGAGGTGTCTTAGGACGCTGTTCCTTAGACAAATGGATTTCATGTCTAAAAGGCAACAAACCCTTTTTGGAATCTTGCATCTTAAACCTTGACAACACTTTGTCTATGTATGATGCTTGAGACAAGGCTAGTGTTTTATTCTTGTGGTTCGGGACAATCTGGATCCCAAGAACAAACTGCGCATCACCTAAATCCTTCATTTGGAATTGCGTTGCTAGCCATTCCTTGATGTCAGTAAGATAACCTACATCATTCCCAATGAGTAGGATATCATCCACATAGAGAATTAGGAATGCGACAGAACTATTGATGATTTTCTTGTATGAGGTTCATCATCATTCTGGTCAAAACCATAAGATCTGATAGCCTCATCAAATCTTATATTCCAGGACCTAGAGGCTTGTTTCAGTCCATAAATCGACCTTTTAAGCCTGCAAACCTTTTGCTCTTGTCCTGGTTTAATGAACCCTTTGGGTTGGTCCATGTAGATGGTTTCTTCAAGATTGTCATTCAAAAAGGCTGTCTTGACATCCATTTGTCATACCTCATAGTCATAATATGCGGGAATGGCAAGAAGGATACGGATAGACTTTACCATAGCAACAGGTGAAAAGGTTTCCTCAAAGTCAACCCCTTCAACCTGGGTATAACCCTTTGCTACTAGTCTAGCTTTAAAGGTTTGCACCTTCCCATCTACACCACGTTTTCTCTTGTAGATCCACTTACAACCTATAGGTTTTACCCCATCAGGCTTATCTACAAGATCCCAAACAGAATTGAAGTGCATAGACTCCATTTCTTGGTCCATGGCTATGACCCATTTGTCTTTGTCAATGTTAACCATTGCTTGATTATAAGTCAATGGATCCTCGCAGTTGTCATCTGGTATAACAACTTGGGTTTCAGCTAAAGCCATGTAACGGTCAGGTTGTATCACAACCCTCTCACTACGTCGAGGCATACTCAACTCTTGAGATGGACCCTCTTGACTAGACAAACTAGTATCAACAACTCTTGTTGACGTACTAGTGTTCTTATTAGCAACCTTTGCTATTGTTCCGTCTAATTCACTCAACACTATCTTACTTTTTGGTTTATGGTCCCTTATGTGGTCCTCCTCCAAGAAAGTGGCATTTGTCGACACAAAGACCTTATCTTCCTTAGGATCATTGAATAAACCACCTCCTGTTTCTTTTGGGTATCCTACGAATAGGCACAACTTTGAACGTGAATCCAACTTCTTTGGATTTGTCACAAGCACATGTGCTGGACAACTCCATATTCTGAAGTGACATAAACTACTTTTACGTCCTTTCCAGAGTTCAAAAGGTGTTTCAGAAACACTTTTGGAGGGCACACTATTCAAAATGTAAAGAATCGAATCTTTTACTTTTCGTACATTTTGTTTTTTGTAATCATTTTATCTTTTGTCATATCAATCCAGTCAGGGGTCTTGTCCTGTCGGATTGAGTCTTATCTTTTAGTTTTATGCATTGTATTGTAATTTCAAATCCGGAGTCTATAAAAGACTTCGATCTTGTAATCAAAGGGCATCGGAAAACTTTCGAGCTTTCTTCTAAAGTTTGAAATACTTCCACGCTCACTTAGCCTTGTAAACGATCCTAATTCTCTTCGCGGTATATCGAGGAGCAATTGGTATCAGAGCCATTATTCAATCAAATTACCTTCTTTTACTCATCCTTTGCTAGAATAGAAAAAATTCTCAATCTATTTTCCAAACTTTGGAAACTCATCAATTATATCTTGCGTCCGCTAGTCGACAGCTGGTTGGTAAAGGTTGTGTTCCCGGCAGCAAGTGTAAGTCCGTTGGTAAGCTCATGTTCCCCAGTAACTAGTACTTGATATAATTGCTGTATTTTCTACAAGTTTTGAAAAAGAAAGAAAATTATTTCTAATCTAATTTAAGTTATGCATAAAAGAAGTTAATTATGTCTAAAATTTTGAAAAAAATAATGAGTCCCGGAGTCAAAGGAAAAGGTATTTCAATTTCGGATGACCATGAAGATTACAAAGGTGATTCAAATACAATACTTTCTAAATTAACTAATCAAGAGCTATCAATAGCAAAAATAGAAGACAGACTTCATCAATGGAGTATCCCAAAGATAGATCCAAAAATGGTCTATTACCATAGTACTTTCATCTCACTCAGAGAAATTATGTAAAAATTTCTGAGAAAAACATTCCCATAAACAATGACCATGAATCAATAAATCTCTTTTCAAAAAAGCTTATTCTACAACACCGTGAAGAATTTAATTATCTTCACATAGGATTAGTTCAAATTGCCATCAAGCCTTTATTCAGATTAGGTTTAGATATACCTGTCTTAGTCTCTTTAAGAGATAAAAGACACTTTAATTTCTCAAACTCTCTTCTCGGGGTGGTTCAGTCTAACCTCGAAAAAGGACCAATTTTCTTCAATTGTTACCCAAATTTTACCCTTTCCTTACAAGATCCAAACATCCTATCTTCCTTGATAGCCGATGTTTATACACAAAATCTTAATATTCAAGAAGAATCTCACTCTGCAGTGGTGATTTTTAGAATTTGTTACAAATTAATGAATACAAACATTTCTCCAAGAGCTTTAAGGTCTTCCCCAAAGGGATCAACAATCCTTATAGAAGCAAATCTAGATAAGTCCTCAATTCATCATCCCAAAAAGTTTATCTTGGGAACAAATCACTAGAAATCCAACGTGGAAGCTTACGTGTGCTTTCACTCCACCAAAAAGAAATTCAAATTTAGCCCAAATTATCGAACATACAGATGGGGTTGTTGAAATACAATTCTCAGAAGAAACAGAGGTTACTAAAGTCAAGGAATTCATGTCCTCAAGACCAAGTACCTCTCGAACTTCTAAGACCTCGTGTCGACTCAAAATTCTATTTTGATCAATCTAACTTCGTTATGAGTAAAATCAGTCAATATAGAACAAAATGTAGCAAATGTTCATTATGAACCACAACCACAATCTCCAACCCAAACAGACATGGATAATCGATCTATGTTCTCTAGTCAATTAAATGTTCTCATTGAAGGATTTTCAATTAACAAAGAAGCACTAAAAAAGGATTTCCTTTCAATAAAAAACAAAACAAAGAGGAATGCCTTTTTCCAAAAATATGATGAAAACCAAAGATCTGAAATAAGGTCAAAATGGTATTCATTTATGGAAGAAATAGAGCAAAATATTTCATTTTTACATGGATGAAACAATCTGAAAACGAAATCAATATGTTGCTAGAAACATGGAAAACAAGCCAAAGGGGAAATATTCACTCAACTCATCCTCCCCTAGAGGAGATAGAATTTGAAACAATTTATGGAGAAAAGGTCAAAGCTAGTCCATTTAAAAATATTAGTGAGAAGGAAGAAAAAATGTTCCTACCCTCAAGGATATAAAAATATTCAACTTCAAAATAATTTTTCCAATAAAATTCTTTCCACAATAGCAAATCGTAGAAAAGATTGAGGGAAAAATATCAAAACCTTCCATTGCTTCGTCTTTCAAATGGAGGAATACTAATACCTCCAATAGATGAATCAATTCCTTTATTTAAACCTACAATCATTGATAGCAAAATTAAAATAAGAACTAAAGAGGTAGAAACTTTAGCTTTAATAGAAGAAAAGCTAAACAACCTTCATATTTCAAAAACAATTCCCACAATAAACGTTATAAAGGATTCCATCATTGACCAAATTATCCAAAAGACTAAGGATCTTTCTCTAAATGAAAGAAAGAATCGAGTCTCCAAATGAAGTCTTAAAAATTGGTACGAAATCAAAAATATCGAAATATTCTACAATGAGAAATTGGTATCCTCAACCATCATTCCCAGATATTCAATTTGAAGAAAAAACACAAATCACTCAAGCCGTTTATGATGGATTAGCCATCCACGAATGGAATGTGGACGGAATATCTGATTATCTAATCATAAACGTAATAAACGAGATGTTGATCGCCTCCAATGCCTATAGACAAAGAGGCAAAAGAGATCATGAGATAGCACAACTTCTCGCTGCTTTGATTCACGAGACAATTAAAACAATGGTGGGATCAATACCTAAAGGAAGGTGATCGCCACTATATCTTAAATCATTCTAGTATGAAAAAAGAATACAAACACTCAAGGTAGAAGGTCAATTACCTCAAACAGTTGAAATAGAAGAAAAAATAGACGATGCAGTAAACACTCTCGTCTATACTATAACAAATGCCTTCATAGGAGATCCAGCTCAATATCAAGCCAGATCGGCTGAAATTCTTCTAAATCTCAAATGTCCAACATTAGGAGACTTTAGATGGTACAAAGATATGTTCCTAAGCAAAGTCTTAATTAGAGCCGATTGCTCTTCCTCAATTTGGAAGGAACAATTTATCAAAGGACTTCCCAATTACTTTGCTGAAAGAGTCAAAATCGATCTAAATGCCAAATATGACGGAAAAATTCCTTGGGATAGTCTAACCTATGGAAATTTAACTTCATTCATAATAAGTGAAGGTATCCGTCTATGCAATGAATCCAAAGTTCAAACAAAACTTAACAAAACCTTTGGATCAAAAAAGGCAGAATTAGGAATTTTCTGTGATCAATATGGATGTGGAAAAGTCCATCCACCCTCTGCAGTTCGAAAAACTGCCACAAAAAGATACAGAAAACATCAAGAAAGACAAAGTTATCGTCCATATAGATCATTCCAAAGAAAGAATTATAGAAAGCCCTATATTTCTTAGACTAAAAAACGACCCACTTATAAAGGTCATTCAAAAGAAAAGATTCAATGCTATAAATGTCGATCACATGGACACTATGCAAATAAGTGTCCTATGAAAAAGAAAATCAATGAATTAGAAATTGACGATGAATTTAAACATCAACTTCTAAACATCATCCAATCTGATTCTGAAGAGTCAATCTATAGTTTTGATGAAGGTCAAATACTTGAATTACAAGAAGAAACTGATTCATATTCTGACAGCGAATATGATGAGGAAGAAAAAGAAGGCAAAAGAGTTTGTTCAGGATGCATATGTGTCCTAACCAAAGATCAAGAAACTCTACTTAACGTTGTTGATGAAATAGACAACGTAGAACTCAAAAATCCAATCTTGCATAGCCTAAAAAGTTCAATACTCGAAAAGAAAGATCAAGGAGAAACTAGTGATTTCAAACCCTATGAATGGAAAAACGTTATCAAAAAATTCGAGGAACCAAAACCAATCACTATTCAAGACCTTCAAGCAGAAATTAATAACCTAAAAAGAGAAGTCAATAAAATAAAAAGTAACACTGATCGTGAGATATTTCATCTCCGACTAGAAATGTCACAAATGAAATCCCAAGCTGAAGAAACTCCAAATGAAGAAGAAGAATCTTTCGTTGGAACTATCTCAAGCATTCGATTTCAAAAATGATACTCTTTAGTGACCCTCAAAATCCATGACTTCAAAATCACTTTACGTGCCTTAATTGATTCAGGTGCAGATCAAAACTGCATTCAAGAAGGATTAATACCCTTAATTTACTTTGAAAAGACTTCAGAAACGCTCCGAGGTGCAAATAATCAACAATTAATGATTAATTACAAATTGTCAAAAGTCCATGTTTGCAACAAGGGAGTTTGTTTTGTAAACTCTTTCTTGTTAGTCAAAGACCTAGGTCAAGAGTTGATTTTAGGGACGCCATTTCTTACTCAATTATACCCAATATCAATATCGGAAGAAGGAATAATATCCAATATATTGGGACAAGAAATAATATTCAAGTTTACGAGTCCAATAACCCGCCATGAAATCCATAATTTACAACAAACAACGGTCAAAAATCCATAAATATTATAGAGAGCAAACAAAAACAAATTCAATTCTTAAAGGAAGAAATCTCATACAAGAAAATAGATGAAGAATTAAAAGAAAATCAATACAAGACAAAATATCTAATTTCAAAACAAAATTAGAGAATGAGGTTTGTTCAAATCTTCCAAATACCTTTTGGAAAAGAAAACAACATATAGTTAATCTCCTTATACCAAAGACTTCAATGAAGAAAAATTCCAACAAAAGCTAGGCCAATTCAAATGAATTACAATTGTTAATCCATTGCAAGAAAGAAATAGATGATCTTTTACAGAAAGGACTCATCAGACCGTCCAAAAGCCCTTGGTCTTGTGCCGCCTTCTATGTCAATAATCAAGCAGAAAAGGAACGAGGAGTTCCAAGGTTGGTTATTAATTACAAACCACTCAATAAAGTCTTAGAATGGATAAGATATCAAATTCCAAATAAACAAGATTTACTTAAAAGAATTTCAAACTCAAAAATTTTCTCAAAATTTGATATGAAATCGGGATCGCAAATACAAATTTCCAAAAGGATCGATACAAAACCGCCTTCAATGTCCCTTTTGGTCAATACGAATGGAATGTTATGCCATTCGGATTAAAAATGCTCCATCGTAATTTCAAAAATTATGAACGATATATTCAACCCTTTTCAAGAATTTTCAATTGTTTACATCGACGATGTCCTAATATTTTCTCAAAATATAGACCAACATTTTAAACACCTCAATATATTTCTTGATATTATTAAACGAAATGGTTTAGTAGTGTCACTCCCAAAAATTAAACTTTTTCAAACCCAAATCCGATTTTTAGGATTTGATATTCATTTGGGTTTAGTAAAACCAATACAAAGATCAATTGAATTAAACTCAAATTTCCCGATCAAATTTTAGATAAAACTCAACTGCAAAGATTTCTAGGATGTCTCAATTATGTTTCGACTTTATTCAAAACTTAAGGCCTATATGTAAGCCACTTTTTCAAAGGCTAAAAAGAATCCAGAGCGTGGACGGATAAGCATACAAATGTTTGTCAAATCAATTAAAGCTTTAGTCAAATCAATTCCCTGTTTAAGTCTGATAAATCCAAAAGCAAATTTAATAGTGGAATCTGACGCATCCGACATAGGATATGGAGGAATCCTAAAACAGTGTATAGATAAGAACGAATCAATTATTCGATTTCATTCTGGAATATGGAATAGTACTCAAAAAAATTATTCAACAGTAAAAAAGGAGATTTTAGCAATAGTTTTGTGTGTTCAAAAATTTCAAGGAAATTTAATTAATAAACATTTTACAATTAAAACGGATTCAAGAGCTTCTAAATTCGTTTTAGAAAAAGATGTTAAAAATCTTGTTTCAAAACAAATTTTTGCAAGATGGCAAGCTATCTTATCATGCTTTGATTTCCAAATCTTGCCTATAAAAGGAGTTCAAAACCCCCTTGCAGATTATCTCTCAAGGGAATTTCTCACAAAGAAAACTTCTTCTCTCTCTATTTCGAAGCATGAGTGATCAGCAAGGCAAAGCCTCATCTTCAAAGGGCAAAAGCCCAACCTCGTCTTCAAACATTCCAGCTCCCATGAGCGCCGATCAATACGCAATGGATCTGGGTTTCACTCAGGTGAATCGCCCAAGAACCAGAAGCGCATCGATTCAAATAAGAGATTCAATGAAATCATTAACTCCACCACCGAGGCCATCAGCCTCTCTCATGCGGCCTACTGCCGTTACACCAATGAGACCTTCCGTCTCACCTACTACTCCATCTTCGTCTCAACAGGGATCTTCAATCCCTACAACCTTTGTTGAAGCCACAATCCTCCCAAAAGGTTTATCCCTAAACTCAAATCAAAAATTATTTCAAAAACCACTTCAAATTTCTCGAGCCAATTGTCGAAGTTGAATCGACTGATATTTCAATTGTTGAAATTATTAAAAATATGTATCCTCAAGGATTCTATTTCCTACCTAATCTTTGATCAAAACAAGGAAATATTATGAATTCATCCTTGTAGATTCAAAATCATCCGGATAACTCATATCCCTGACAGAAATGATCCTTCAAAATTGCCTACTCAAAGCTCAAAATTTTTAAAGTCTTAAACCCTACAAATTGGAATCAAAGTATCTTCACACAAAAGAACACTATCAAAACCATTCAATCCCCAGACATACTCAATCACTCGAGATTATGTTGAAGCTTGGTACAAAGTAATGTGGTACAAAAATTATGAGCATTCTTGGTTTATTCAATTACATCAAATGCTTACAAAATAGATTACCCATTTTGGTTTATCAAATGGTGGAAGACTTTCTACTATCGTAAGAAATCTTCCTAGCCTCTATTCAAGAATCATTCCATTATTTTTCACAAACAATACACAAAAATGCATTCCCACTCACAATGCGTTTTGTTTATACTTTCAAACCCCTTGGATATTCTCCGTTGGAATTTCCAAATCAATACTTACACCTATTACAAACAAATCGTAAAAGTTTTACAAATCAAATGGTGGGACAAGTACAACTTTTCTCACGCAGAATCAAAGAAGTGAAGCAATGGTTTGCCGATAATGGCTACCTCCAAGACTCACAAAGAAGAAAAATGCGAGTTCCTCAATTCCAAATCAAAGTTGCTAGTCACTTTAGCACAAACAACAACAGAGGCGATTTACAAAAAATTTGAATCAAGTTACTTCAATAGCATCTTCGTCTTCTCCACAAAACTCAAGTGGAAGAAGATGATGAATATGATATCAATGATCCGTTTTAGATTCCCAACCAATGTAAAAAAAAAAAAAATGTTGTATAATAAAATGTACATTATAATAAATTGTAAATTATAAACACCACATCAGAACATAAGGAAAATGCCCAAATCTTGTAGCGGAAGAAAATTATGAAGAATCACCATAAAGAACTGATGCGAAGGACTGTTGCGGTGTGTGGTCCCGGTAATAAATCTCGAGATGAGTAATGAATCCGTTGGTCAGCATACCTTGCCTTCACGCCTGAAAAGTGATTTGACATGATATTCGAACCTATCAGATAAGGACAACAACTATCATCTTTATTAAAGTCACTTTAATAAAGGGATACGACAAAAGATGGTGGAGGAATAGTTGTCACACCCCCTCCCGAACCACTTGCTAACTTAGCCCGGGAGACGGCATGAAGCCAACAGACATTGTTACCTCTTAACAATACATGCTGACACTACTTTACCTGAAAACAAACTCGGTTCGCATATGGAACACTTTAAACTTAACACAGCGGAACCTGGACATCTATAAGACGTACATGAGGAGAAACTCTTCTTAAGTCTCTCCTGGAAACTAAAACGAGCAAGAACATCGTAACCACAAGCACCCAAACCACTAATTAAACAACCACAACCTCTAAAGCACATACGACTATAACTACATAGTTCTCTTAAAATAATTTACAAACATATGGACTTGCTAAACCACACCAACCACGTACAACATATCAAACATGAGAAGCTTCCAACAGACTATAGCAGGTTATCAGGCATCGGGAGCTCGATCTCTACCTGAAAAGTGGGAAAACACTGAAAGAATGAGCTATGAAGCTCAGTGAGTGACTTGAGTTTAAAGGAAACTACTAACTCGTAAATCATATCACCTGGTCATCTATGAGCATATGCATCTGTAATCAAGTGTTGAAAGTAATCGTGTAATCATAATAGCTTTTCAGAAAAACCAGCAAGTATATCGTTTAAATCTCGTAAGGCATGTAAATGATATAAACTCTTTAAAAAAAACATGTCACAATCTACTTTGTTCTACGATGTAGTGGGGCCCGCCAAAGACTCCCATCGTCTTTGTCGTGAGTGGGGCCCGCCCGGACTCACTCACACGGCAATGGCTGTTGTCACGGAGTACACTCAACGTCGACAACAGAATAAGACCTGTGTGCACACGGTACCATAAAGCCTCGGGCTCAATATCTCGGAAAATCACATGAAAACATTTCAACATGCCTGCTTATCTTTTCTTTCATAAAACTCAAGCTTACTTAGCTTGTTCATAAAACCGAAATCTTTAAAAACATACTTGCTAAAACATACTTGCTCAAAATCATAACATTTCCATAGACTTCGGAAATGCAATAAACATATGCTCGTGTATAAATTTCATCAAGACATTTAAGCTCATCATGAACACTTTAAAACATTTCTAAGGAATCATGAATGTTCATAAACAAGTGTTCAAGGAAAACAATAAGCATTGAAACCATTTCGTTTTAGCAAAACCTTGCATTTCATAAGCATAATACAAGCCTGTAAACCATTTTCAAGGTTCGTTTTGTCACTCACCGTGTTAGAACTAGAACCTTGGCCCGTACACTCGACCTATCTCCTCTTGGACTGTCAAACAAACCAAAACCATGTTTTAGAACCTCGAGCTCATGGTTTTTAACCTTAAAACTACAAGAAAACACACTTTCAAAAATTCCAGCATTTTCAGATTTTCTGTCCTGTTTTCAGACAGCCATAACTTCTTCATTACTTATCCAAAAAGAATGTACTTTATACCAAACTCTTTCTTTTTGAACCCTCTAAAACTCTTATGAAGACATGAAAATGAGATTCCCAATAGATTGGTTCAGAAATACCTCGAAGTCTTCTTTCCCAGGAACCAACTTCTGCTATTCCAGATTCGATTTTCTGCTGCAACCCGAAACTTGACCTGCTATTTACAACATCTTTCAGTCATTTTCTATTCACGATTTCTTCATGAAAGTTGTAGGAAATTCACTAAGCTTTCCAACCATACCTATTAGAGCTTCTGGTTCCATCTCTACAGACCAGTACAACCAAAACATCAGAGACTTCTCGGATTTGACAGCAAATTCTGTCTTCTGTCTTTCTCTTCACACAACAGTAGCTTAAGATCTGAATTTGCTCGAGCTTCCTTCACGAATTTTGTTCCAATATGAGTTAACTTTCATGAAACAAAATCTCAAATCTTACCTCTTTCTGTGGAGCTCATGATGAATAAAATAGCAGAACTGGTCTGAGTTGTTCACCTTGCTGCTACACAAGTAATCTTTGAGTTCTCCTCCCTCTCTTCTGCAATTCCAGCACCAAAAACCCCTTCTTCCTCTTCCTTTCTGCTTCTCTCATGGAAACCCTTGCTGCTCCTTGTTGAAAATGAGAAGGAAATCGATGGAATGGATTAATTTAAAAAGAAAACTAAGGTGGGATCCACCACCCACTTTCCTTTTCCCTTTTTCATTCTTTTTTCCTTTTCTTTCCTTTCCTTTATCTTTCATTTCTTATCTTTTCTTTGCAAAACAAAACAAACTTAGTATATTAAACATTGTTTCATTTCCTTTTCTTCTTTTGTCTTAAAAGCAATCCAAACCAAAATGGTTTAAACTTTCCTTCCTTGTTTTCCTTTTACCTTTCACTTCATTTCTTTCCTTTTTAAAACAAGGAAAACCAAGTTTTAAGCATTCATTTCTTCCTTTCTTTTGTTGTTTGATATTAAGGAAGTTCCAAAGAAAGATCTCGGGTTTACAATAGTAGTACGCATTATTGTAATAGTAAGTGAATAGTAGTGTGCATTATTGTAAAGAATCGAATCTTTTACTTTTCGTACATTTTGTTTTTTGTAATCATTTTATCTTTTGTCATATCAATCCAGTCAGGGGTCTTGTCCTGTCGGATTGAGTCTTATCTTTTAGTTTTATGCATTGTATTGTAATTTCAAATCCGGAGTCTATAAAAGACTTCGATCTTGTAATCAAAAGGTATCGGAAAACTTTCGAGCTTTCTTCTAAAGTTTGAAATACTTCCACGCTCACTTAGCCTTGTAAACGATCCTAATTCTCTTCGCGGTATATCGAGGAGCAAGGATTCACATACTGACAAGGAATTTTCTTCTAACTCGTTTAGAAGTCCGTTCTTCACCAATCTCTCAATCCTATTGAGATTAATGTGACCCAATCTTAGATGCCAAAGATGAGCATTTTCTTTAGGAGAAATTTTATGCTTCTTAGTTTGTCGCTTTTAGCGATTTTAAATAATTCAGTGTTCAAAACCATTTTGACTGAATTAGGCCTTAAAACATACAATCCATTTTCTAATGAAGCTGAACATATTTCTAAACCTTTCTTCAAAATAAACACTTTATTCATAGAAAAGGAAACAGAAATACATTGTTCAATGAGGCAAGAAATGGAAATAAGGTTTCTAGTAAACCCTGGTATCACTAATATATTATCCAACAATACATATTTCTTGCCAAAATAAAGCTTCATTGTGCCTACTGCTACAACTGAGACGACTTCTCCATTTCCAAACCGGAGCGTTATCTCTCCTTGTTGTAGCTGCTGCCAGGAATCAATTCCCTGAAAAGAAGAACAAACATGATTAGTGGCGCCTGAATCAAGTATCCAAGTTGTTTTATCATTATCCAAGAAACAAGCTTCTAGGCAAAGTAAATCATATTTACCTTCCTTCTTCTTTTTTTCGCAATGTACTTGGACGATTTAGTTTCCAATGCCCGTCTTCGTTGCAGTGGAAACACTTTCCTTTGTCAGCAACGTCTTTGACTTTCTTGCCCTTCTGGGCGGCAGCTTTGTCAGCCTGTTTCCCTTTACCAACCTTCTTCATGTTCTTCTTCTTACCTCTCTCAAAGTTAGAAGAAGATGAAGCCATCTGCTTTTGTCCCAGCAGGTCGAACCTGCGTGATAACTCCTACTGGCAACATTTGCCTCACCTTTCGATCCCTGAATTTTCATCAAAGATTGAAAGGTCTGGAGTTCATTCAGAAGGGAGGTAAGATTAAAAGTAAGCTTGTTCATAACAACATTACTTCTAAACTGCGAGAAACTATTTGGAAGGGTTTCGAATGAAATGACTGGCTCGACTCATCGATGAAAGCACCATTCGACTCGCGATGTTAAAGTGTACCATCATATCCGGGACATGATCCCAATGGATGTACCCTCCGGCATCCTCGAGTTGAATATGTACTTTAGGGCATTATGTCGAGCTTGTGTGGACTCGTTGTCCAAACATACCACCTGCACGTAATCCATGATTTCCTTGGCGGTAATCATGCCCTCATGCTTCTTGGCTAATATGTCGGACATACTTGCCAAATGTAGACCTTGGCCTTATCATTGGCCTTGATCCATCGATCATATGCATCACGAACATTTCGTGGACGCATTCGAGCACAACACCGAGGACACTCCTCAGTTAGCACAAACTTCAGATCATCCACTACCAAAATAGTGTTAAGTTTGTTTTTGCATGTCATCATGTTCTCTCCGGTTAACTTTTCCTCACCCAATAAGGAAATTATAGAGCTAGACATTTTTTCTGAAAAATTACAAACAAACTTGTATGAGTTTCTTGCTATAACTCTAATCCAATCATGTTTTAGCTAATTTTCAAATGATTCCTAGGCCATTTATAATTTGCAATGATACTCCAAAGGTTTAGAATGTATGACACCGAAGGGTAATAAAAAACACTCCTCCTCTGGATCAAGACATTCTTGACCAAAACCTAACACCAGAATAACTCTTATTCCTATAGGTCTTAGTTACCATTTTTCGGTCTGGATACATACACAACTTATGTACCCCGTGAGTCTAACCCTTTGTCTTTAGATCCCAGAGTCTCGATCCAATAAAATCCACCGAAGGGAGGACTAGATTGGAAAATAGTCTAAGGAAATCTTTATCCCTTTCGGGTGTCTATTGTGTTAGATCCCCTATGATCAAGCCCTCCGAAGGGATTGTCTGGTCCATGCCAAACTAGCAGGCTGACCATAGTGGTCTAACGGTGTAAACCGACAAAAGAGACCGTAGATTTTGTTTTCACTAAACTTGCTCCCACTCACTATAAGTACCCTCTCCATTCACCTTGATATTGACTCATACAAACACCATCCGAAGGGGGACGCTCCCATTTGCGCCACGAGGCCAAGTATGAGTCTCACGGTGTGAACTTCCCGGAGATAGCGTAGGTGGAAAAATATGTATCTCATACACTTTTTCCTCCCACTGAATACTTTAAGTCTATAAGAATCTTTCTTAGGCTAAAACCTGACTAATGGTTTTACCTAACTCTATCAACATAACTCTTATATTGATGATCAATATAACTCTTATATTGATTTTATCCTAAGTTTGTTAATATAACTCCTTATATTAAACTTAGGATTTCTAGTTTATTAACCCCTTAATAAACCATTGACGCTTCTCGTAATTTATAAGACTCTCGATTAAATTTCACTCCCAGTCGGTTCCTGTGTAGGGTGTTCCATTTCAAATCGACTTAAATACCCCAAACCGAAAGAACTTTCCTTAGACGAGTTCCTCTTTTAATCATAGCTTATAAATTACTTGGTTCCTAATTCTAATCTAATTAGAACTAGATAACCTAAGGTCTATTATTTCCAAGTTCTAAACACTTTAAAACTAATAATTAACCTTAGGTGACATGCATACTATGTTATAGTGCTTGATCATTCATCACATGAATAATAAGACATTCATAGCATATTTATCGCATGAAAAATAATGCATGTCAATGCTGTCCAAAAATTAATATAACAACCTTATATTAATTAATCATGCAAACTATATAATATAACTCCTTATATTATGAATGATGCATGAAAATGTTTAACCTAAGGTGGGATTTCTAAAATACAAGCATACACTATGCATGGCAATAATTACACAACAATTGCATAATTAAAATAGCAAAAATTAGACCAATTTTGGCACCCTAGAAATAATTTTAATTAATATAATCTAATTATATTAATTAAAATTAAAATTATTAAATATATTAAAATAAAAACGTTTTTATAATTAATATAAATAATAAAATAAACGTTTCTGTCCGTTGCTCCTCGCGTGAAACGTATCCGGCGTTGCAACGCTGCTTTTGTCATTTTTTGCCGAGCGTTGCGCAACGCCATAGCGTTGTAACGCTAGAGTCTGCGTTGCAACGCTGCCTCCTACGCGCGCCTTCTCCCGCAAGCGCGGCGTTGCAACGCCGATGAACGACATTTGCAACGCCGCACACGCATGACGACTTAGAGAATCACCATTCCTTTGCTCGTTTTTGCTCCGTTCTTCTCAGCAACCGCCTTGCCTCGATCGACACGGACTTACAGACTCGATTTACAATTAAATTTGTCCAAAACACCGTGCCCTTACATTGAACATTTCAATGAAAATTGTAAATCTAAGTGCCAAAATTGAAATCATTTAATTTTGCAAAAACCGTTCATAAATCTCATGCAAAACAGTAAATCCCACCTTGTTCTTGAAAAATCCATAACATAAATCAAGAACGCAATTGGTCTCTGATACCAATTGAAGGGAATCGAAGTCCCCGCAGCGGAGGCGATTGCGAATCGCGCGCTTTTGATTTAGTTCAACGAAAAATTCAAGAACATAAAACATAGATTAAGCATAAACTAAGAGTTTGGACAACAAGTATTTACCTTTGAAGAACCTTTCTTCAAGTGCTCCTCCTCTCTTCACGATCAAGATCAACACAACACGAACTTGTACGAACACCGACACCACCACCAGATCTTCTCCGTTGTTTCTAGGTGAGGGAGGAAGGTGGGTTCCCTTTAGGAGTGGTGAGGTATTTTGTGAGAGAGACGTGTGTTTTGGAACTCTTCCAACAACACAACAAGGAGGCTAGGAATAACTTAGAATGATTTCCAAAATCACTTCTAAAAATGACTTAACCTAGTTGCATCTCATGCAACCATATATATAGGGAAATAAAATGGAAATGACCATCCTACCTCTCCTTTTATCTCTCTTTAGTATATAGTTTATATATGAAGCTAATTCACATTAAAACTATATATTATATCAATTATATCTTATATAATTGATATAATTCCTCATGTATAAAATTGAACACTTCAATTTATCTCCTAACTTTATACCCTCAATATTACCATGTTGAGCCAATGAAGGGATCTAATGGACCTACAGATCATGAGCTCCAATGATGTAAGATTAATTGATCAAACTCTTTGATCCAGTTAATCAATATTCATTAACTACAAGTCACTCCACTATAGACTTGTAGTTGCACTCTCCTCACTATAGATATTATTGTGTCCACTGATATAGTCATTACCCATGAGTCCACCCTTCACAAGTTGTTCGTAATCACAGTTGGGTCAAATTATCGTTTTACCCCTGTGATTACCTCTTTGCTCCTTAAGCACCACTGATCCTCTAATGAACAACAAGTCTAAGGTCCTACCTTAGACTCATACCCTCATAGAGGGCGGGGCCCCGTTGTTCAAGACTTGGTGTCAGTTTTTAAGGGAACAACCTATCTAATTCCTCAGTAGAGGAATGAGTGAATTCCATCTTGCACAGTTAAGTTCGCAGCTACCTACGAGGTTCTGTCCCTGAGAAGGTAGGCTTATTGAGTCGGCTACAGGCCACTCTCACCCATACTAGTCTAAGGACAAACCCCTATAAGCAAGAGTTCTAAACTTTCTCAGGATTCACATCGAGTCACTAATGACCATCTATAAATTACTAGTCTTATCCTGTTAACGGTGTTATACTGGTTAGACTAATAATTTGCGATCCAGTCTTGTATGAACTCTTCATACAGGATGCCCCTACTCGCATGTCAACTACATGAATGAGTTGGATTACCTCATTTGTACTAATTACAAAGTGGGCCGCATCCATGGTATTACAAGAATGAGGTTTCCAACCTTATTCTTGTTGGGTTTTATGTCCTAAAACTCGTGGTTTTGTAAACTGAATGAATATTCTATATCACAATAAAGTTGTTATTGAAATTTATTCAGTAAAAGTGTTATTGACTATTGTGTAACCTTAATCCAATAAAGAACCCTTGGCTATAGGATGAATACTTGAACTTTATGTGTGACATAAAAGTGGATCAAGTTCAAGTTATAGCCAGAACAGTCTATAGTATAAGGATAGGGTTGGGGACCTTATCCTGGGGACACTATGGACGCGGCCCACTTTGTAGAGAACAAACGATGTGATCCTTAATCGTTCATGTGGAGACATGTGAGTGGGGCGCCCTATGCAATGAGTTTGCATAAGATCGGACCAGCGCAATAGTCACTTAGACTTTATAACTCCGCCATCGTCTTAACCGACTATATTCATCCGATGACCTAGGTAACTCGATCTTAATCTCGAGCGTTCTATGGACTCCTGTTTATTCGAATTATCCTTAGATTTACATGGGTGAGAGTGGCTCGAGACCTGCCACTCAATAAGCTTTGCCATTTCAAGGATAAAACCGGGTAGATAGTCGGGGAACATAGTTCGGCAAGATGGAATTCATTCCTACCCGCTTTAGGGATTAGTAGAAAGGTTGTTCCCTTAAATCGACTCGGGTCTTGAACAATGGGCCCATCCTCTCATTGGCTCGAGAGGGATTTGGTTTCTTTGGTTGGACCACAAACCAATTGTTCATTAGAGGATCGGTGGAACTTAAGGAACAAGAGGTAATTACAGGGTAAAACGGTAATTTTGACCCACCCAGTAATTACGAATGACCTGTGAAGGATCGACTTACTAATCATGGTTATATCGAGTGGACATAAATATATCTACAAATGAGGAGAGTGCAACCACTGGGCTTTAGTGGAATGTCCGGTGGTTAACGAATGTTGATTAGCTAGGTTAAAGAGTTTGGTGGTTAATCTCGTATCGTTGAAGCTCATGATCTCAGAGGTCCATTAGGTCCTCCTTACTAGCTCGGACTTAGCCTTATTACTTTTTGAGAGAAAAGAATTTGAATTGTTCAAATTCAAGTTTGGGAGAAAGCGTTATTTATATGTGATATATTTAACGAAATCATAGCTTAATTATGAATTAAACTATGATTAATAAGAGGTGGATATATTTAAATATGATTTAAATATTGGGATCGGTTTATAGCATGAATAAGGATTCATGTTCAAAAAAATCGATCGAGATCGGGCAATTTATTTAATTTAATATTTAATATTAAATTAAATTAAAAAATTAATTAATTAAATTAATTTTGAATTATTTAATTAATTATATTAATTTTAATTAAAAATCAATTTAATATTGATTTTTGAATTAAAATTAAATGTAAAATGAGGGATTTTCATGATTTTCATGAAAAACAAGTTGCCAACTTGCCCAATCTTACTCATCTTCAAAATTCACCAAAATTGGCCACCTCCATCTCAAAACATCCTCATCACCCTTGAGTTGTCACTCCATTGAAGCTTTTTGAAGCTTTATATAATGGTGATTTGGGGTGTTTAGAGAGAATTACACAGAAAATTCAATATTCCCGAATTAGTGACCTTTGAGGTCTTTTCTTCCAAATTCTCTCAATCTAGGATCCCACAATCCGTTCTAAGGCCTGAGGGTAGTAGGGAAGACTCTAACGGTTGTCCACGAAGTGTTCGTGCTGAAAACCATCAACCGGGTGAAGAGAATTTTATATTCAAAGTTGAGTTTTCTATCCCTCTGTTTTTCCAGCTTTGAGCATGTTTTTTATTTTACAAAATTGATCAACTTAGAGTGTTCAAGATCCAAAATTGCTTCCGCTTTCTTAATCTAGACTCTTTCAATTGGTATCAGAGCAATTTTGAGCACTCAATTTGATCAATTGTGTTCTGTGGTGGGTGTTTTATGAAATACAATTTTTCTGGGCATCTAAAGTGTTCTTCTGACTTTGGCATTTAAATTGAGCATCAATTTGTGCTTTATTTTCAAATTGCTCAAGTGTGTTTGAGCATTAATGTGTGTAGAATAAGCTGTAAAAATTTCGGATCGATTGGAGTTCGGGAAGGCCTTCAATTTGACGTTTGAAGCTGAAGAGGTCCTGAAAACTGGAAACAGAGTAGCTGCTGGAATTTTTTTTTCAAATTTTGCTACAGTGAAAATTTCCTCCCGCCCGTGCTTTTAAGAAGAAAGAGTTGACCAAATGTGGACCGTTGACTTTGACTGCGGTTTTGTTGACTTTGACCGGTTCAATGGTTTTTGGACCGGTTCGGCTCGATTTTGGTCCGGTTCGGTTGGTTTTAGACCGGTTCTGACTATTTCGAGGCCGGTTTTTCCATTTTGGAGGTCCGTTTCACCAATTGGAGGCTCGGTTCATCCTTTTACAGCCCGATTTAACCTTTTGAAGGTCCGGTTCACACATTTGCAAGTCGGTTCGACCTAAATTCGAAGAGTTCGAAGTGGCTCGATGTTAATTCTAGATTATTATTGTAATAATTTAGTAGTTTGCTTGCATTAGATGCCAAAACCAGTCCACTTTAGTGTGTTTAATTAATTATGCATTGTGAATGTATGTTTTAATTAAAATCCCTGATTATATGTGCATAAAGTATGCCATATAGATTTTAAAATCCCACCATAGGAAGCATGCTCCATGCATTGAAAGTATGTTATAAGTGTTATAATATATTATATACATGTTTATTGGTTTTCATAAGAATTAATGTAAGTGTTATATTAATTTATGAAACAAAAATTATATGTTTTAATTATAATTAATATAAGGGTTATATTAATTAAAAATTAAACATACAATTGCTATGCATTTTTCATATGATGGATTTGTTATAAATGTATGTTTATTCATGTGATGAATGTTTAATCTGTTTATAACATAGAAATGCATGTAACCTAAGGTTAATTAATTAGTTTTAAAATGGTTTTAGAACTGGAAATTAATTAGACCTTAGGTTATCTAGTTCTAATAAGATTAGAATTAGGAAACCAATAATTTATAAACTTTGATTAAAGAGGACTCGACTAAGGAAGGTTCTCAGCTAGGTTGGGGTACTTAAGTCGACTTGAAACGGAACACCCCTACCGGAGCGGCACTTTGGAGTGAATTTAATCCATAGGTTTATAAATTATCTTTCGTGAGTGGCGTTTATTAAAAGTTAATAAATCAAACTCATAGACCTAGGTTTATTAAAAGGTTAATAGACTTAGGTAATTCCAATATAATTGTTATATTGGTAGACTTAGGTTATATTGTTTTAAATTTAATATGCCTAAGTAAAAGTATACCCAAACTGCTTAAAATACTTAGTGGGAGTGAAACGGTATATATAATATATCAATTTCCTCTTATGCTCTCCACGAACTTCACACCGTGAGATTTATGCTCGACCTCGTGATGTCAATAGGGCATCCCCATTCGGATGGTGTTTGCATAAATCAAGAGCAAGGTGAATGGAGAAAGTATTTACATAAGTGAGTAAAGGAAGTGTGTCAACACATCCTACGGTCTCCTCCATTAGGTTGGACCGTGAGATTCCCATGTTGCGCTGCGCAGTTTGCCAGAAGTAGCACCATCCATTCGGAGGATGTAACATGGGATTCGGAACAACTCAAACTCCGAAATGGATAGGGTCTCTTAGGTCCATTCCCGCTTTGTTTCTCCAAATTCAGTAGCATTGTTGGGGCCGACCTCCGAGGTCTGAAAATGGTGGGTCACACTTACAAGAATTGCTAAGTGTTAGTAAGTTCTTGACCAAAGTTGCGATAACTAGAATGTTATAGGAATAAGAGTTATCCTAGATTAACATTTAGTCAAGAATGTCTTGGTTCGATGAAGGAGTGATTGATCGCTCTCGGTAGCGGTTGCTCTCGACTCACTGAAATATCGTTAAAAAAACAATAATGAGTTTATGGGTACATTATTACTTTTGCTAAATTCTTAAATTAGATAGGTTACAAACAATTCACTAATAGAATTCATTCTTTTTCAAGATGTCGAACTCTTTTATCCAATTACTCGCCTTCAATAAACTTAGCGGCGATAATTATGGAACACGAAATCAAACTTGAATACGATTCTTGTTCTTGATGATCCGAGGTTCGTCTTAACGGAAGAATGTCCTTCCCCTCCCACTGATTGCAAACCCAATGGTTCGGGATGCTTATGAAAAATGGATTAGGGCTAATGAGAAGGCTCCAGTCTATATCTTAGCCAAAGATATCCGATGTGTTGTCTAAGAAACATGAGACCATGGTCACCACAAAGGAGATCATGGGATCGTTCTGACGATGTTTGGACAACCGCCCTCATCGGTCCATTATGATCTTTGTCAAATCGTTTACAACTCCCGTATGAAGGAGGGAGCCTCTGTTAGGGAACATGTCCTTGACATGATGACCCACTTCAACGTGGTTTGCGAGTAAATGGGGCGATCATTGATGAGAGAAGTCGGTAACCTTTATTATGGAATCTCTTCCAAGAGTTTCTGCCATTCCGCACAAATGCGGTGATGAATAAAATAGAGTATAACCTAACTACTCTCCTCAACGAGCTCTGACTTTTGAGTCCCTCATGAAATCAAAAGGAAAAGAGAAGGAGGCAAATGTTGTCACTTGAAGAAGTTCCTAAGAGGATCGTCCTGCGGGACTAAGTCAGTCCTTCCTTTTCTAAGAATAAGGGTATTGAGAAAAGAAGAAGAAGGACAAAGGAAGGAAGGGACAGCTCCCTGCACGCAAGGCCAAGGCCACAGGAAAATGTTTCCATTGTAGGTGCAGACGGCACCTTGGAAGAGGAACCGCCCAAAATACCTTGCGAGAAAAGAAAGTTGAGAAAGAAAAAACAAGGTAAATATGATTTACTCGTTATTGAAACATGTTTAGTGGAACATGATGATTCCGCTTGGATATTAGATTCGGGAGCCACTAACCATGTTTGTTCTTCTTTTCGTGAAACTAGTTCTGGCAAAGACTTGCGGATGGGGAGATATCTCTCGGGGTTGGAACAGGAGAGGTTGTCTCAAATTAAAGCGATGGGAGCTGTGAAGTTGTTGTTTAGAGATAGATTTATTTTATTAGAAAATATACTTTTGGTTCCTGGAATCAAAAGAAATCTTGTATCTATCTCTTGTTTACTTGAACATATGTATAAAGTGTCTTTTGATCATAATGAGCTGCGTTCATTTGCAAAAGAGGTGTACGAATATGTTCTCGCTAAACTTGAAAACAACTTATACGTGTTAAGACTACAATCGATGTAAAAGCTTTTTGAACACCTGAAATGTTTAAAACAGCTGATACTCAAAATAAAAGGCAGAAACTTTCTCCTAGTACCTATCTTTGGCACTTGAGACTAGGCCACATTAATCTCAATAGGATTGGGAGACTGGTCAAGAGTGGTCTCCTAAGTCAGTTAGAGGACAACTCTTTACCACCATGTGAGTCCTGTCTCGAAGGAAAAATGACTAAAAGACCTTTTTCTGAAAAAGATTATAGAGCCAAAGAGCCTTGGAACTGCGTGCATTCGGACCTTTGTGGTCCTATGAATGTCAAGGCACGAGGAGGGTATGAATACTTCATCAATTTTATTGATGATTATTCTAGGTATGGTTATCTTTACCTAATGCACCATAAGTCTGAAACCCTTGAAAAGTTCAAGGAATATAAGGCAGAAGTTGAGAATACATTAGGTAAAACGATTAAAACACTTCGATCAGATCGAGGTGGAGAGTATATGGATTTGAGATTCCAAGACTATATGATAGAACATGGAATCGTATCCCAACTCTCAAAGACCCGGTACACATCTCAAATGAATGGTGTATCCGAGAGAGAAATAGAACCCTGTTAGACATGGTTCGATCCATGATGAGCTACGCTCAGCTGCCTAGTTCGTTTTGGGGATACGCAGTAGAAGCTGCTGTATATATTTTGAACATGGTTCCCTCTAAGAGTGTTTCAGAAACACCCTATGAGTTATGGAAAGGGCGTAAAGGTAGTTTACGCCACTTGTGAGATTTGGGGGATGTCCTAAGACACATGTGCTAGTGTCCAATCCAAAGAAATTGGAACATCGTTCAAAATTATGCCTATTCGTAGGATACTCCAAAGAAACGAAAGGTGGTCTGTTTTATGATCCTCAAGAGGACAAGGTGCTTGTGTCGACAAATGCCACGTTCTTAGAGGAAGACCACATGAGAGATCATCAACCTCGTAGTAGGATTGTCTTAAGTGAAATTTCGGGAAGCTACGGATAAATCAACAAGAGTTGTTGATAGAGCCGGTCCTTCTCAAGAGTTGAGAATGCCTCGACGTAGTGGGAGGGATGTTAGACAACCCGACTGCACATGGGTTTGATCTGAAACCCAAGTCGTCATACACGATGATGGCGTTGAGGATCCATTGACCTATAAACAGCAAATGAATGATATAGATAGGGACGAGTGGATTAAAGCCATGGACCTTGAAATGGAGTCAATGTACTTCAATTCAGTCTGGAAACTTGTAGATCAACCAGATGGTGAAAGACCTATCGGTTGCAAGTGGATCTACAAGAGGAAACGAGATCAAGCTTGCAGTAAGGTGCAAACCTTTAAGGCTCGACTTGTGGCAAAGGGTTATACCCAAAGGGAAGGGGTGGACTATGAAGAAACCTTCTCCTGTTGCCATGCTTAAGTCCATTAGAATACTCTTGTCCATTGCCACGCTTTATGACTATGAAATTTGGCAAATGGATGTCAAGACGACCTTTCTAAATGGCAATCTTGAAGAGAGTATATCTATATGGATCAACCGTAAGGGTTCATAGTTCGGGGTCAAGAGCAAAAGGTTTGCAAGCTTAAACGATCCATCTATGGATTGAAACAAGCTTCTAGATCTCGGAATATAAGATTTGATATCGCGATCAAATCTTATGGCTTTGAAACGAGAATATTGACGAGCCTTGTGTTTACAAGAAGATATTCAATACCACTTTGTAGCTTTCATAGTTCTATATGTAGACGATATCTTGCTCATTGGGAATAATGCAGATTCTGATTGGCGTTAAGCAATGGCTAGCGACCCAATTCCAAATGAAAGATTTGGGAGAGGCTCGGTTTGTTCTTGGAATCCAAATTGTTCTAATCGCAAGAACAAAACGCTAGCATTATCACGAGGCATCTTATATTGACAAGATGTTGGTTAGATATAAGATGCGAGAATTCCAAGAAGGGTTTATTACCTTTCGGGCATGAAATTCATTTGTCTAAGGAACAGTGTCCTAAGACACCAAGAAGTTGAGGATATGAGACGCATTCCCTATGCATCTGCATTGTCGGTAGTCCGATGTATGCCATGTTATGTACTCGACCCGACATATGCTATGCGAAGGGGAATAGTCGTGAGATATCGCCTAATCCGTGATATGATCACCGGATCGCCGTTAAGAACATCCTCAAATATCTTAGGAGAACGAGGGATCAGTATGCTTGTGTATGGTGCAAAGGATTTGATCCTTGCAGGATACACTCGACTGATTTTGAGGTCGATGTGGATTCGAGGAAATCCACATCGGATCGATGTTCACTCTTAACGGAGGAGCTATAGTATGGAGGAGTATAAAGCAAGGTTGTATTGCGACTCCACCATGGAGGCCGAGTACGTCACGACTTGCGCAAAAATGAAGGAGGTGTATGGCTTAGAAAATTCTTGACCGATTTGGAAGTTGTTCCAAATATGAATTTGCCTATCACCCTTTATTGTGATAATAGTGGTGCGAAGGCAAATTCTAAAGAACCTAGAAGCCATAAGCGCGAAAAGCACATAGAGCGCAAATACCATCTCATCGGGAGATTGTGCAACGAGGAGACGTGATCGTCACGCAGATCGCTTGAGAGCACAACATTGCCGATCCGTTTACAAAGCCCTCACACGGCTAAAGTGTTTGAGGACACCTAGAGAGTCTAGGACTACGGGTTGTCAAAGAGGGGCGCTTTTCTTTGCTCAAAGATGTTTTACCCCACGACGCGTTTTAGTCCAAGTGGGAGATTGTTGGGTTTTATGTCCTAAAACTCGTGGTTTTGTAAACCAATGAATATTCTATATCACAATAAAGTTGTTATTGAAATTTATTCAAGAAAAGTGTTATTGACTATTGTGTAACCTTAATCCAATAAAGAACCCTTGGCTATAGGATGAATACTTGAACTTTATGTGTGACATAAAAGTGGATCAAGTTCAAGTTATAGCCGTAATGAGCTATATAGTATAAGGATAGGGTTGGGGACCTTATCCTGGGGACACTATGGACGCGGCCCACTTTGTAGAGAACAAACGATGTGATCCTTAATCGTTCATGTGGAGACATGTGAGTGGGGGCGCCTATGCAATGAGTTTGCATAAGATCGATCAGCGCAATAGTCACTTAGACTTTATAACTCCGTTTACTGTCTTAACTGACTATATTCATCCGATGACCTAGGTAACTCGATCTTAATCCTGAGCGTTCTATGGACTCCTGTTTATTCGAATTATCCTTAGATTTACATGGGTGAGAGTGGCTCGAGACTGCCGACTCAATAAGCCTGCCATTTCAAGGATAAAACCGGGTAGATAGCTGGGAACATAGTTCGGCAAGATGGAATTCATTCCTACCCTTTTAGGGATTAGTAGAAAGGTTGTTCCCTTGAAATCACGACTCGGGTCTTGAACACGGGCCCATCCTCTCATTGGCTCGAGAGGATTTGGTTTGCTTTGGTTGGACCACAAACCAATTGTTCATTAGAGGATCAGTGGAACTTAAGGAACAAGAGGTAATTACAGGGGTAAAACGGTAATTTTGACCCAGCTGTAATTACGAATGACCTGTGAATGATCGACTTACTAATCATGGTTATATCGAGTGGACATAAATATATCTACAGTGAGGAGAGTGCAGCCACTGGGCTTTAGTGGAATGTCCCGGTGGTTAACGAATGTTGATTAGCTAGGCTAAAGAGTTTGGCTGGTTAATCTCGTATCGTTGAAGCTCATGATCTGTAGGTCCATTAGGTCCTCCTTACTAGCTCGGACTTAGCCTTATTACTTTTTGAGAGAAAAGAATTTGAATTGTTCAAATTCAAGTTTGGGAGAAAGCGTTATTTATATGTGATATATTTAACGAATCATAGCTTAATTATGAATTAAACTATGATTAATAAGAGGTGGATATATTTAAATATGATTTAAATATTGGGATCGGTTTATAGCATGAATAAGGATTCATGTTCAAAAAAATCGATCGAGATCGGGCAATTTATTTAATTTAATATTTAATATTAAATTAAATTAAAAAATTAATTAATTAAATTAATTTTGAATTATTTAATTAATTATATTAATTTTAATTAAAAATCAATTTAATATTGATTTTTGAATTAAAATTAAATGTAAAATGAGGGATTTTCATGATTTTCATGAAAAACAAGTTGCCAACTTGCCCAATCTTACTCATCTTCAAAATTCACCAAAATTGGCCACCTCCATCTCAAAACATCCTCATCACCCTTGAGTTGTCACTCCATTGAAGCTTTTGAAGCTTTATATAATGGTGATTTGGGGTGTTTAGAGAGAATTACACAGAAAATTCAATATTCCCGAATTAGTGACCTTTGAGGTCTTTTCTTCCAAATTCTCTCAATCTAGGATCCTACAATCCGTTCTAAGGCCCGAGGGTAGTAGGGAAGACTCTAACGGTTGTCCACGAAGTGTTCGTGCTTTGAAAACCATCAACCGGTGAAGAGAATTTTATCTTCAAAGTTGAGTTTTCTATCCTCTGTTTTCCAGCTTTGAGCATGTTTTTTATTTTACAAACTTGATCAACTTAGAGTGTTCAAGATCCAAAATTGCTTCCGCTTTCTTAATCTAGACTCTTTCAATTCTTATACCATAGACAATTTAGGTTATAATCTTGAATTCAACCTAAATAGTGTCCACTACACTGATTTCAAGATAAACGTTATAACCTTGGAGCTTAGTTTATTGGATTTATAAAAGTAAGACTGTAATCTTATCAAATTAAATAGCACTTTATTTAATTGATCAAAATTACACAAGTTTTGGGCATAAATCCCAACATATATAGTATACAATGTGGGTTTTTGGGCCAGGCAGGCTTGCACATCAAAATGGCGAGCGTTCATACGGTAAAAAATCTCAAGTTTTAGGTTGTTTCTGTACAAGAACAACATTGATTCATTATTGGGACAATCAAATGAGTGTACAAAACAAGTTTCATAATTTTTGAACCAACCGATTATGTTTTATGAATTTTTTAATATTAAAAATTCTAAAATTCAAAAAAATAGTTAGAGTGCGCAAAAAATTCTAAAATAGTTGGGGCATCATTCTTTTATGTTTCTTAGACTGCAAAAAAAAATTTCAAAACTATACAAGCTCTACAAATGTATTTTGACATTCCATGGATGGGTGGTGTGATGACACGTGCATGGTGTGTGGCTTTGTGTTGTATGCCTACATACTTTGTGCAAACATGTTCATATTGTTTTGTGGGAAGCATCATTACATGGTTCATAGTTTCAAAGAACATTTTTCGTACCAATACAATCATCGTAGATGTTTACTACGATGAGCTTAGTATACAATGTTAGTGCGGTAGATGGTTGACTCGGTGTATGCTTCTATGTTTCAATAGCAGATCATATGATCTTTGTAATAAGCATTATTTTATGGTTATTAGTTTCATAATAACAAATTTCATGACAACATGAGTGTAATTGAGTTCAATCGATGTGTTGGGTATATGACATGGGGAAGAAGATTAGAAACATTGAGTCATGTGTAGAGGAAACATGTAACGTGGGGGGATTTGGTATCATGTTTCAACATTACTAGACTATGTGACACCATGATTGACTCTATTCATTGTGAACTATTAACTTAATCTAGTATCAACACTCCTTCTTTTAGGCTTCAAGGATCTATTGAACTGAAGGCGATGTTATAAACCCTCTATTCCACTTATCTCCAACTAACATGATTCTTCATAGAGGTGAACCTCCATGGCTATGTGTTCCCTTTAATAGTTGTAGGGTGTTTGAAGGGATGTGGAGGCTAGGGCGTTCACATGATCCTCGGGATCGTATATATGTGCTAGTGATGAGGTGTCGAGGGGTGTTGGTGGGACAAGGCAAGGGCTGGTGAGAATGGGTTGGCATGGTCAGGTTGGGGAAATGGGGGCATGCATGGGGCCTTGGGGGTTGAGAGGCAGGGGAGTGCGCACGAGGCTCTGAGGGTAGGGCGTGTGCGCACGGGGGGTTGGGGGCATGGGCACATGCATGGGGCCTTGGGGGTCTAGGCGTGCAGGCATGGTGCTCTACGGACATTGGCGTGGCCATGGGGCCATGGGGGGCCATGATGCGAGCACGAGGGGTTGCGGGCACGGGCCCTGGGGACTAGGCGCGCGCGCATGGGGGCCTGGGGGCATGGCGCGCGTACATTGTGGCTGGGTGGGGCTAGGCGTGCCCACACAATGGGTTGGGGGCATGGCGTGCACGCCCGGGGGTTAGATGGCATGGGCGAGTGCACACGGGGTGTTGTGGGGGCCAAAAGGCCCCTACTGCTTGTCGGCAATCGAGCGATGGGCGCATGCGTCGCTTCTAGCCCGGATTCTGACTTAGAGGCGTTCAGTCATAATCCAGCGCACGGTAGCTTCGCGCCACTGGCTTTCAACCAAGCGCAATGACCAATTGTGCGAATCAACGGTTCCTCTCGAAAGAGATTCCATAATAAAGGTTACCTGACTTTTCTCATCTATGATGACGACCCCATTTACCTGCCACCACGTTGAAGTGGGCCATCATGTCAAGGACATGTTCCCTAACAGAGGCTCCCTCCTTCATACGGGAGTTGTAAACGTATTTGAGAGCATCATAATGGACCGATGAGGACGGTTGTCCGAACATCGCCTGTAACAATCCCATGATCTCCTTAGCGGTGACCATGCTCTCATGCTTCTTAGACAGCACATCAGATATGTTGGCTATGATGTAGACTCGGGCCTTCTCATTAGTCCTAATCCATCTGTCATGAGCATCCCGAACAATTCAGTTTGCTGTCGAGCTAGGAGGGGGAGGACATTCCTCCGTTAAGACGAACCTCAGATCATCAAGAACAAGAATCGTATTCAAGTTTGGCTTCCAGGTTCCATAGTTATCGCCGCTAAGTTTATTGAAGGCGAGTAACTGGATAAAAGAGTTTGACATGCTGAAAAAGAATGAATTCTATAAGTAAATTGTTTGTAACCTATCCAATTTAAGAATTTAGTAAAAGTAATAATGTACCCATAAACTCATTATTGTTTTTGCAACGATACTTCAGTGAGTCAGAGCAACCGCTACCGAAGGGCAGTCAATCACTCCTTCACTGAACCAAGACATTCTTGACTAAATGTTAATTCCGAAATAACTCTTATTCCTATAACACTCTAATTATCGCTACTTTGGTCAAGAACTTACTAACACTTAGCAATTCTTGTAAGTGTGACCCGCCATTTTCATACCTCAGAGGTCGGCCCCAACAACGCTACCGAACTGGAGAGACAAAGCTGGGAATGGACCTAAGAGACCCTATCCATTTCTGGAGTTTGAGTTGTTCCAATCCCATGTTACATCCTCCGAATGGATGATGCTACTTCGGGCAACTGCGCAGCAACATGGGAATCTCACGGTCCAACCTAATGGAGGAGACCGTAGGATGTGTTGACACACTTCCTTCGCTCACTTCATCAGAATACTTTCTCCATTCACCTTGCTCTTGATTTATGCAAACACCATCCGAATAGGGATGCCCTATTGACATCACGAGGCCGAGCATAAATCTCACGGTGTGAACTTCGTGGAGAGCATAAGAGGAAATTGATATATCATATATACCTTTTCACTCCCACTAAGTATTTTAAACTGTTTGGGTATACTTTTACTTAGGCATATTCCGGCTAAAACAATGTGACCTAAGTCTACCAATATAACAATTATACTGGGAATTACATAAGTCTATTAACCTTTTAATAAACCTAGATCTATGAGTTTAATTTATTAACTTTTAATAAACGCCACTCACGAAAAATAATTTATAAACCTATGGATTAAATTCACTCCCAGGTCAGTTCCCAGGTAGGGGTGTTCCGTTTCCATCAGTTTAAGTACCCCAACCTAGCCAGAACCTTCCTTAGTCAGAGTCCCTCTTTAATAATGGTTTATAAATTATTGGTTTCCTAATTCTAATCTTATTAGAACTAGATAACCTTAGGTCTAATTAATTTCCAGTTCTAAAACCATTTTAAAACTAATTAATTAACCTTAAGTTACATGCATTTCTATGTTATAAACTGATTGATCATTCATCACATGAATAAACATACATTTATAACAAATCCATCACATGAAAAAGGCATAACAATTATATGTTTAATTTTTTATTAATATAACTCTTATATTAATTATAATTAAAACATATAATATTTGTTTCCTAAATTAATATAACACTTATATTAATTCTTATGAAACCCAATAAACATGCATACAATAGATTATAACACGTATAACATATTTTCAATGCATGGAGCATGCTTCCTATGGTGGGATTTTAAAAACTATATGGCATACTTTATGCACATATAATCAGGGATTTTAATTAAAACATACATTCACAATGCATAATTAATTAAACACACTAAAGTGGACTGGTTTTGGCATCTAATGCAAGCAAACTACTAAATTATTACATTAATAATCTAGGATTAACATCAAACCACTTCGAACACTTCGAATTTGGGTCAAACCGACTTGCAAATGTGTGAATCGGACCTTCAAAAGGTTGAACCGGGCTGTAAAAGGCTGAACCGAGCCTCCAATTGATGAAACAGACCTTCAAAATGGAAAAACCGGCCTCGAAATAGTCAGAACCGATCTAAAATCACTCGAATCGGACCAAAATCGAGTCGGACCGGTCCAAAAATAATTGAACCGGTCAAAGTCAACCAACCCAAGTCAAAGTCAAAGGTCAAAGCTTCTTCTTCCTTTTAAACATAAAGAAACGCGGGCTGAGAAGGATTTTCTCAGTGCGAGTTGAAAATTAAACAAACAAAGAAATTTCTGCTGTCTTCATATTTCTTGACCTTTAGAGTTTCTCTCTTCAAATTGAAGACCTTTCCGAACTCCAATCGACTTGAAATTTTTACAGCTTATTCTACACACATTAATGCTCAAACACACTTGAGCAATTTGAAAATAAAGCACGAATTGATGCTCAATTTAAATGTCAAACCCAAAAGAATACTTTAGATGCCCAGAAAAATTGTATTTCAAAAAACACCCACCACAGAACACAATTGATCAAATTGAGTGCTCAAAATTGCTCTGATACCAATTGAAAGAGTCAAGATTAAGAAAGCGGAAGCAATTTTGGATCTTGAACACTCTAAGTTGATCAATTTTGTAAAATAAAATGCATGCTCAAAGCTGAAAAACAGAGGGATAGAAAACTCAACTTTGAAGATCAAAATTCTCTTCACCCGGTGGATGGTTTTCAACACGAACACTTCGTGGACAACCGTTAGAGTCTTCCCTACTATCCTCACGTCTTAGAACGGATTGTGGGATCCTAGGTTGAGAGAATTTGGAAGAAAAAACCTCAAAGGTCACTAATTCGGGAATATTGAATTTTTTGTAAGATTATCTCAACATCCCTCAAATCACACATTATATAAAGCTTCAATAAGTTTCAATGGAGTGACAACTCAAGGATGATGAGGATGGTTTGATATGGAGGTGGCCAATTTTGGTAAATTTTGAAGATGAGAGGGATTGGGCAAGTTGCACTTTGGATTTTATTGAAAATTCATGAAAATCCACTAATTTTCATTTAATTTTAATTCAAAAATCAATATTAAATTAATTTTTAATTAAAATTAATTTAATTAAATTATTAAATAATTAATTTAATTAATTAATTTTTAATTTAATTTAATATCAAATTTTAAATTAAATAAATTACCCGATCCCCATCGATTTTTCGAACATGGATCTTTATTCATGCTATAAACCGATCTAATATTTAAATAATATTTAAATATATACACCTCCTTTTAATCATAGTTTAATTCATAATTAAGCTATGATTCGTTAAATATATCACATATAATTAACACTTTCTCCCAAACTCGAATTTGAACAATTCAAATTCTTTTCTTTTCTCTCAAAATGTTACAACGCTTAGTCCGAGCTAGTAAGGAGGAACTAATGGACCTACAGATCATGAGCTCCAACGATACGAGATTAACCGGCCAAACTCTTTAGCCTAGCTAATCAACATTCGTTAACCACCAGACACTCCACTAAAGCCCAGTGGTTGTACTCTCCTCACTGTAGATATATTTCTGTCCACTCGATATAACCATGATTAGTATCGATCCTTCACAGGTCGTTCGTAATTACAGCTGGGTTAAAATTACCATTTTACCCCTGTAATTACATCTTGTTCCTTAAGTCCCACTGATCCTCTAATGAACAATTGGTTTGTGGTCCAACCAAAGAAACCGAATCCCTCTCGAGCCAACGAGAGGGTGGGCCCATTGTTCAAGACACCGAGTCGACACTTAAGGGAACAACCTCTCTACTTATCCCTAAAGCGGGTAGGAGTGAATTCCATCTTGCAGAACTATGTTCCCAGCTATCTACCCGATTTTATCCCTGAAATGGGAGGCTTATTGAGTCGGCAATCTCGAGCCACTCTCACCCATGCAAATATAAGGATAATCCGAATAAACAGGAGTCCATAGAATGCTCAGGATTAAGATCGAGTTACCTAGGTCATCGTATGAATATAGGCGATTAAGACAAGAAACGGAGTTATAAAGTCTAAGTGACTATTTCATGTCCCGATCTTATGCAAACTCATTGCATAGGGCGCCCCCCACTCACATGTCTCCACATGAACGATTTAGGATCACATCGTTTGTACTCTACAAAGTGGGTCGCGTCCATAGTGTCCCCAAGATAAGGTACCCAACCCTATCCTTATACTATAGACTGTTCTGGCTATAACTTGAACTTGATCCACTTTTATGTCACACATAAAGTTCAAGTATTCATCCTATAGCCAAGGGTTCTTTATTGGATTAAGGTTACACAATACACAATAGTCAATAACACCTTTCTTCAATAAATTTCAATAACAACTTTATTGTGATATAGAATATACATTCAGTTTACAAAACCACGAGTTTTAGGACATAAAACCCAACATTTGGGGGCCTGAAGGCCCCTACTGCTGGTCGACAATCGAGCGATGGGCGCATGTCGCTTAGCCCGGATTCGACTTAAATGCGTTCGGTCATAATCCAATGCACGTAGTAACCATTTGATCGGCTTTTCAACCAAGCGCGATGACCAATTGTGCGAATCAACGCGCTCCTCTCGTACTAGGTTGAATTACTATTGCGACACTATCATCGATGAGGTAAAACTAACTTTGTCTCTCACGACGGTCCTAAACTCACTCACGCTCCCCATTGGTGGATGAACAATCCAACACTTGGTGAATTTCGCTTCACAATGATAGGAAGAGCCGACATCGAAGGATAAAAAAAGCAACGTCATTGCGTGAACGCTTGGTGCCACAAGCCGCTTATCCCCTGTGGTAACTTTTCCGACACCTCTAGCTTCAAATTTCAAGGTCTAAAGGATCGATAGGCCACACTTTCACTGTTCAGTATTCGTGCATCGAAAATCGTAATCAAATGAGCTTTTACCCTTTTTGTTCCACACGAGATTTACTCTTCTCGTTGAGCTCATCTTAGGACACTGCGTTATCTTTTAACAGATGTGCCGCCCAACCAAACTCCCACCGACAATGTCTTCTTCCACACCTGATCGGCCGCGAGGCGTGCCTTGGGACCAAAAAGAGGGCGGTGCCGCTTCCGATTCACGGAATAAGTAAAATAACGTTAAAAGTAGTGGTATTTCACTTTCGCCTTTGGCTCCCCACTTATCCTACACCTCTCAAGTCATTTCACAAAGTCGACTAGAGTCAAGCTCAACAGGTCTTCTTTTCCGCTAATTATGCCAAACCTGCTCCCTTGGTTGTGGTTTCACTGGATAGTAGAGCAGGACAAAGTGGGAATCTCGTTAATCCATACATGCGCGTCACTAATTAGATGACGAGGCATTTGGCTACCTTAAGAGAGTCATAGTTACTCTCGCCGCTTACCCGCGCTTGGTTGAATTTCTTCACTTTGACATTCGAGTATCGGCGGCGAAATCACATTGCGTTAGCATCCGCGGGACCATCGCAATGCTTTGTTTTAATTAAGCAATCAAATTCCCCTTGTCCGCACTCGGTTACGAGTTGATCGCTCGACGCCTGAAGGCTCTCGAAGAGCCGTTCCCGATCTGTTCCCTGCCGGCACGCGGTGACCCGCTCGCCGCGAAGAAGCTCGAGCGATCCATCGACGGTAAAGACGGATTCGGGACTTTGACCCTCGTGCCTAGCCCTCGAGCCAATCCTTTTCCCGAGGTTACTGAATCCATTTTGCCGACTTCCCTTACCTACATTATTCCATCGACTGCAGGTCGTTCACCTTGGAGACTGATGCGGTTATGAGTACGACCGGGCGTGGGAGGCACTCGGTCCTCAGATTTTCAAGGGCGCGCGGCGCGACGACACCCCGTGGCGTGTGGTGCTTTTCGGTAGCTGGACCCTACCTCCACCGAGCCGTTTCGTGAGGGCGGTGTTAAACGAAAAGATAACTCTTCCCGAGGCCCCCGCCGACGCCTCTCGGACTCCCTAACGTTGCCGTCACCGCCACGTCCCGGTTGAGGAATTTTAACTCGATTCCTTTTGAGCTCACATTGTCATCGCTTATCGAGACGGCTTCTTCCCGTCTCTTAGGATCGACTAACCCATGTGCAAGTGTCGTTCACATGGAACCTTTCCCCTCTTCCGCCTTCAAAGTTCTCATTTGAATATTTGATACTACCACCAAGATCTGCACCGACGGCCGCTCGCACCCAAGGTTTTGCGGCGACCGCTGTGCCCTCCTACTCATCGGGGCCTAGCACTTGCCCCGACGGCCGGGTATAGGTCGCGCGCTTCAGCGCAATGCATTTTCGGGGCTAGTTGATTTGGCAGGTGAGTTGTTACACACTCCTTAGCGGATTTCGACTTCCATGACCACCGTCCTGCTGTCTTAATCGACCAACACCCTTTGTGGGATTTAGGTTAGCGCTGCGCTATTGCAACCGTAACCCGCCTTCCGGTTCATCCCGCATCGCGCTTCTCGCTACCAAAAATGGCCCACTTGGAGCTCTCGATTCGTGGCGCGCTCGGCAACAAAGCAACTGTGTCGTCCTACCTATTTAAAGTTTGAGAATAGGTCGAGGGCATTGCGCCCCGATGCCTCTAATCATTGGCTTTACCCGATAGAACTCGCCCGCGGGCTCCAGCTATCCTGAGCTCTTCCCGATTCGCTCGCCGTTACTAGGAGAATCCTTGTAAGTTTTTTTCCTTCGATTATTGATATGCTTAAACTAGGGTCGCGTCGAGAGCAACGCCTTTGGGGGACGACGTTCGAGAGGTCGACATAGAGTCCTCACTTGCTCACTCGCTCACAGGGGGGAGGAGGAGCGCGGCCGAGGTCGCGACGCGGCACCGAGGTTGGATCAACCACCGTAGTGTCGCGTTGGCGGCGCCGAGGACTCAAATTTAAGCCATCCGCGCGATGATGCGCCGCGGGAGGCCAGCGTGTGCCCGCGCGCGCAAACGAACCCGAGTGGGGTTGCGTGGGGCGGCGATGCGCGTGACGCCCAGAGCGGACGTGCCTCGGCCCGATAAGGCTACGAGCGCAACTTGCGTTCAAAGACTCGGTGGTTCGCGGGGTCCCGCAATTCACACCAAGTATCGCATTTCGCTCGTTCTTCATCGATCGAGAGTCGAGATATCCGCTGTTGCCGAGTCGCTGTGAATAATACGACAAGAATGCTCCGCCCCTGCTGCACGCGGACACGGCAAGGGGCGGCGCGACCCGTTTGAGTTCCTTGGTGCGACTTACGCCGGGGTTTGGTTTAGGCACCGAGGGGGCACGAGTGCTCCCCGACACGCGAAAGGTTTGTAAACGCGTTCATGGTCGCTTGATGTTTAGGCATCGACAATGATCCTTCCGAGGTTCACCTACTGAAACCTTGTTACGACTTCTCCTTCCTCTAAATGATAAGGTTCGGTGGACTTGTCGCGACGTCGCGGGCGAAGAAACCGCCCACGCCGCGCGATCCGAACACTTCACGGACCATTCAATCGGTAGGGAGCGACGGGCGGTGTGTACAAAGGGCGGGACGTAGTCAACGCGAGCCGATGACTCGCGCTTACTAGGAATTCCTCGTTGAAGACCAACAATTGCAATGATCTATCCCCATCACGATGAAATTTCAAAGATTACCCGCTTGTCGGCCAAGGCTATATAGACTCGTTGAATACATCGCAGTAAGCGCGCGTGCGCCCCGAACATCTAAGGGCATCACGGACTGCTATTGCCTCAAACTTCCTTGGCCTAAGTGGCCATAGTCCCTCTAAGAAGGCGGGCGCGGAGGATTCCTCCGCATAGCTAGCTAGTTAGCGGTGAGGTCTCGTTCGTTAATGGAATTAACTAGACAAATCGCTCCACCAACTAAGAACGGCCATGCACCACCACCCATAGAATCAAGAAAGAGCTCTCACCACAATCCTTACTATGTCCAACCCTCGTAAGTTTCCCGTGTTGAGTCAAATTAAGCCACGTGCTCCACTCCTAGTGGTGCCCTTCCATCAATTCCTTTAAGTTTCACCTTGCGACCATACTCCCGGAACCCAATGACTTTGATTTGTCATAAGATGTTGGCGAGTCCTTAAAGAAACATCCGCCAATCTCTCGCCTGGCATCGTTTATGGTTGAGACTAGGACGGATCTCGATCGCCTTCGAGCCCCCAACTTTCGTTCTTGATTAATGAAAACATCCTTGGCAAATGCTTTCAGATTGTTCGTCTTTCATAAATCCAAGAATTTCACCTCGACTATGAAATACAAATGCCCCAACCGTCCCTCGTTAATCATTACTCCGATCCCGAAGGCAGCGAGAATAGGATCGAAATCCTATGATGTTATCCCATGCTAATGTATACAGAGCATAGGCTTGCTTTGAGCACTCTAGTTTCTTCAAAGTAATGCAGACACGAGGCACGACCCCGCCCGCAAGGCCAACGACTCATCGCGGCGAGAGGAGGGACGAGCCGACCGGTGCTCACCATAAGCGGACCGATCGACCCAACCCAAGGTCCAACTACGAGCTTTTTTATCGCAACAACTTAAATATACGCTATTGAGCCGAATTACATGAATTTCGGGCACCGACATGCCTCCAATTGATCCTCGTTAAGGGATTTAGATTGTACTCATTCCAATTACCGACACTCAAGAGCCCGATATTGTTATTTATTGTCACTACCTCCCGTGTAAGGATTGGGTAATTTGCGCGCCGCCTTCCTTGGATGTGGTAGTCGTTTCTCGTGCTCCTCTTCTGAATCGAACCCTAATTCTCCGTCATCCGTCACCACCATAGTAGGCCACTATCCTACCATCGATAGTTGATAGGGTAAAAATTTGAATGATGCGTCGCCGACACGATGGTCGTGCGATCCGTAGAGTTATCATGAATCATCAGAGCAACAAGCAGAGCCCGCGTCGACCTTTTATCTAATAAATGCATCCCTTCCACAAGTCGAAGTTTGTTGTGTAAACCTGATCTCTTTGGAACTTCCTTATTAACAAACAACAAAAAGAAAGAAGAAATGAATGTTTAAAACTTGGTTTCCCATGTTTTAAAAAGAAAAGTAATGAAGTGAAAGACAAAAGGAAAACAAGGAAGAAAAAGTTTAAACCATTTTTGGTTTGGTTTGCTTTAAAAGATAAAAGAAGAAAAGAAAATGAAACAAATGTAAATATGTTAAGTTTTGTTTTGTTTTGAAAAGAAAAGAAAAGAAATGGAAGAAAGGGATAAAGGAAAGAAAAAGAAAAGGAAAAAGAAAAAGAAAAAAACAAAAAGGGAAAAGGGAAAAAGGACAAAAAAGAAACCTCTTCCACCGATTGTTTTTTTTTAAAAGCCTTATCTCTCAATTTTCTTCTCTATCTTTACAAACCAAGCTGAAGTTTCGTGGGAGAAGGAGAAAGGAAGAAGAAGGAAGCCATTTTTTCGTGAATTTGGAGCTGGAGTTGCGTAAGAAAGGAGAAAGAACTCAAGGGGATTTTTATTGCAAAGAAGTTGATCAACTCGGACCAGTCCTGATGTTTTGATCTTCTCGAGCTCCACAGGAAGAGGTAAGAGCTGAGGCTTAGTTTTCTTGAAAGCTAACTCATTTTTAAACAAAATGTATGAAGGAATCTCGAGCAAATTCTTATGTTAAGTTAGTGTTTTTTTAAGAGGAAGGCAGAAGACAGAAATTTGCTGTCAAATCCGAGAAGTCTCTGATGTTTTAGTTATTCTGATCTGTATACTTGGAGTTAGAAGCTCTAATTGGTATGGTTCGAAATCTTATTGAAGTTCTTACAGGTTTTGTGAAGGAATCGTGAGAAGAAAATGATTGGAAGATGTTGTAATCATCAGGTTAAGTTTCGGGTTGCAGCAGGAAGTGAAATCTGGAACAACAGCAGGATCATTTTAGGGATTAAGCTACTGAGGTATTTTCGAACCAATACGTTAGGAATCCCATTTTCATGTCTTCATAAGAGTTTTAGAGGGTTCAAAAAGGAAGAGTTTGGTATACATTACATTATTTTTGGATAAGTAATGAAGACGTTATGACTGTCTGAAAACAGGGCAGAAAATCTGAAAATGCTGGAAAATTTGAAAGTGTGTTTTCTTTTAATTTTAAGGTTAAAAAGCATGAGCTCGAGATTCTAATGGTTGATTTGGTTTGTTTGACAGGCCAAGAGGAGATAGGTCGAGTGTACGGGCTAAGATTTTAGTTCTAACACTGTGAGTGATTAAACGAACTTAAAAAATTAACCAAATGCTTGAAATATGCTTATATGCTTTAAGAAATGCAAGTTTTGCTAGAATGAATTGTTTCAAAGCTTGTGTTTTATTTTTGAACACATGTCTATGAGTATTCTTGTTTTCCTAGAAATGCTTCAAGTGTTCATTGTGACCCTAAAAGTCTTTATAAAATTTATACATGAGCATATGTCCAATGGTTGCCAAAACTTATGGAAATGTTATGATTTCAAGCAAGCATGTACTAGCAAGTATGTTTTAAAGATTTCAGTTTATGAACAAAGTCGAGTAAGCTTGAGTTTTATGAAAGAAAAGATAAGCGAGCATGTTCAAATGTTTTCATGTGATTTTCTCGAGATATTGAGCCCGAGGCTTTATGGTACCGTGTGCACACGAGTCTTATTCTGTTGTCGACGTTGAGTGTACTTCGGTGACAACGGCGTTGTCGTGAGTGCTGGGCGGGCCCCACTACGACAAAGACGATGGGAGTGCTGGGCGGGCCCCACTACATCGTAGAGTAAACGTTGGTTGTACTGGGCGTGCCCTACACAACGTGGATTGTGACATGTTTTTTTTAAAAGAGTTTATCTCATTTACATGCCTTACGAGATTTTGATAATATACTTGTTGATTTTCTGAAAGTCTATTATGATTCTACGTTTACTTTCAATGCTTGAATACAAATGCATATGCTCATAGTTTTCAGGTCACATGTTTTACAAGTTATAGATATTAAACACAGTCACTCACTGAGCTTCATAGCTCATTCTTTCAATGTTTTCAAACTTTTCAGGTAGAGATCGAGCTCCCGACACCTTAGTTATCGCCATATAGTCTCTTTGAGCTTCATAAGTTTAATACTTTGTACGTTCTTTCGGTTTTGTTTAGCAAGTCTCTATGTTTGTAAATTATTTTGAGAGGACTATGTTGTTATAGTTGTTTGTACATTAGAGGTTTTATGAACAATGAGTTGACTTGTGTTGTTTTGATGCACTTGACTTTTTAGTTTCCAAAAGAGACTTAAGAATGGTTTCTCCTTGTGTATGTTTAATAGTTGTCCAGTTCCCGCTGTGTTGTGTTAAAGTGTTCCATTTGCGAACATAGTATGCTTATCAGGTCAAACAGGGTCAACAGGTATTGTTAAGAGGTAAACAATGTCTGTTGGCTTCACGCCGCTTTCCGAGTTGAGTTAGCAGGTAGTTCGGGAGGGGGTGTGACAACTTGGTATCCGAGCAGTTAGCTCCATGGGAATGAGACAGTGCAAGTTAGCTCTGAGAATAAAGTAAAAGTCATAGCAAGTTATTGAGTTAGTTCAGATCGAACTAGTAGAGTATGGTTCAAGTAAGGATAAGAGCAAGTCCAGTTAGGGCTAAAATGTGAATAGAAGTTTAGTATTGTGTATTTGAGTTAAGTATCAATAGCATGTCTAATATGTTGATATGTTATAGGAGTCATGCCACCACGTACTAGCGCATTTACGAGGCGCGGATCGGATCGGGGCGGGGCGGATCCTACCCAAGGCCAATCTGAGAGGGGATCTAGTGCCCCGAGAGTCCAAACTGAGGCCAGAGATTAGCAGCATGCCATTTCCTCACTAGAGGTAGGCAGGCCAGAGAGAGCAGGGCCAAGTGATCCAGAAAAGGCGTATGGAATAGAACGTCTGAAGAAACTAGGAGCCACAGTGTTTGAGGTTTCCACAGATCCAGCTGACGCCGAGGTTTGGCTGAATAAGCTTGAGAAACGTTTTGATGTCATGAGCTGCCCTGAGGAGCGTAAAGTCAAGCTAGCCACATTCTTGCTAGAGAAAGAAGCAGAAGGATGGTGGAATTCAATTTTAGCCAGACGGAGTGATGCACGTACTCTGGATTGGCACACATTCAAAGGCATATTTGAAGATAAATATTACCCTGGCACATACCGCGAAGCGAAGAGAGATGAATTTTTAGAATTAAAGCAAGGGTCACTATCAGTGGCTGAGTACGAGAGAAGGTATACCGAGCTATCACGGTATGCTGATGTTATTGTGGCATCTGAGAGTGATAGGTGTCGACGATTTGAAAGGGGATTACGTCATGAGATACGTACCCCAGTCACAGCCATTGCTAAGTGGACTGACTTCTCTCAGCTGGTAGAGACTGCTCTACGTGTTGAGCATAGTATAGCAGAGGCGCAGTCAGTGGTGGAGCCAACTCGTGGGCCTTCAAATACGAAAGCGATTTTGAATTGTGAAATGTGAAGATTCACACTGAGTAAATGTTTCAAGTCGTCGAGACTTTAAGAATCGAGTGGCGGCGCCGACATCGAGCGCGATGAATGTTAGTGGTGCCTATCGAGGCGGCGAGTCAAAGAGCACCTAGTCGATCGCTAAATCCACGCGTAAGACCACGCGACAATGCAGAGTTCTGTTGCCGGTCTGAGCAAGGAGAACTCCATGTGCAAATTGTGGTAAGAATCATCGAGGCCAATGTCTTGTTGGTGTCGGTGTGTGTTACCAGTGTGGACAGCCAGGGCATTTCAAGAGGGATTCTCCACAGCTTAGAGAGCAAACCACCACAGAGGGACCAGGAGTTGGATCCCGGCATACTTGAGCAACCGAGAGTTCCAGAGTCTGCGGGGAGAGGCACCAGCAGTGGTGCAAAACAAAAGGGAGTTGTAGGGAGACCTAGGCAACAGGGAAAGGTCTACGCTATGACTCAGTAGGAAGCAGAGGATGCACCAGACGTGATTACTGGTACGATCTCTATTTGTAATGTACCTGCATGTGTTTTGATAGATCCAGGTGCTACGCATTCCTTTGTTTCCAGTATATTCCTAATTAAGCTTAATAGGAAGCTAGAGCCTTTATTTGAGGAGTTAGTTATATACACTCCAGTTGGTGATGCTTTACTAGTCAATTCAGTGTTGCGAGATTGTGAGGTCTTAGTAGAAGGTCTCAATATGTTAGTGGATCTTCTTCCACTAGAGTTGCAGGTGTTAGATGCAATCTTAGGGATGAATTTCTTATTCATTCATTATGCTTCCATGGATTGCCATAAAAAGGAAGTTGTTTTTAGAAAACCAGGGTTGGCTGAAGTGGTTTTCGTGGGTGAAAAGAAGATTATTCCTACGAGTTTGATTTCAGCATTCAAAGCTCGGTTGTTGAGAAAAGGATGCACGGCGTTTCTTGCTCACGTAGTGGAGGTGCAGGAAGAAAAGTTAAAACCAGAAGATGTTCTTGTTGTGAATGAATTTCTAGATGTTTTTCCAGCAGATCTGTCAGGGTTGCCACCTGATAGGGAAGTAGAGTCCACTATGGAATTGCTACCAGGAACAACACCTATTTCGCAAGCGCCGTATAGAATGGCTCCAAGTGAGCTCAAGGAGTTGAAGATACAGTTACAAGAACTAGTTGATAAAGGATACATCGGACTTAGTGTATCACCCCAGGGAGCTCCAAAGTGTTATTTGTAAAGAAAAAGATGGTACCCTTAGATTATGCATTGATTATGATGCGGTTAAACAAAGTCACGATACGTAACAAGTATCCTTTACCCCGTATAGATGACTTGTTTGACCGATTCACGAGAGCATCGGTGTTTTCTAAGATTGATTTGAGATCGTGATACCATCGATTAAAGGTAAGGGAATCGAGATATTCCTAAGACAAAGATTCGTAACTGTGTGCACGCATTATGAGTTTTTAGTAATGTCGTTCGGTTTGACGAATGCACCAAAGCGATTTCATGGACCTCATGAACAAGATATTCCACCAGTATTTAGATCAGTTCGTGATAGTATTTATTGATGATATACTAGTTTACTCAATTGACAGGAAAGCTCATGAGGAACATCTGAGGATTATTCTGCAAACACTACGAGATAAACAGTTGTACGCTAAATTCACCAAATGTGAGTTTTGGTTGAATCAGGTAGTGTTTTGGGCAAGTTGTCTCAGCAAATGGTGTTAGTGTGGATCAAAATAAAGTTAAAGCAGTAGTCAAGTGGGAAAGACCAACTAGTGCGACAGAGATACGTAGTTTCCTAAGCTTGGCAGGATACTACAGGCGGTTTGTTGAGGATTTCTCACGATTAGCATTACCCTTAACAGCTTTAACAAGAAAGAATGCTAAGTTTGAATGGTCGATATAAGTGTGAACGAGTTTTCGGGAGTCAAAATGCAGATTAGTTACAACACCTATTCTGACACTTCCTGTAACGGGAAAAGAGTATTTGATTTACTGTGATGCCTCAAGGCAAGGTTTAGGGTGTGTTCTGATGCAAGAAGGAAAAGTAATAGCTTATGCGTCAAGACAATTGAAAAAGCATGAATGTAATTACCCTACCCATGATCTTGAATTAGCAGCAGTTGTTCTAGCATTGAAGATCTGGAGACATTACTTGTTTGGTGAGAGGTGTCATATTTTTACAGATTATAAGAGTCTGAAGTATATCTTTGATCAGAGGGAGTTGAATATGAGACAGAGAAGATGGGTAGAACTGATTAAAGATTATGATTGTACCATAGAATACCATCCTGGTAAGGCGAATGTGGTAGCAGATGCATTGAGCAGGAAGTCAAGACTTCCTAGGGATGCCTTGTGTGGTATTCGAGCAACATTTTTAAGTACTCTATGGGTTTCTAAGGCAGTTGTGAATGCAGAAAGTTCAGGGAGTCTTTTAGCTCGATTCAGTCGTCTTCACTGTAAGCAGAGGTTGTGAGAAGACAACCAAAGGATAGTAACTTGCAGAAAATGTTTGGGAAGTCCAAACAGGGCCCAGAAGCAGAGTTTAAGATGAGATTAGACGGGGCCATAGAAAGGCAAGGAAGACTATGTGTTCCGAATTTTAGTGAGCTTAAAGATGATATTCTAGAGGAAGCTCACAGTTCAAATTTACGCTATGCATCCGTGAAGTACCAAGATGTACAAAACTTTGAAGGAAACGTATTGGTGGCACAGGATGAAACGAGAGATAGGCGATTATGTTGATAGATGTTTGATCCGCCAACAAAGTTAAACCGATTAGACAGAGGCCGAGGACTCCTTAATCCACCGCGCTGCTTGAGTGGAAATGGGAGCATATCACTATGGATTTTCTGCTTGGATTACCACGTACTTCAAGTGGGCATGATGGTATTTGGGTAATAGTGGATAGACTCGATGAAACAAAGACGGTTTGTACCAATTAAAGCGACGTCTCACGCTTGATCACCTAGCTAAGCTATACGTCGGCGAATTGTGAGTCAATACGAGTGCCAAAGTGTCCATAGTTTGAGATAGAGATCCAAGATTTACTTCTAAGTTTTGGCCTAGCTTACGTAAAAGCTATGGGAACAAAGTGAAGTTTAGCACAACATTCCATCCTCGCATGGATGGGCAATCGAGAGAGACCATCCAGACCTTAGAGGACATGTTGAGAGCATGTGTCCTTCAATTTAAAGGGAGTTGGGATATTCACCTAAGAGTTGAAATTTAAAAATTTGGTTCATAGTGAATTAGAGAGGTTGGATAGGTTAGAAACTGAGGTGGTAGGACTTTGGGAAATAGTACAAGATAGAGCTCAATACCTTGACCAGTTAGTGGTTTCCCTTAAGGCCTTACAGGAACAATTTCTTATCCTTACTACTCAGGAGGTGCCACCTAGGAGGATTTGTTTAGATGTTAGTGAAGATAGTTTGGGGGAGACTGAGGCACACCATGATCAGGTTAGTGAGGAGGACACTGGTGATACACTTAGTCCCACAGGAGAGATTCAGGTGATAGAGTTAGAGGCTGAGAAGTCTTCTTTCCTTTCATCCCCAGAAATTTCCTTTATTTTTGATAACCATTTGTCTTATACTCACGAGTCTTGCTTTGATTTAAGTTCTTTTCTTTTGATAAATAAAAATCCCAAAAATAATTTTCTATCTGGGCTCTAGAAAACCAGGATAGCCTTTTAGACTTAGAAGGCTACATCGATTCGAGCAAGAAGGGCCCAAAAAAATACGAGCAATTTTATATGCCCTGATAATCACCGTCTAGCTAAAGATGTTAAACAAAGCGCTTCTTGGGAGGCAACCCAAGTTTTATGTTTTATGTCTTTATTTTCTGTTTTATTTTCTAGTTGTTTGTGTTTTTCTTTTTTATCTAATTTCTTTCTTTTTGTACCTCCACGTGTATGCCCAAGGGGAGAACTGCAGACTTTCACCCTTTTGATCTTGAGATCGAGAGGATCTGTAGGAGACTCCTAAGGGAAGGAAGAGCAGAACCTCAGGAAATGGCTCATCAGGAGCTCATCAATAACCCTAAACCTATCAGGGAGTATTTCCAACCTGTGTTTAATTCTGAGCAGGCTGGAATAGTCCATGCCCTTTCAATGCTAATAATTTTGAACTTAAGACAGGCTGATACAAATGGTTAGGGAAGGTGCTTTCAGAGGCTTAGTCATAGAAGATCGTAACTCTCATCTTCAAAATTTCTTAGAAATCTGTGGTACATTTAAAATGAATGGTATCTCTGCTGATAGTATTTGCTTATGTCTTTTTCCTTTCTCTTTGCAGGGTAGAGCCAAAGAATGGCTAGGGTCCCTGCCCTCAGGGAGTATCACTTCTTGGGAGGAGTTGGCCCAAGCCTTCATGACTAAATTCTTTCCACCTGTAAAGGCTGCAAAGTTAAGGACTGAGATTGGAACATTCAGGCTGCAGGAGGGAGAGCAACTATTCGAGGCCTGGGAAAGGTACAAGCACATGCTCAGGAGGTGCCCACAGCACGACTACCGAGAATGGCTCCAGGTACAATTGTTCTATAATGGACTGGAAGGTAAGACCAGGACCATCCTGGATGCCACAGCTGGAGGGGCTTTCATGGCGAAGACTGTGCCAGAACCACGTGCCCTCTTGGAGGAAGTGTCAACTGCCAGCTACCAGGTGCCTCTGAGAAAAATGACAGATCTAAGCCGATGGCTGGATTATATCAACCGGACGAGGTAACCTCTCTTAGATCTCATATGGCATCTCTCACTCATGCCCTCGAATAATTTTGCAGATCACCACAGATGTGGATGTCCTCTCAATGCTCACACGGCCAATGGAGAATCCACTATGGAGCAATTGCACTACCTGAACAACAGAAGCAACCACTATGGAGGAAATTAGACTCAGAATAACCTACCAACACATTACAATCCAGGTTTGAGGTATCATGAGAACTTCTCTTATGCTAACAACAAGAATGTGTTGAATCCTCCTACAGGCATGCTTCTACATTAGAGAGAAAACATCTCTGGAAGACACATTGCACTCCTTCATAGTGAATCCGTAAGTCGGTCCAACCAATGGAGAATGCAAATACCGATTTATCCGGTATAGTGACCGATCATGGAGCCGCAATAAAGAACATAGAGACCTGTGTTGGCCAAATGAACACATCACTCCAAGCAATCGCAAGTAAGGAAAGAAACACCTTGAGGGAGTACAGTCTAGCTAAAGACGTTAAACAAAGCGCTTCTTGGGAGGCAACCCAAGCTTTACTTACTTTTGTTTTCCTGTCTTTAGCTTGCTTTAGCTTGTTGTTTTTCAATTCTTAGTTAGTTGTTATTTTACTTCGTAGGTTGTGGAGATGCCCTTCTTCGCTGAAATCCATGCTCCCATTCTGAGGAACTCCAACACACATGCTTTGGCTATCCAAGGAACTCAGAAAGAGCTCCATAAACTAGGACAGTATTGTTCACTCTTACCCTGATACTTAATTTGTGCTTAATTTTGCAAACATTGGGGACAATATTTAGTTTAAGTTTGGGGGTGGGATGTTGTTTAAATGTTGTGACTGTCCTGAGTATGTGCTGGAATTGTTGATTGATCTTTTACATAAGTATGAGTATGATAGCCTAGGATGAGATATAATTGGAAATCCTTGTGATTCTGTTGAAACCTGAGAGCATGACATGAATTTGAGCTAATTTCAAATTTTTCTTGAGTTTTTCCTGTACTATTACGCACATAGCCTATGTTCCTGTAGTTTTGAAATGCTTAGAACAAAGTTATTAGGTTTAGAAGTTTGATGTCACCTCGATAGGTCTGAGAACTGATTTGAGAGTTAAACTGCAGGATAGGGTGAATGACAATATGAAGTGCATGATCTGTATAATATGTGCATTATGTGAAAGGGTTGTCGTCTGTTTTTGTTGTTTTGTTTGTTAAAGAAAAAAAATTGTGAGGACAAAAAGAGCTACCTTCGCTGTGATCAGTCAGGCCACTCATTGGGCGAGTGTTGTAGGTAAGGGTCCCTGCAGTGGATGTGTGAAAGCTAGTGTCCTTGCACAAAAAAAAAAAAAGAAGAAAATAGAAAAAGTGGCATCAAAAGAGTGATTAAGTGCTGAGTAGAGTTATTTAGTTCTTGAATGTGGGGACACTCAAGGATTAGTAATTAAGACCAGTGTAGGGAGAAGTTGAATGGAGAGCCTAATAAAGTTGATCCGGGCTTAATAAAAATGAAGGGAACATAGACTAATCACACACACAAGTAGGAACACTTAGGGGAAGTTTTAAATTGCTTGCTGAAGTGTCATGTTTGAGTGTTTCCCGTGATTACCAGATTTTCTCTTAAATTTTTAAGGCTTGAATCCAATATATGTTTAAGAACAATCTGATGTTTAATCCTGTTTTTGTTCGGGACTAGCAAAAGTTTAAGTTTGGGGGTGTTTGATAGCACACAAAATGTTCTATCCTTAGGCTTAATAATTGCTAGTTTCATGATAATTTCAGGGCTTTTACATGTTTAATTCATTCAATTTCAGGATAAGAGCGTAAACAGAGCTATTGGAGACAAATTGGATCACTCGGGATCAAAACATGGCTATTTGGAGCTAAAAATAATACCAATTGGAGGAGAAAGGACCAAACCAAGCTAATAGACCCAAGGTGATGGCGTTTCAACGCTGTTCATAGCGTTGCAACGCCGATCGTGCTGATTGAAGGCGTTGAAGACCCCAGGCGATAGCGTTGCAACGCTGCTTTGCAGTGTCGCAACGCTATCTCGATAAGAGATCACGCACGAGGAGCCGCATAGCGGGCGTTGCAACGCTGCCGCGCAGCATCGCAACGCCATTTCGACAAGGAGCGCGCTCGTTAGGGTAGCGGCGTTGCAACGCTGCCCTCAGCGTTGCAACGCCATCAAGAGTTTCCATATATGCTAGCCGCCTAGGGTACAGCGTTGCAACGCTGTCCCTAGCGTTGCAACGCTGCACCGATTCCTTCTATAAATATATCCTTATGATTTCATTATAAGGGAGTCGAATTTGGTAGAGTTTTGCCCTAATTTCGAAATACACTTTGTAAGACGAGAGAAAAGAGCGTTTTTGGGAGCCAAAGCATTCGTGGAGGTTCGAGATCGAAGATGAGAGCTCGGAGACGAAGGACCGGCATCGACACCTAAGTTTAATTTCCTTTTCTTTCAATTTGTAATAGCGTTCTAAGACGTTTTCTACTTGTTTAGTTTGATTTTCATGTGATTTAGAGTAGCTAAACAATGTAGTTAGGATTTGATTTGCTTGTTATGACTTTATTACAATGTATTGAAGCATATTTTGTTCTTATTTTTGATAATTAGTTCTTGACTTCTTAATTTGTTGATTTAAGTGGACTCGAGAGATAAAACTTGAATTAGAGCAAAATTGTCAAAACCCTTAGAATTCTGGCATGAGAATGACTTAGAAATCTTAGGGAAACACATAAAAAAGTTGCTTAATGCCATGCATGTCGTAGGTTCATATGGAGACTATGAAGTTTTTTGCATGTGTGAGGCTCACTAAGAATTGAGAGATTTTCTTGAGTATTTTACTTCTTGTTTATAATTTCATCTCATTGGTTCAATGTATGTGTTAGTTAGGTCTTTAATTTGTAAAATCACTTCCCATAACTCTATCAATTTGTGTCTCCACATGTTTGTTTGTTTGTTCGTATTTACTTCAACCAACTATCCATGTTATGTTTCTTTAGCTAAAATTGAGAATTAGTACCTTAGTAATTAATTAATCTAGAACTCCATTCCCGAGGACGATACTTGGACTCATAAATCACTATACTAAAACTTGACCCGTACCTTTCAGTATTGCAATATAATTTTGCAAAGAACACCCACGCGCGCCCATGCAGCAGTCGCCCCATATATAGTATACAATGTTGTTTTTAGGCTCGTGCAACACAGGCATCAAAAATGGCGGCGGTCATACGGTCAAAAATCTCAAGTTTTAGATTGTTTCTGTACAAGAACAACATTGATTCATAATTGGGACAATCAAATGAGTGTACAAAACAAGTTTCATAATTTTTTAACCAAACGATTATTTTTTATGAATTTTTTAATATTAAAAATTTCAAAATTCAAAAAAATAGTTAGAGTGCGTAAAAAATTCTCAAATAGTTGGGGCATCATTCTTTTATGTTTCTTAGACTGCAAAAAAAATTTCACAACTGTACAAGCTCTACAAATGTATTTTGACATTCCATGGTTGGGTGGTGACACCATGATTGACTCTATTCATTGTGAACTATTAACTTACTCTAGTATCAACACTCCTTCTTTTAGGCTTCAAGGATCTATTGATCTGAAGGCGATGTTATAAACCCTCTATTCCACTTGTCTACAACTAACATGAATCTTCATAGAAGTGAACCTCCATGGCTATGTGTTCCCTTTAATAGTTGTAGGCTGTTTGAAAGGATGTGGAGGCTAGGGCGTGCACATTATCCTCAGGATCGTATAGATGTGCTAGTGATGAGGTGTTGAAGGGTGCTGGTGGGACAAGGTAAGGGCTGGTGAGAATGGGTTGGCATGGTCAGGTTGGGGAAATGGGGGCATGCACGGGGCCTTTGGGGTTGAGGGGCAGGAGAGTGCGCACGAGGCTCTGGGGGGTAGGGCGTGTGCGCACGGGGCCTTGGGGGCATGGGCGCATGCACGGGGCCTTGGGGTCTAGCGTGCGCACGGGCTGCACCGTGGGGCTAGGTGTGCGCCAAAAGAGCTTGGGGGCATGAGCGCAGCATGACGCTCTACGGACATTAGCGCGGCCACGGGGCCATGATGCGAGCACGAGGGGTTGCGTGCACGGGGCCCTGGGGGCTAGGCACGCGCGCATGGGGGGCCTGGGGGCATGGCGCGCGTGCATTGGGGCTGGGTGGGGCTAAGCGTGCCCGCACAATGGGCTGGGGGCATGGCGTGCGCGCCCGGGGGTTGGATGGCATGGGCGAGTGCACACGGGGTGTTATGGGCGAGGGCGAACGAGGCCTGAGGGGCATGGGCGAGGGCACGCGGGGCCTAGGGGCATGGGCGAGAGCGCAGAGGGGCTAGGGGCATGGGGCGCGCGCGGGGACTTGGTGCGGGCGCGGTGGGGCCTTGGGGCGTGGCGCGCGCAGAGCACAGTGGCATGGGCGCGCGGGGCCTTGTGGCATGGGCGAGGGCGCACGGGGGCTAGGGGCATGGCTAGGGCGCTGCGGGGGCCTGGGGGCATGGGGCGTTGCGGGGGCCTGGGGGCATGGCTTGGGCGCTGCGAGGCATGGGTGCCCGCGGGGCCTTGTGGCATCGGGAGCGCGCGGGGGGGCTGGGGCATGGGCGAGGGCGCAGGGGGGCTGGGGCATGGCCGGGCGTTGCGAGGGCACAGGGCGCTGCGGGGCTGGGGGCATGGTCGGCGCGCAGGGCATGGCACAGGCGCTGCAGGCATGGACGCGCGAGCCATGTGGGCGGGGCGCGGGCGGGGGCATGGGCGGCATGGGGCGAGGGGGGGCACGGCACGGCCTTTGGCGTTGCGGGGGCCTATGGGCATGGCGCGCGCGCATGGGTCCTCGTGTGGCTCGGTGCGTGCACAGGGACTGTGTCGATAACCTCTTAATAGGTTTTCCCAGATACTAGGACGCCCATGCGCACGCCAGGCCATTGACCGTAGCAAGCATGCGAGAGCCAAGGCTAGTGGGTCGTTGAACTTGACAGCTCCGCTAACCTCTTAAATATTTTTCCCGCACACTTGGGTGCCCATGGGCATGGGCTTAGCAAGCATGCGAGCAACAGGTTTGGCCAGGCTGTGCGTGCGCATGCATGGTGGGTTGGGGTTGAGCCTGACCGCGCGCGATCATGGTGGGGTTGTGGTGCTGGGCTTGGTGCTCGCATGGCTGGTGGGGCGGCACGCGCAACCCTTTGGTAGGGCATGGCGCGCGTGGGCATTGTCACTAACCATGTAGAGGTTTTTGGGCACACACGCAGTTGGGCGCCCATGCGCGTGCCTAGGCCATCGTCCTTGGCATGCATGCGTGTGGCCAGACCATGTGCGTAGGCATCCAATAACGGTCACACCCATGCACCCGTCTCATCAACAACACCCAAGCCAACGCCCATGGCACTTGCCCATGCCTTCAAGATGTCCTTGCATCATAGTATTTTCGATCACAAACACTTGGCACATAGAATCCTTTGCTTGGGTTATAACCTCTATGCCACTTGGAAGAAATAAATGAGTTTTTTGTGTGGGGAGGGACGAATCGGAGCGGCGAAGAAGGGTCGAATCTCGGTGGATCGTGGCGTGAAGGCCATCTGCCACTTACAATACCCTGTCGCGTATTTAAGTCGTCTGCAAAGGATTCTACCCGTCGCTCGGTGGGAATTACGTTACAAGGCGGCCCCCGCGACTCCTTCGTCACGAGGATTTAGCCAACGAAACGTGCCTTTGGGGGCCGGAAGGCCCCTACTGCTGGTCGGCAATCGAGTGATGGACGCATGCGTCGCTTCTAGCCCAGATTCTTACTTAGAGGTGTTCAGTCATAATCCAGCGCACGGTAGCTTCGCGCCACTGGCTTTTCAACCAAGTGCGATGATCAATTGTGCGAATCAACTGCACCACTGTTATCGCAATACACTGTGACAGGCAAAGTCATATTTGGAACAACTTCCAAATTTAGCATAAATTTTCTTAACCAAACGACCTCCTTAGCTGCTTCACAAGCTGCTACATATTCGACCTCCATGGTGGAATCAACGATGCATCCTTGCTTGACGCTTCGCCATACTACAACTCCTCCATTAAGAGTGAAAACTGACCTTGATGTAGATTTCCGAGAATCTTTATCGATCGAAAGTCGAGAATCTGTATATATCAGTAGGATCAAATCCTTAGCCCCATACACAAGCATGTAGTTCCTTGTTCTCCAAAGATACTTAAGGATTGTTTTAACCGCTTTTCAGTTGTTCAAGTCCTGGATTGGATTGATACCTCATCGACCATCCCAATCAGCAAAAATGTATGTCGTGCCTAGTACACAACATGGCGTACATCAAAGCTTCCAACAAATTGATGCATAAGGAATCCGTCTCATATCCTCAACTCCTTGAGGTGTCTTAGGACACTGCTCCTTAGACAAATGGATTCCATGTCTAAAAGGCAACAAGCCCTTTTTGGAATCTTGCATCTTAAACCTTGACAACACTGTCTATGTATGATGCTTGAGACAAGGCTAGTGTTTTATTCTTGTAGTTCCGGACAATCTGGATCCCAAGAACAAACTGCGCATAACCCAAATCCTTCATTTGGAATTGCGTTGCTAGCCATTCCTTGATGTCGATAAGATAACCTACATCATTCCCAATGAGTAGGATATCATCCACATAGAGAATTAGGAATGCGACAGAACTAACTATTGATTTTCTTGTATACACAAGGTTCATCATCATTCTCAAGTCAAAACCATAAGATCGATAGCCTAATCAAATCTTATATTCCAGACCTAGAGGCTTGTTTCACCCATAAATCGACCTTTTAAGCCCGCAAACCTTTTGCTCTTGTCCTGGTTTAATGAATCCTTTGGGTTGGTCCATGTAGATGGTTTCTTCAAGATTGTCATTCAAAAAGGCTGTCTTGACATCCATTTGCCATACCCTCATAGTCATAATATGCGGCAATTGCAAGAAGGATACGGATAGACTTTACCATAGCAACAGGTGAAAAGGTTTCCTCAAAGTCAACCCCTTCAACCTGGGTATAACCCTTTGCTACTAGTCTAGCTTTAAAGGTTTGCACCTTCCCCTCTACACCACGTTTTCTTTTGTACATCCACTTACAACCTATAGGTTTTACCCCATCAGGCTTATCTACAACATCCCAAACAGAATTGAAGTGCATAGACTCCATTTCTTGGTCCATGGCTATGACCCATTTGTCTTTGTCAATGTTAACCATTGCTTGATTATAAGTCAATGGATCCTCGCAGTTTGTCATCGGGTATAACAACTTGGGTTTAGCTAAACCCATGTAACGGTCAGGCTGTATCACAACCCTCCCACTACGTCGAGGCATACTGAACTCTTGAGATGGACCCTCTTGACCAGACAAACTAGTATCAACAACTCTTGTTGACGTACTAGTGTTCTTATTAGCAACCTTTGCTATTTTCCGTCTAATTCACTCAACACTACCTTACTTTTTGGTTTGTGGTCCCTTAGGTGGTCCTCCTCCAAGAAAGTGGCATTTGTCGACACAAAGACCTTATCTTCCTTAGGATCATAGAATAAACCACCTCTTGTTTCTTTTGGGTATCCTACGAATAGGCACAACTTTGAACGTGAATCCAACTTCTTTGGATTTGTCACAAGCACATGTGCCGGACAACCCCATATTCTGAAGTGACATAAACTACCTTTACGTCATTTCCAGAGTTCAAAAGGTGTTTCAGAAACACTTTTGAAGGGCACACTATTCAATATGTATACTGCAGTCTCCACTGCATAACCCTAAAAGGAACTAGGGAGATGAGCATAACTCATCATTGATCGAACCATGTCCAACAAGGTTCTATTTCTCCTTTCCGATACACCATTTTGCTGTGGTGTGCCGTGAGCTGAGAGTTGGGATGTAATTCCATGTTCTATCATATAGTTCTGGAATTTTAAATCCATGTACTCTCCACCTCGATCCGATCGAAGTGTTTGAACTCTTTTACCTAATTGATTTTCAACCTCAGTCTTGAATTCCTTGAACTTTTCAACTGCTTCAGACTTGTGGTGCATTAGGTAAATATGTCAATATCTGGAATAATCATCTATAAAAGAGATGAAATATTCATATCCTCCCGACTTTAACATTCATCTTCGACCACAAAGGTCCAATGTATAAGCTCTAGAGGATCTTTGGCTCTATAACCTTTTACACTAAAAGGTCTTTTAGTCATTTTGCCTTCTAGGCGGGATTCACATACCGCAAAGAATTTTCTTCTAACTCGTTTAGAATTGCATTTTCACCAATCTCTCAATCCTATTGAGATTAATGTGACCATATCTTAGATGCCAAACATGAGCATTTTCTTTAGAAGAAATTTTATGTTTCTTAGTTTGTCGCGTTTGCAGTTTTAAATAATTCAAAGTGTTCAAAACCATTTTGACTGAATTAGGCCTTAAAACATACAATCCATTTTCTAATGAAGCTGAACATATTTCTAAACATTTCTTCAAAATAATCACTTTATTCATAGAAAAGGAAACATAAATACATTGTTCAATGAGGCAAGAAATGGAAATAAGGTTTCTAGTAAACCCTGGTATCACTAATATATTATCCAACAATACATATTTCTTGCCAAAACAAAGCTTCATTGTGCCTCTCTTTCATACAAATTGAGACGACTTCTCCATTTCCAAACCGGAGCGTTATCTCTCCTTGTTGTAGCTGCTGCCAGGAATCAATTCCCTGAAAAGAAGAACAAACATGATTAGTGGCGCTTGAATCAAGTATCCAAGCTGTTTTATCATTATCCACTAAACAAGCTTCTAGGCAAAGTAAATCATATTTACCTTCCGTCTTCTTTTCTGCAATGTACTTCAGACAGTTCCGTTTCCAATGCCCGTCTTCGTTGCAGTGGAAACACTTTCCTTTGTTAGCAACGTCTTTGACTTTCTTGCCCTCTGGGCGGCAGATTTGTCAGCTTGTTTCCCTTTATCAACCTTCTTCATGTTCTTCTTCTTACCTCTCAGGTTATAAGAAGATGAAGCCACTGCTTTTGTCCCGCAGGTCGAACCTGCGTGATAACTCCCATCGGCAACATTTGCCTCACCTTTCGATCCCTCGAATTTTCATCAAAGATTGAAAGGTCCGAGTTCATTCAAAAGGGAGGTAAGATTAAAAGTAAGCTTGTTCATAACAACATTACTTCTAAATCGCAGAAACTATCGTGAAGGGTTTCGAGAATGAAGAAGTCGACTGCTCGACTCATCGATGGAAGCACCATTCGACTCGCGATGTTAAAGTGTACCATCATACAGACATGATCCCAACAGATGTGTACCTCCGGCATCCCGGAGTTGAATATGTACTTTAGGGGCATTATGTCGGGCTTGTGTGGATCGTTGTCTAAACATACCGCACGAATCCATGATTTCCTTGGCGGTAATCATGCCCTCATGCTTCTTGGTCGATATGTCGGACATACTTGCCAAAGATGTAGACCTTGGCCTTATCATTGGCCTTGATCTATCGATCATATGCATCACTTAACATTTCGTGACTCATTCGAGCTTTGCACCGAGAGACACTCCTCGCTTAGCACAAACTTGGATCATCCACTACCAAAATAGTGTTGAGTTTGTTTTTCCATGTCATCATGTTCTCTCCGGTTAACTTTTCCGCACCCAATAAGGAAATTATAGAGCTAGACATTTTTGCTGAAAAATTACAAACAAACTTGTATGAGTTTCTTGCTATAACTCTAATCCAATCATGTTTTAGCTAATTATCAAATGATTCCTAGGCCATTTATAATTTACAACGATACTCAAAAGGTTTAGAATGTATGACACCGAAGGGTAATAAAAAATACTCCTCCTCTGGATCAAGACATTCTTGACCAAAACCTAACACTAGAATAACTCTTATTCCTATAGGTTTTAGTTACCATTTTTCGGTCTGGATACATACACAACTTATGTACCCCGTGAGTGTAACCCTTTGTCTTTAGATCCCAGAGTCTCGATCCAATAAAATCCGCCGAAAGGAGGATTAGATTGGAAAATAGTCTAAGGAAATCTTTATCCCTTTCGGGTGTCTATTGTGTTAGATACCCTATGATCAAGCGGACGAAGCGATTGTCTGGTCCAGGCCAAACTAGCAGGCTGACCATAGTGGTCTAACGGTGTAAACCGACAAAAGAGACCCTAGGTTTTGTTTTCACTAAACCTGCTCTCACTGATAAGTACCCTCTCCATTCACCTTGATATTGACTCATACAAACACCATCCGAAGGGGGACGCTTCCGTTTGCGCCACGAGGCCAAGTATGAGTCTCACGGTGTGAACTTTCCGGAGATAGCATAGGTGGAAAAATATGTATCTCATACACTTTTTCCTCCCACTGAATACTTTAAGTCTATAGGAATCTTTCTTAGGCTAAAACCCGCCTAATGGTTTTACCTAACTCTATCAACATAACTCTTATATTGATGATCAATATAACTCTTATATTGATTTTATCCTATGTTTGTTAATATAACTCCTTATATTAAACCTAGGATTTCTAGTTTATTAACCCCTTAATAAACCCGCTGACGCTACTGTAATTTAGAAGACTCTCTGATTAAATTTCACTCCTAGGTCGATTCCAGTGGGGGTGTTCCGTTTCCGTCGACTTAAATACTGACCTAACTTCAGCAGAACTTTCCTTAGACAGTTCCTCTTTTAATCATAGCTTATAAATTACTTGGTTCCTAATTCTAATCTAATTAGAACTAGATAACCTAAGGTCTATTATTTCCAAATTCTAAACACTTTAAAACTAATAATTAACCTTAGGTGACATGCATACTATGTTATAGTGCTTGATCATTCATCACATGAATAATAAGACATTCATAGCATATTCATCGCATGAAAAATAATGCATGTCAATGTTGTCCAAAAATTAATATAACAACCTTATATTAATTAATCATGCAAACTATATAATATAACTCCTTATATTATGAATGATGCATGAAAATGCTTAACCTAAGGTGGGATTTCTAAAATACAAGCATACACTATGCATGACAATAATTACACAACAATTGCATAATTAAAATAGCAAAAATTAGACCAATTTTGGCACCCTAGAAATAATTTTAATTAATATAATCTAATTATATTAATTAAAATTAAAATTATTAAATATATTAAAATAAAATATTTTTATAATTAATATAGATAATAAAATAAACGTTTCTGCCCGTTGCTCCTCGCGTGAAACGTATCCGGCGTTGCAACACTGCTTTTGTTATTTTCAGCCGAGCGTTGCGCAACGCCACAACGTTGCAACGCTAGAGTCTGCGCGTAACGCCGCTTCCTCCTACGCGCCTTCTCCATAGCGCAGCGGCGCTGCAACGCCGATGAACAAGATTGCAATGCCGCATACCAGCGAGCGAGATAGAGAATCACCATTCCTTTGCTCGTTTTTGCTCCGTTCTTCTCAGCAACCGCCTTGCCTCGATTGACACGGACTTACAGACTCGATTTACAATTAAATTTGTCCGAAACACCGGGCCCTTACATTGAACATTTCAATGAAAATTGTAAATCTAAGTGCCAAAATTGAAAACATCTAATTTTGCAAAAACCGTTCATAAATCTCATGCAAAAAAGTAAATCCCACCTTGTTCTTGAAAAATCCATAACATAAATCAAGAACGCAATTGGTCTCTGATACCAATTGAAGGGAATCGAAATCCCCGCAGCAGAAGCGATTGCGAATCGCGCGCTCTTGATGAATTACAACGGAAAATTCAAGAACGTAAAACATAGATTAAGCATAAAATAAGAGTTTGGACAACAAGTATTTACCTTTGAAGAACCTTTCTTCAAGTGCTCCTCCTCTCTTCACGATCAAGATCAACGCAACACGAACTCGTACGAACACCGACACCACCACCAGATCTTCTCCGTTGTTCTCTAGGTGAGGGAGGAAGATGGGTTCCCTTTAGGAGTGGTGAGGTATTTTGTGAGAGAGATGTGTGTTTTGGAACTCTTCCAACAACACAACAAGGAGGCTAGGAATAACTTAGAACGATTTCCAAAATCACTTCTAAAAATGACTTAACCTAGTTGCATCTCATGCAACCATATATATAGGGAAATAGAATGGAAATGACCACCCTACCCCTCCTTTTATCTCTCTTTAGTATATAGTTTATATATGAATCTAATTCACATTAAAACTATATATTATATCAATTATATCATATATAATTGATATAATTCCTCATGTATAAAATTGAACACTTCAATTTATCTCCTAACTTTGTACCCTCAATATTACCATGTTGAGCCAACGGAGGGATCTAATGGACCTACAGATCATGAGCTCCAATGATGTGAGATTAATTGATTAAATGTAAACTCGAGATCTTTCTTTCGAACTTCCTTATAAAAAAAAAAAAAAAAAAAAGAAATGAAGTGAAAGATAAAAGGAAAACAAGGAAGGAAAAGCTTAAACCATTTTGGTTTGGTTTGCTTTAAAAATAATGAAGAAAAGAAAATGAAAGGAATGGATATTATATTATGTTTTGTTTTGTTTAGAAAAGAAAAGAAAAGAAAGAAAGAGATAAAGGAGAAGTTAAAAAAGGAAAAAGAAAAGAAAAAGCAAAAGGGAAAAAGACAAATTTGTCTTTTCCTCCACCGTTTGTTTTTTTAAAAACAATTAAAGTTCATTTTCCTTCCATTTTGATTTTCATTTTCCACAAGGAGAAGAAGGTGTTCGTGGGAGAAGCAGAAAGGAAGAGGAAGAAGGTGATTCTTGGGTTTGAAGAAGAAGAGAGAAGGGTCACTCAATTTCCATGGAAATTCTTCAATCACTCCAGACTAGTTCTGATATATAAGTAATTTCGAGCTCCACAAGTAGAGGTAAGTGTTGAGGTTTGCTTTTCTTGAAAGCTAACTCATTTTTGAAGAAAGTCCGTGAAGGAAGCTCGAGCCAAATCTGATTTTAAGTTGCTGTTTTGTGAAGAGGAAGGCAGAAGACAGAATTTGTTGTCAAATCCGAGAAGTCTCTGGATTTTTGGTTGTTATGATCTGTATACTTGGATTTAGAAGCTCTAATTGGTATGGTTCGAAATCTTATTGAATTTCCTACAACTTTCGTGAAGCAATCGTGAGTAGAAAATGTTTAGAAGATGTTTTAAATATCAGGTTAAATTTGTTGTGCAGCAGGAAATCCGAATTTGAAAACAGCAGAAGTCTGTTTTGAGGAAAGTAGCTTTCGAGGTATTTCTGAACATGTTCGTTTAGAATTTCAATTTCATGTCTTCATATGATTTTTAGAGGGTTCAAAAAGGAAGAGTTTGGTATAAATTACATTATTTTTAGATAAGTAATGAAGAAGTTATGGCTGTCTGAAAATAGGGCAAAAAATGCTGGAAATGCTGGAAATTGGAAAGTGAGTTTTCTTGCAGTTTTAAGGTCAAAATTGATGAGCTCGAGGTTCTAATGGTTGAGTTGGTTTGTTTGACAGGCCAAGAGCAAATAGGTCAAGTTTACAAGCCAAGGTTCTAATTCTAATACTGTGAGTGACTCTATTTTAGAACTATGCTTGACCTATGTTTTTCTTCAAAAACATAAGTGTTGATCATTTCATCCTGTTTGAACTAATTATGTATAGCTTCATGGAGTTTTCTAACATAAGTTCATGATGGAACATAAGCATGTTTTGAATTAATTTGTAACCATAAATCCAAGTATGGAACCTAAATTATGAAAGTATGTATTATAAAGACATGATTTCCATGGTAAACAAATTATGCTCTTGTTTGTGGTTAACCCCAATCTTTGGACATTCGAGAAGGTACTTACTTAGGGAATGAATCATGATATCCCAATACTGAAGGACAATGAGAAGGTATTCGGGTAGTAAATGGTTTTACCTTAATACTGAAGGACATAGAGAAGGTATTAGGGAAAACCAAACGGCCAAAGGTATTCCACGTGCACGTGAGAGAGAGAGGTATGAACCTTATTGGTATAAATGTAACTCTACCACCTCTATGGTTCGAATGTGGTATCATGTCATGTGTTTTATTGTTATGAGCTTCTATATTATTGATCTATCTACCCTCGATATGATAGTACACTTCGAGTTGTGTGCTATGCATAAGTGGTGACTTAAACCTGTAAATTGGAAGTATGGTTTGTTTATGTTTACAAAAAGATGTTAAGCTATTTTCTACTTATAATTTGCCATTATTATGATTCACCTGTGAGCTTATAATGTTTTAAAGATAGACACTCACTGAGCTTTTTAGCTCATTCTTTCAATGTTTTCAAACTTTTTCGTAGAGATCGAGCTCACAGTACCCGACATCCCGCCAAAGTCTCTGCTGGAAGTTTCATAAGTTTGATATTTTGTACGTGGCTGGTGTTGTATAGCAAGTCGTTATGTAGTTATAGTTGTTTGTACATAAGAGGTTGTATAAACAGTGGGTTGGCATGTTCTGGGTTGTGATGCTATTGCTCGTTTAAGTTTTCAAATGAGAGACTTAAGAAATGTTTCTCCCTATGTATGTTTAGTAGTTATCAAGTTTCCGCTGTGTTATGTTAAAGTTTACCATATATGAGCATAGTATGTTTATCAGGTAAAACAGAGTCATCAGGTATTGTTAAGAGGTAAACAATGTCTGTTGGCTTCACGCCTCTTTCCGGCTAAGTTAGCGGTGGTTCGGGAGGGGTGTGACAAATTGGTATCGAGCGATTAGCTCCATGGGGAATGAGACAGGGCAAGTTAGCTCTGAGAGGAAACTAAAAAGTCATAACAAGTTATTGAGTTAGTTCAGATCGAACTAGTAAAGTATGGTCCAAGTAAGGATAAGAGTAAGTCCAGTTAGGGCTAAAATGTGAATAGAAGTTTAGTACTGCGTATTGGAGTTAGATATCCATAGTATGTCTAATATATTGATATGTTATAGGAGTCATGCCACCACGTACTAGCAGACGACGCAGGCAGGATCAGGGCGGGATGCAGGATCCTACCAAGGCCAATCTGAGAGGGGGATCTAGTGCCCCGAGAGTCCAGACTGAGGCCAGAGAAGAGCAACATGTTAGTTCCTCACAGGAGGCAGGTAGGCCAGAGAGAGCAGGGCCAAGTGATCCAAAAAATAAAAGGGGTATAGAATAGAACGTCTGAAGAAATTAGGAGTCACAGTATTTGAGGGTTCCATAGATCCAGCTGATGTCGAGGTTTGGCTGAATATGCTACAAAAATGTTTTGATGTAATGAGTTGCCCTGAGGAGCAAAGTCAAGCTAGCCACATTTCTACTAGAGAAAGAAGCAGAGGGGTGGTGGAACGTGGAAGTCAATACGAGCTAGGCGCAGTGATGCACATACTCTAAATTGGCAAACTTTCAGAAGCATCTTCGAAGATAAATATTACCCTAGCACGTATCGTGAGGCAAAGAGGGATGAATTTTAGAAGCTGAGAGCAAGGGCCACTTTCGTGGTGAGTATGAGAGAAGGTATACCGAAATTTGTCACGATATCTTGATGTGATTGTGGCATCTGAGAGTGACAGGTGTCGGAGATTTGAAAGAGGGCTACGTCCTGAGATACGAACCCCAGTCACAGGCATTGCAAAGTGGGCTGACTTTCCCCTACTCGTAGAGACTGCTCTACGTGTTGAGTAGAGTAATAGAGGCACAAACAGTAGTGGAGCCTACTCGAGGGCCTTCAACGACGAGCAGTTTCCATAGTCGTGAGCAGCGACGATTCACACCTGGAGTGAATGTTTCGAGTCGTCAGGACTTTAAAAGTCGAGCTGGCGGCCAGACATTGAGGCAAACGCATGTTAGTGGTGCCTATCAGAGGCAGAGTCAAAGAGCACCTAGTCAATCTGCCAGATCCACAGTAAGACCACCGACAATATAGGAGTCTGTTGCAAGTGCAGCAAGGAGAACTCCATGTACAAATTGTGGTAAGAATCACCAAGGCCAATGTCTGGTTGGTGTCAATGTGTGTTACCAGTGTGGGCAGCCAGGGCATTTCAAGAGGGATTGTCCACAGCTGAGAGCAGCCACACAGAGGGACCAGGGAGTTGGGTCCCGGCATAGTTGAGAGCGACCAAGAGTTCCTGGAGTGCAGCAGAGGGCACCAGTGGTGCTAAACAGAAAGGAGTTGTAGGGAGACCTAGGCAACAGGGAAAGGTCTACGCTATGACTCAGCAGGAAGCGGAGGATGCACCAGATGTGATTACTGGTACGATTTCTATTTGTAATGAACCTGCACGTGTTTTGAAAGATTCAGGTGCTACGCATTCCTTTGTTTCCAGTATATTCCTAACTAAGCTGAATAGGAAGTTAGAGCCTTTATTTGAGAGGTTAGTTGTATACACGCCAGTTGGTGATGCTTTACTAGTCGATGCAGTGCTGAAGAATTGTGAGGTCTTAGTAGAAGGTCTCAATATGTTAGTGGATCTTCTTCCACTAGGGTTGCAGGTGTTAGATGCAATCTTAGGGATGAATTTCTTATTCACTCATTATGCTTCCATGGATTGTCGTAGAAAGGAAGTTGTTTTCAAGAAACCAGGATTAGCTGAAGTGGTTTTTAGGGGTGAAAGGAAGATTATCCCTACGAGCTTGATTTCAGCATTAAAAGTTGAAAAGTTGTTGAGGAAAGGTTGCATGGCATTTCTTGCACACGTAGTGGAGGTGCAGGAGAATAAGTTTAAACCAGAAAATGTTCTTGTTGTGAACGAATTTCTTGATGTTTTTCCAAATAGATCTGTCGTGGTTGCCACCGATAGGGAAGTTGAGTTCACTCTTCGAATTGCTACCAGAACAACACCTATTCCGCGCCAAATACCAGTATGGAATGGCTCCAGCGAGCTCAAAAGAGTCAAGACACGCTTACAATAACTAGTTGATAAGGGATACATCAGACCTAGTGTATCGCCTTGGGGAGCTCCAGTGTTATTTGTAAAGAAGAAAGATGGTACCCTTAGATTATGCATTAATTATAGACAGTTAAACAAGTCACGATACGTAATAAGTATCCTTTACCCCGTATAGATGACTTGTTTGACCAGTTAAGAGGAACATTAGTGTTTTCCAAGATTGATTTAAGATCAGGATACCATCAGTTAAAGGTAAGGGAATCAGACATTCCTAAGACAACATTCAGAACGAGGTATGGGCATTATGAGTTTTTAGTAATGCCATTCGGTTTGACGAATGCACCAGCAGTTTTCATGGATCTCATGAACAGGATTTTCCATCAGTATTTGGATCAGTTTGTGATAGTATTCATTGATGATATACTAGTTTACTCGGTTGACAGGAAAGCTCATGAGGAACATCTGAGGATTATTCTGCAAACACTACGTGATAAACAGTTGTACGCTAAATTCACCAAATGTGAGTTTTTGTTGAATCAGGTAGTGTTTTTGGGGCATGTTGTATCAACAAATGGTGTTAGTGTGGATCCAAATAAAGTGAAAGTTGTAAGCCCTAAACCCTATTCTCTTTTATCATTGATCACTCGTTCATCATGTTTTGAAATATGCAAAGTCGTATAGGTTGCACTAAACGTTGTCGTGATCGAATTTGGGAATCTATTGAATTTGGAGCTACAATGTGTCTAAACTTCATAAGGGGATAGGTAAACCATTGAAATAAGCATATTAAAAGTTGCATTGAAGTAAGTTCAACACATTAGCAAATTGGAGGAGTTTTAGGTGCATCAAGTATTGAATGGAAGATCATATGTCTTACAAACTTAGGATAAGTTGGCTAAATGCTTAAGGTTTATTTATACACTTATTTTGTTGTTTTAAAAAGGTGATTAAGATGTAAAAACTGAAGGAGGAGGTGGCAAAGGGAGGTGAAGCTTCAGAAGTTGAACAAGGCAAGTAGGTGCTGTCAAATTAGCAGAAAAACAGCAAGCAGCTGGAAAAGGGTCATCTTCAATCGACCATATCTCTCTATCTACTGAACCAAATTCGATGATTTTTGTGTCAAAATCTCAGAAATTGAGTGTAGAATACGAAACTGGTCAGTTTTGCAGAAAAAACAAGAGGACGAAGGAGAAAAGAGCAGAACAGTGAAGGGTGTTCAAGTTTCTCGTGTAGCAGAACAGTATGAGGAGATCAGTCTGTTTTGAGCTCTTGAGGAGGAATTAGAAGCTGAAATTTTGAGGTACGTAAGCTAAGATGTTGTCCTTGAGGTTTATCAAAAATATTTGGTGGTTGTGTTGATAAATTTTGAGGAACCCAAGCTGAAATTTGAACCTGTAGTTTTAGGTGAAAGGGAAAACTTCTAGCAAGAGATTGAGGGAGATTTTCTTTCATTTCTATATACCTTACAATCAATTGTGTGTATGGTTATTCTGAATTGAGTTATGGGACTGAGTTAGACCTGTTTCTAAGGTGCAAGGAAAGGAATTGATGCTACTGTTTTGAAGAAGAAGGCAGAAGACAGAAGTATGCTGTCAAATCCGGGAAGTCTCTGATGTTTTTTGTTGTTCTGATCTGTACACTTGGAGTTAGAAGCTCTAATTGGTATGGTTCGAAAGCTTATTGAATTTCCTACAACTTTCGTGAAGAAATCGTGAGTAGAAAATGTCTAGAAGATGTCTTAAATATCAGATTAAATTTGTTGTGCAGCAGGAAATCCGAATCTGAAAACAGCAGAAGTCTGTTTTGGGGAAAGTAGCTTTCGAGGTATTTCTGAACAAATCCGTTTGGAATTTCAATTTCATGTCTTCATATGATTTTTAGAGGATTCAAAAGGAAGAGTTTGGTATAAATTACATTATTTTTGGATAAGTAATGAAGAAGTTATGGCTGTCTGAATACAGGGCAGAAAATCTGAAAATGCTGGAAAATTTAAAAGTGTGTTTTCTTGCATGTTTTAAGGTTAAAAATCATGAGGTCAAGGTTCTAATGGTTGGGTTGGTTTGTTTGATAGGTCAAGAGCTAATAGGTCAAGTTTACAAGCCAGGATTCTAATTCTAATACTCGTGAGTGACTCTATCTTTAAACTATGCTTGGCCCATGTTTTTCTTAATAAGCATAATTGTTGATCATTGAGTCTTGTTTGAACTAATTATGTATAACTTCATGGAGTCCCTAACATAAAGTTCATGATGGAACCTAAGCAAGCTTGAATTAGTTGTAACTATAAATCCAAGTATGGAAACTAAATTATGAAAGTATGCTTTCCTTAGAGAATGTTTTGTGTAAATCCACTTGGGAACATGTTTAGATGATAATGTGAAGTTGTCAAGAAATTGTGGTATGTGTTATAAAGACATGATTTCCATGGTAAACAAGTTATGCCCTTGATCTTGATTAACCCCTAATACTGAAGGACATTCGAGAAGGTACTTAGGGGGGAATGAATCATAATTTCCCGATACTGAAGGACAATGAGAAGGTATTCGGGTAGTAAATGGTCTTACCTTAATACTGAAGGACATAGAGAAGGTATTAGGGAAAAACCAAAGGGCCAAAGGTATTCCACGTGCACGTGAGAGAGGTATGAACCTTGTTGGTACAAATGTAACTTTACCACCTCTATGGTTCGAAAGTGGTATCATGCTATGTGTTTTATTGTTATGAGCTTCTACAATATTGATCTATCTACACTCAATATAATACTATATTATGAGTTATGTGCTATGCATAAGTGGTGACTTGTGTAAATTGGAAGCATGGTTTGTTTATGTTAAGCTAACTTCTACTTATAATCTGCCATTATTATGCTTCACCTTTGAGCTTATAATAGACACTCACTGAGCTTCCTAGCTCACGTTTTCTCTATGTCTACTCTTCCTGTAGTGTGATTTGAGTTTCAAAGTGCTAGCCATCACAAGACCTACTTGCCACCACGCCATTTAGCTCCTTGTATATACACTTTCTTTGTATATGGTTTGTAGTGAGAACATATTAGATGGGTTGTTATTAACTTGGAAACTTTATGATAATCTAAAGAACGTATTAAAGGAAGTGAATGTATTTCATATATCAGTTGTTTTACTTTGCTTATTCAAACACGATGTGTTACGTCTATTTTAAGTTAAGTCTTGGGTTAGTCAAGGAAAGCCAGCAAGAGGTTTTGTTATCTTTGTCTTTGCATCTCTTCCTAGGTTAGGCAAGTAAGCTGGGACGGGGTGTGACAACTTGGTATCAGAGCAAAAGGTCTTGGGAAGGGAACTAGGTTCATGCATTAAATTAGGAGCTTGTTGTCTTACTTATTTAAATAAGATTGTGTAATTTAGGACCATGGCTCGAGGTGGCAAACGAGGCGAGGCAAGTGGAGACTGGAACTCAAGAAGCTCACGGTGATAGAGGAAGAGAGGTATCGAGGGAGAGTCTAGTCATCCTCAAAGAGAGTGAATATGGAGGAACAGATCTTTACGCGATAACTCAAAGATTAGTTGAAAGTGTTGGATCAAAGCAAGCGAGATCCGAAAAGAAGTATGGCATTGAAAGACCGAAAGCCTTAGGTGCAACAACATTTGAAGGCACACGAGCATCCATCCGATCTTTGAGGAGGTTTGGTTAAATCTGATTGAGAAGTGCTTTAGGGTTATGCGATGCCCAAGACAGGAAGGTCGATTTAGCGACATTCTTACTCCGAGAAAGGAGCGGATGATTGGTGGAAGATAAATCGAGAGCGAGAAAGGGGATGCTTGGAGTCGGAAAGAGTTTCGAAAGGCCTTTGAAGATAAGTATTACCCGAGCTCATATCGTGATGCGAAGAGGAACGAGTTTTTAGGACTTGTTCAGGGGTCGATGACTATAATAGAATATGAGAAGAAGTTCACAGAATTATCAAAGTATGCTAGCACTATTGTTGCAAACGAGATAGATCGATGCAAGAGGTTCGAGGACGGTCTACTTAACAGAGATCGTAACGCTTTGTGACAAAGAAGTTCGGAGTGGGCCGAGTTCTCCAAGCTTGTGGAGACGGCATTACGAGTAGAGCGAAGCACAGTAGAAGGCAGAATGGGAAAAGGAACGTAGGTGGTGGTCATACCACTTATTCTCGCTGGTTTACCACGAGACCGATTCCAACGAGGAGATAGTAGGAGATTCACCTGTATATCTCTCGAAAAGGAAGCTTTAAACCCCATCGTGGTGGGCAAACTACTCCAAGGGACTGCACAGTGGACGTGGGGAAAGACAGAGGCGGCGAGGATCAAGTTTTCTCGATAGGATCGACAAGGGACTCCGTCATGCAGGCAACCCAGATGAGTCGATAGCTAGTTCAAAGAAGGAAACCTTTGTGCAAAGACTTGTGGAAAGTATCATTGGGGTCGATGTTTGAGTGGCGGAAATGTATGTTTCAACTGTGGGCAAGGTGGTCACTTCAAAAGGGAATGCCCTCAATTGATGCAAGAAGGCATGGTGGGACAGAGAACTACATCGCATCATCGTGAACCAACAAAGAAAATCTTCAAGGCAAATTGAGGAGAAGGCACTAGTAGTGCTAAGCAAAGGGGGCAGTGGGTCGACCCCGACAACAGGGAAGATTTACGCCATGACACAAAGAGGAGGCGGATGATGCACCGTGAGTTGTTACTGGGTACACTTTCTATCTCAGAATAAACCCGCACATGCATTACTAGATCCAGGAGCTACACATTCTTTTATCTCTAAAATGTTTGCTGCTAGCATTGTTGCGAAGTTAGAACCTTTATCTGAGGAGCTGTGTATTTATACTCCTATTGGTGATATGTCGATAGTTTGTAGTGTTTATACTAATTGTATGGTGGAAGTGGATGGTGTGACCATGACAATCCGAATCGATTCCCTTAGATCTCCAAGAGTTCGATGTTATTTTGGGGATGGATTTCTTATCTAGGTATCATGCCTTAATGGACCGCCATAGGAAGGAAGTTGTGTTGAGGAAATCAAAGCAAGACTTGAGGTTGTGTTTAAGGGACATAGGAAGATATTGCCTACTTGTATGATGTCAACTATTAAAGCTGGGAAGTTATTGAAGAAAGGTTGTACAAAGATATCTTGCATATGTAGTTTGTGCACCAAAGAGTAAATCAAAACTCAAGACATTCCATGGTACGTGAGTATTTAGATGTCTTCCCGGAAGAGCTAACGAGGTTGCCACCGATAGAGAGGTGGAGTTTACCATTGACTTGATGCCGAGAAGCAGCGCCAATATCTCAAGCCCCGTATAGGATGGCAATCAGGAATCAAGGAATTGAAAACTCGATTCAGGAGAGTTGGTGGATAAGGGTTATATTCGACCAAGTGTATCTCCGTGGGAGCACTGTGTTGTTTGTTAAAAAGAAGGATGGGACATTACGATTATGTATTGATTACCGACAAACCGAATAAGGTAACAATACGTAACAAATATCCTTTGCCTCGCATAGATGACTGTTCGATCATCAACTCAAGGGTGCCTCGGTGTTTTCCAAAATTGATTTACGATCGAGATATCATCACCAAGATCAATGATTCTCGATGTACCAAAAAGCGACTTTTCGGGACAAGGTATGGGCATTATGAATTCTTGGTAATGCCATTCGGGTTAACTAATGCCCCAAAGACATTCATGGATCTCATGAATCGGATATTTCATCCTTACCTTGATCGGTTTGTGATAGTATTTATTGATGACATCTTGGTGTACTCGTAAAGTAGAGAAAAGCATGCGAACATCTCGAGAATAGTGCTACAGGACATTACGAGATCGGAAGTTGTATGCTAAATTTAGTAAATGTGAGTTTTGGCCGAAAGCAGGTTGTGTTTTTGGGGCACGTAGTGTCGTCGCACTGGTACAAGTGGATCCTCGTAAGACGGAAGCTATAGTTAAGTGGGAACAACCAACTTCAATAACGGAAGTCCGTAGTTTTTTGGGCTTGCGGAGATACTATCGACGCTTTGTTGAGGGATTTTCAAGATAGCTTTTCCATTAACCAGCTTTGACAAAGAAGAATACGAAGTTCGAGTGGAGTGAAAAGTGTGGAAAAAGTTTTCAAGAGTTAAAGAATGACTTGTCACAAAGACTGTGGTTTAACTCTACCCACCACGGAAAAGAGTTTGAGGTTTCTTGTGATGCCTCACATCGAGGCCTTGGGTGTGTACTTATGCGAGATGGGAAAGTGATTGCTTATGCCTCAAGACAGCTTAAAGAAACATGAATGTAATTATCCTACTCATGATCGGGAGCTCGCAGCGGTTGTGTTAGCTTTAAAAATTTGGAGGCATTATCTGTTTGGTGAGAAGTGTTGTATTTACACAGATCATAAAAGTTTAAAATACATCTTCAACAGAAAAGAATTGAATTTGAGACAACGGTGGCTTGAATTGATAAAAGATTATGACTGCCACGATCGAATACCACCCGGGAAAGGCTAATGTTGTAGCCGATGCACTCGAGTAGGAAGTCGAAGCAACGTAAGGGTTCACTTAATGCTGTTAGAGTGGCTCTATTTGAAGAACTCAAGAGTTCTAATGCAAAGGTGTATGTTGGTGACAAAGGGAACTTGTTGGCTCATTTTCAGATAAGACCTACCTTAATTAATGATGTTATCACAAGTCAAGCTAAAGACCCTACCTCAAGAAATTGATAGAAGAGGTGAACTTGAATCAGAGAGCGGATTACGAAGTAAGGCGTGATGGAGCGTTGATGAAGTATGGTAGATTTTGTGTATCTAAAGATGAAACTTTGAGAAATGCGATACTAGAAGAAGCACATAGTTCACCTATATGCGATGCATCCAGAGGTACAAAGATGTATCGGACCTTAAAGAACCATTATTGGTGGCAGAATGAAACGAGAAATAGCAGAGTATGTCTCTAAATGTCTAATTTGTCACAGTGAAACTGAAACAGCGTAAAACCAGGAGGGCTTCTAAATCCACTCCCAATACCGAATGGAAATGGGAGCATGTAACGATGGATTTCTTATTTGGACTTCCCCGAACACACCAGTGGTTATGACGGATTTGGGTGATAATAGACAGATTGACTAAGATCGCTTTCGATTTTTACCCGTCAAGGTAACTTTTACTCTGGATAAACTTGCTAAATTATATGTTGACAGATTGTAAGCCAATCACGGCCCCAGTATCTATAGTGTCGATATAGGGATTCGAGATTTACTTCCAAGTTCGCCGAGTCTCCAAGAGGCCTTGGGAACTAAGTTGCACTTTAGTACAAAGATTTCATCCACAAACGATGGTCAATCGTAAAGAACCATTGCACCCTCGAAGACATGCTTGAGCATGCGTCTTCGCAATATAAAGGAAGTGGGAGACTCACCTATCATTGATGGAGTTTGCATACAATAATAGTTATCATTCTAGCATCGGAATGGCACCGCATTTAAGCATTATATGGAAGAAAATGTAGAACCCCTATTTGCTTTGGGGAGGTAGGAGAAAGAAAGTCGATAGGGGCGAGTTGGTCCAAGTTACCTCTGAGAATGTTAAACTTATCGTGGAAAGATCAAGACAAAGACAAGATAGACAAAAGAGCTACGCTGACAAACGAAGAAGAGATTTAGAATTCGAAATCGGAGACAAAGTTTTCCTGAGACTATCCCCATGGAAGAGTATTTTGCGGTTCGGAAGGAAGGGGAAACTGAGCCCGAGATATATAGGGCCTTACGAGATTCTGGAACGAGTAGGGCCATCACTCTGATTAGCTTTACCCGATAGAATTGTCTCGGTACATAATGTTTTCCATGTATCAATGTTGAGGAAATACGTTTCTGATCCATCACATGTGCTCAAGGTAGAACCAATTCAACTTAAGGAGAATCTATCATATGAGGAAGAACCTCTACAAGTACTGGATCGGAAGGAACAGGTGCTTAGGAACAAGTCAATACCACTGGTAAAGGTCTTGTGGAAAAATCACGACGTCGAGGAAGCAACATGGGAAAGCGAAGACACAATGAAAGAAAAGTACCCACAACTTTTCTCGTCTTTGATTTCGAGGGCGAAATTCCTCTTAAGGTAGTAAATTGTAAGCCCTAAACCCTATTCTCTTTTATCATTGATCACTGCTCATCATGTTTTGAAATATGCAAAGTCGTATAGGTTGCACTAAACGTTGTCGTGATCGAATTTGGGAATCTATTGAATTTGGAGCTACAATGTGTCTAAACTTCATAAGGATAGGTAAACCATTGAAATAAGCATATTAAAAGTTGCATTGAAGTAAGTTCAACACATTAGCAAATTGGAGGAGTTTTAGGTGCATCAAGTATTGAATGGAAGATCATATGTCTTACAAACTTAGGATAAGTTGGCTAAATGCTTAAGGTTTATTTATACACTTATTTTGTTGTTTTAAAAAGGTGATTAAGATGTAAAAACTGAAGGAGGAGGTGGCAAAGGAGGTGAAGCTTCAGAAGTTGAACAAGGCAAGTAGGTGCTGTCAAATTAGCAGAAAAACAGCAAGCAGCTGGAAAAGGGTCATCTTCAATCGACCATATCTCTCTATCTACTGAACCAAATTCGATGATTTTTGTGTCAAAATCTCAGAAATTGAGTGTAGAATACGAAACTGGTCAGTTTTTGCAGAAAAAAACAAGAGAGGACGAAGGAGAAAAGAGCAGAACAGTGAAGGGTGTTCAAGTTTCTCGTGTAGCAGAACAGTATGAGGAGATCAGTCTGTTTTGAGCTCTTGAGGAGGAATTAGAAGCTGAAATTTTGAGGTACGTAAGCTAAGATGTTGTCCTTGAGGTTTATCAAAAATATTTGGTGGTTGTGTTGATAAATTTTGAGGAACCCAAGCTGAAATTTGAACCTGTAGTTTTAGGTGAAAGGGAAAAACTTCTAGCAAGAGATTGAGGGAGATTTTCTTTCATTTCTATATACCTTACAATCAATTGTGTGTATGGTTATTCTGAATTGAGTTATGGGACTGAGTTAGACCTGTTTCTAAGGTGCAAGGAAAGGAATTGATGCTACTGTTTTGAAGAAGAAGGCAGAAGACAGAAGTATGCTGTCAAATCCGGGAAGTCTCTGATGTTTTTGTTGTTCTGATCTGTACACTTGGAGTTAGAAGCTCTAATTGGTATGGTTCGAAAGCTTATTGAATTTCCTACAACTTTCGTGAAGAAATCGTGAGTAGAAAATGTCTAGAAGATGTCTTAAATATCAGATTAAATTTGTTGTGCAGCAGGAAATCCGAATCTGAAAACAGCAGAAGTCTGTTTTGGGAAAGTAGCTTTCGAGGTATTTCTGAACAAATCCGTTTGGAATTTCAATTTCATGTCTTCATATGATTTTTAGAGGATTCAAAAAGGAAGAGTTTGGTATAAATTACATTATTTTTGGATAAGTAATGAAGAAGTTATGGCTGTCTGAATACAGGGCAGAAAATCTGAAAATGCTGGAAAATTTAAAAGTGTGTTTTCTTGCATGTTTTAAGGTTAAAAATCATGAGGTCAAGGTTCTAATGGTTGGGTTGGTTTGTTTGATAGGTCAAGAGCTAATAGGTCAAGTTTACAAGCCAGGATTCTAATTCTAATACTGTGAGTGACTCTATCTTTAAACTATGCTTGGCCCATGTTTTTCTTAATAAGCATAATTGTTGATCATTGAGTCTTGTTTGAACTAATTATGTATAACTTCATGGAGTCCCTAACATAAAGTTCATGATGGAACCTAAGCAAGCTTGAATTAGTTGTAACTATAAATCCAAGTATGGAAACTAAATTATGAAAGTATGCTTTCCTTAGAGAATGTTTTGTGTAAATCCACTTGGGAACATGTTTAGATGATAATGTGAAGTTGTCAAGAAATTGTGGTATGTGTTATAAAGACATGATTTCCATGGTAAACAAGTTATGCCCTTGATCTTGATTAACCCCTAATCATCAAGGACATTCGAGAAGGTACTTAGGGGAATGAATCATAATTTCCGATCTTCAAGGACAATGAGAAGGTATTCGGGTAGTAAATGGTCTTACCTTAATACCAAGGACATAGAGAAGGTATTAGGGAAAAACCAAAGGGCCAAAGGTATTCCACGTGCACGTGAGAGAGGTATGAACCTTGTTGGTACAAATGTAACTTTACCACCTCTATGGTTCGAAAGTGGTATCATGCTATGTGTTTTATTGTTATGAGCTTCTACAATATTGATCTATCTACACTCAATATAATACTATATTATGAGTTATGTGCTATGCATAAGTGGTGACTTGTGTAAATTGGAAGCATGGTTTGTTTATGTTAAGCTAACTTCTACTTATAATCTGCCATTATTATGCTTCACCTTTGAGCTTATAATAGACACTCACCGAGCTTCCTAGCTCACGTTTTCTCTATGTCTACTCTTCTCTTCCCGCAGTGATTTAGTTTCCAAGTGCTTAGCCATCACAAGACCTACTTGCCACCACGCCATTTAGCTCCTTGTATATACACTTTCTTTGTATATGGTTTGTATTGAGAACATATTAGATGGGTTGTTATTAACTTGGAAACTTTATGATAATCTAAAGAACGTATTAAAGGAAGTGAATGTATTTCATATATCAGTGTTTTACTTTGCTTATTCAAACACGATGTGTTACGTCTATTTTAAGTTAAGTCTTGGGTTAGTCAAGGAAAGCCAGCAAGAGGTTTTGTTATCTTTGTCTTTGCATCTCTTCCTAGGTTAGGCAAGTAAGCTGGGACGGGGTGTGACAAAAGTTGTGGTCAACTTGGAGAGACTAGTTAGTGCGACAGAGGTACGTAGTTTCCTAGGCTTGGCAGGATACTACAGACGGTTTGTTGAGGATTTCTCACGATTAGCATTACCATTAACAACTTTGACAAGGAAGAATGCTAAGTTTGAATGGTTAGATAAGTGTGAACATAGTTTTCAAGAGCTGAAAAATAGGTTAGTTACAGCACCTATTCTGACACTTCCTGTAACGGGAATAGAGTATGTAATTTATTGCGACGCCTCGAGGCAAGGTTTAGGGTGTGTGCTCATGCAAGAAGGAAAGTAATAGCTTATTCATCAAGGCTATTGAAAAAAGCACGAGTGTAATTACCCTACACATGATCTTGAGTTAGCAGCAGTTGTTTTAGCATTGAAGATTTGGAGACATTATTTGATTGGTGAGAGGTGTCACATTTTTACAGATCATAAGAGTCTGAAATATATCTTTGATCAGAAGGAGTTGAATATGAGACAGAGAAGATGGTTAGAACTGATTAAAGATTATGATTGTACCATAGAATACCATTCAGGTAAGGCGAATGTTGTAGCAGATGCACTAAGTAGGAAGTCAAGACTTCCTAGCCGCCTTGTGTGGTATTCGAGCGATATTTTTAAGTACTCTAAGGGATTCTAAGGCAGTTGTGATTGCAGAGAATTCAGGGAATCTTTTAGCTCAATTCCAAGTCAAGTCTTCGCTCGTAGCAGAGATTGTAAGAAGACAACCAGATGATAGTAACTTGCAGAAAATGTTTGGAAAGTCCAAACAGGGCCCAGAGGCAGAATTTAAAATGAGATCAGATGGAGACATAGAGAGGCAAGGAAGACTATGTGTTTCGAGTGTTAGTGAGCTTAAAGATGCTATTCTAGAAGAAGCTCACAGTTCAGCATACGCTATGCATCCAGGAAGCACCAAGATGTATAAGACATTGAAAGGGAATTATTGGTGGCCTGGGATGAAGTGGGAGGTAGCTGAATATGTTGATAATGTTTGATCTGCCAACAGGTTAAACCAGTTAGACAGAGACCAGGCCACCAATACGTTCATTGGGGCTGGGTGGGGCTAGGCGTGCCCACACAATGGGCTAGGGGCCTGGCGTGCGCGCCCGGGGGTGGATGGCATGGGCGAGTGCACACGGGGTGTTGTGGGCGAGGGCGAACGAGGCCTGAGGGGCATGGGCTAGGGCGCGTGGGGCCTAGGGGGCATGGACGAAAGCGCAGGGGGGCTAGGGGCATGGCCTGGGCGCATGGGATGCTGGGGGCATGGGGCACGCGTGAGAACTTGGGGCGGGGCGCGGGTGGGGGCCTGGGGGGCTTGCGGCCGCGCGTAGAGCCTGGTGGCATGGTGAGCGCGTGGGGCCTTGTGGCATGGGCGAGGGCGCACAGGGGTTGGGGGCATGGCCAGGCCGCTGCGGGGGCCTGGGGGGCATGGGCGAGGGCGTAGGGGGCTTGGCCTAGGCGCTGCGGGGCATGGGCGCGCGCGGGGCCTTGTGGCATTGTGAGCGCGGGGCATGGGCATGGGCGCGGCGCAGGGGGCATGGGGCATGGCTGGCGCGCGGGGGCTCGGAGGCATGGGGCGCTGTAGGGGCCTGGGGGCATGGGCGAGGGCGCATGGGGCATGGCCTGGGCGCTGCGGGGCATGGACGCGCGCGGGGCTTTGTTGCATGGGGAGCGCACGGAGGGGGCTGAGGGCATGGGCGAGGCGCAGGGGCTGGGGCTGGGGCACGGCTGGGGCTGCGAGGGCCGGGGGCATGGCGCGCGCGCACGGGGCCTCGTGTGGCTGGGCGCGTGCGTAGGCGAGCGCCAAGGCTAGTGGGACGTTGAGCTTGACAGCTCCGCTAACCTCTTAAATGTTTTTCCGGCACACTTGAGTGCCCATGGGCATGGGCTTAGCAAGCATGCGAGCAGCAGGTCTGGCTAGGCTGTGCGCGCTCATGCATGGTGGGCTGGGGTTGAGCCTGGTCGCGCGCGATCATGGTTGGGCTGTGGGGCTGGGCTTGGTGCTCGCAGGGCTGGTGAGGCGGCACGCGCAACCCTTTGGTGGGGCGTGCGCGCGCGCGTGGGCATTGTCACTAACCTCGTAGAGGTTTTTGGGCACGCACGCAGTTGTTCGCCCATGCGCGCGTCGGCCTTGGCATGCACGCGTGTGGCCAGACCATGTGCGTAGGCATCCAATCACGGTCACACCCATGCACCCGTCTCGTCAACAACACCCAAGCCAACGCCCATGGCACTTGTCCATGCCTTCAAGATGTCCTTGCATCATAGCATTTTCGATCACCAACACTTGGCACATAGAATCCTTTGCTTGGGTTATAACCTCTATGCCACTTGGAAGAAATAAATGAGTATTTTGTGTGGGGAGGGACGAAGCGGAGCGACGAAGGGCTGAATCTCAGTGGATTGTGGCAGCAAGGCTACTCTGCCACGTACAATACCCTGTCGCGTATTTAAGTTGTCTGCAAAGGATTCTACCCGTCGCTCGGTGCAAAGGACTCATCCGTCACGAGGGCTTAGCCAACGACATGTGCCTTTGGGGGCCAGAAGGCCCCTACTGCTGGTCGACAATTGAGCGATGGGTGCATGCGTCGCTTCTAACCCAGATTCTGACTTAGAGGCGTTCAGTCATAATCCAAATAAGACGGTAACCGCGCCACCGCTTTTCAACCAAGCGCGATGACCAATTGGGCGAATCAACGGTTTCTCTCGAAAGAGATTCCATTATAAAGGTTACCTGACTTTTCTCATCTATGACAACTCCATTTACCTCTGCCACGTTGAAGTGGACCATTATGTCAAGGACATGTTCCCTAACAGAGGCTCCCTCCTTCATACGGGAGTTGTAAACGTATTTGAGAGCATCATAATGGACCGATGAGGACGGTTGTCCGAACATCGCCTGTAACGATCCCATGATCTCCTTAGTGATGACCATGCTCTCATGCTTCTTAGACAACACATCAGATATGTTGGCTATGATGTAGACTCGGGCCTTCTCATTAGTCCTAATCCATCAGTCATAAGCATTCCGAACAATTCGGTTTGCTGTCGAGCTAGGAGGGGGAGGACATTCCTCCGTTAAGACGAACCTCAGATCATCAAGAACAAGAATCGTATTCAAGTTTGGTTTCCAGGTTCCATAGTTATCGCCGCTAAGTTTATTGAAGGCGAGTAACTGGATAAAAGAGTTCGACATGCTGAAAAAGAATGAATTCTATAAGTAAATTGTTTGTAACCTATCCAATTTAAGAATTTAGCAAAAGTAATAATGTACCCATAAACTCATTATTGTTTTTGCAATGATACTTCAGTGAGTCAGAGCAACCGCTACCGAAGGGCAATCAATCACTCCTTCACTGAACCAAGACATTCTTGACTAAATGCTAATTCCGGAATAACTCTTATTCTTATAACATTCTAGTTATCGCTACTTTGGTCAAGAACTTACTAACACTTAGCAATTCTTGTAAGTGTGACCCGCCATTTTCAGACCTCAGAGGTCGGCCCCAACAACGCTACCGAACTGGAGAGACAAAGCTGGGAATGGACCTAAGAGACCCTATCCATTTCTGGAGTTTGAGTTGTTTCGAATCCCATGTTACATCCCTCCGAGTGGATGGTGCTACTTCGGGCAACATGCAGGCGCAACATAGGAATCTCACGGTCCAACCTAATGGAGGAGACAGTAGGATGTGTTGATGTCACACCCCCTCCCGAACAACTTGCTAACTTAGCCCTGGAGACGGCATGAAGCCAACAGACATTGTTACCTCTTAACAATACCTGCTGACACTACTTTACCTGAAAAGAAACTATGTTCGCATATGGAATACTTTAAACTTAACACAGCGGAAACTGGACATCTATAAGACGTACATGAGGAGAAACTCTTCTTAAGTCTCTCTTGGAAACTAAAGCGAGCAAGAACATCGTAACCACAAACAGTCAAACCACTAATTAAACAACCACATCCTCTAAAGCACATAGGACTATAACTACATAGTTCTCTCAAAATAATTTACAAAACATATGGACTTGCTATACAACACCACCACGTACAAAATGTCAAACATGTGAAGCTTCAATGAGACTATGGCGAGTTCTCGAGCAACCGGAGCTCGATCTCTACGAAAAGTGGGAAAAACATCGAAAGAATGAGCTATGAAGCTCGGTGAGTGACTTGAGTTTCAAAGAAAGCTATTAACTCGTAAATCATATCACCCGCCATCTATGAGCATATGCATACAGTAATCAAATGTTAAAAGTAATAATTATAATCATAATAGCTTTTCATGAAAACCAAAGCAAGTATACCGTTAAAATCTCGTAAGGCATGTAAATGTGATAAACTCTTTTTAAAACATGTCACGATCACGTTGTGCAGCAACACGCCAAAGACACCAACGTTTATTCTACGATGTAGTGGGGCCCGCCCGAACTCCCATCGTCTTTGTCGTAGTGGGGCCCGCCCGGACTCACGCGGCAATGGCTGTTGTCACGAGTACACTCAACGCTACAACAGAATAAGACCTGTGTGCACACGGTACCATAAAGCCTCGGGCTCAATATCTCAGAAAATCAAATGAAAACATTTGAACATGCCTGCTTATCTTTTCTTTCATAAAACTCAAGCTTACTCAGCTTGTTCATAAAATTGGAAATCTATAAAACATACTTGCTAGTACATGCTTGCTTGAAATCATAACATTTCCATAAATTTTGGCAACCATTGGACATATGCTCATGTATAAACTTTATAAAGACTTTTAGGGTCACAATGAACACTTGAAACATTTCTAGGAAAACAAGAATACTCATAGACATGTGTTCAAAAATAAAACACAAAGCTTTGAAACAATTCATTCTAACAAAACTTGCATTTCTTAAAGCATATAAGCATATTTCAAGCATTTGGTTCATTTTCGAAGTTTGTTTTGTCACTCACCGTTTTAGAACTAGAACCTTGGCCCGTACACTTGACCTATCGCCTCTTGGACTGCCAAACAAACCAAAACCATGTTTTAGAACCTCGAGCTCATGGTTTTTAACCTTAAAACTACAAGAAAACACTCCAACAAAAATTCCAGCATTTTCAGAATTTCTGCCCTGTTTTCAGACAGCCATAACTTCTTCATTACTTAGCCAAACAGGGTGCAATTTATACCAAACTCTTCCTCTTTGAATCCTCTAAAAATCATATGAAGACATGAAATTGAAATTCCAAATAGATTGGTTCAGAAATACCTCGAAAACTTCTTTCCCAGGAACTAACTTCTGCTATTCCAGATTCGATTTTCTGCTGCAACCCGAAACTTGACCTGCTATTTACAACATCTTCCAATCATTTTCTATTCACGATTTCTTCATGAAAGTTGTAGGGAATTCAATCAGCGTTCCAACCATACCTAATAGAGCTTCGGATTCCAACTCTACAGACCAGTACAACCAAAACACCAGAGACTTCTCGGATTTGACAGCAAATTCTATCTTCTGTCTTCCTCTTCACAAATCAGTAGCTTAAGATCCGAATTAGCTCGAGCTTCCTTCACGAATTTTGTTCCAATATGAGTTAACTTGCACGAAACAAAATCTCAACTCTTACCTTTTTCTGTGGAGCTCGTGATGAACAAAATAGCAGAACTGGTCTGAGTTGTTCACCTTGCTGCTACACAAGTAATCTTTGAGTTCTCCTCCCTCTCTTCTGCAATTCCAGCACCAAAAACCCCTTCTTCCTCTTCCTTTCTGCTTCTCTCATGAAAACCCTTGCTTTCCTTTTGATAAATGAAGAAGAAGATCGAAGGAAACATGGTTTTAAAAAGAATTTAGGTGGGGTCCCACCATCCACTTCCCTTTTCCCTTTTTCATTTTCCTTTTCATTCTTTTCCTTTTCCTTTCTTTTCTTTTCTTTTCTTTTCTTTTCAAAACAAAACTTAACATGATTTACATTTGTTTCATTTTCTTTCCTTCATTATTCCTAGAGCAACCAAACCAAAATGGTTTATGTTTTTCCTTCCTTGTTTTCCTTTTGCCTTTCACTTCATTACTTTTCTTTTTAAAACAAGGAAACCCAAGTTTTAAGCATTCATTTCTTCCTTTCTTTTGTTGTTTGATAATAAGGAGGTTCCAAAGAAAGATCTCGGGTTTACAGTTTACCTCCCCTTAAGAAATTTCATCCTCGAAATTTAGTAGTCCTTAGGTGAAAATCATCGGATACTTCCTCCTCATTTAGTGTTCTAACTCTCAGGTTGCCTCCTCCACTCCGTGATGTCTCCAACGAACCTTCACGAATGGGATCGTCTTGTTTCTTAACACTTGTTCTTTTCTGTCGAGGATTTGAACTGCATCCTCTGCGTAACTCATGTCTTTTTTCAGCTCAACGGGTTGTGCTTGTAGCAGATGTGTCAGATCTGGAATATACTTTCTCAACATGGACACATGAAAAACATCATGTACTCGAGATAGTTCTGCTGGCAATTCTAGTCTGTAGGCTGCTAGCCCAACTTGTCCCGTTACTTGATGAGGACCAATATATCTAGGGCTTAGTTTACCTTTCTTACCAAAACGAAGGACACCTCTCCACGGAGATAACTTCAAGAAAACTTGATCTCCAATCTGGAATTCCAAGTCCTTTCGTCGCTTATCTGCATAACTCTTCTGACGGTCTTGTGCTACCTTCAGATTCTCTCTGATTACCTTAATATTGTTTGTCATAACTTGCACCAACTCAGGACCGATTAGCTTCCGTTCTTCTAGTTCATTCCAATATACGAGCGTTCTACACGGTCTTTTATCTAGAGCCTCAAATGGTGCCATGTCAAAACTAGACTGGTAACTGTTATTGTAAGCAAATTCCATAAGCGATAGGTGAGTATCCCAACTCCCTTTAAATTGAAGGACACATGCTCTCAACATGTCCTCTAAGGTCTGGATGGTCCTCTCTGATCGCCCATCCATGCGAGGATGGAACAATGTACTAAAATTCAACTTTGTTCCCATAGCCTTACATAAGCTAGGCCAAAACTTAGAAGTAAATCTTGGGTCCCTATCAAAACTATGGACACGGGCACTCCGTATTGTCTCACAATTCATGCCGACGATAAGCTTAACTAGCCGATCAAGCGTGAGACGTCGCTTTAATCTCCATACAAACCGTGTTGTCTTAGTGAGTCGATCCACCATTACCCAAGTACCATCATGTCCATCTGAAGTACGTGGTAATCTAAACAGAAAAACCATAGTAATACGCTCACATTTCCATTCCGACACTAGCAATGGGTTAAGGAGTCCTTTTTGCTTCTGTCTAACTGGTTTAACTTGCTGGCAGACTAAACATCTATCACATAATCAACTATCTCCTGCTTCATCCCAGGCCACCAATATGTCCCATCAAGGTTTTACACATCTTGGTGCTTCCTGGATGCATAGCGTAGCTGAACTGTGAGCTTCTTCTAGAATAGCATTCTTAAGCTCACTAACACTCGGAACGCATAATCTTCCCTGTTTCTCTATGGCTCCGTCTGATCTCATTTCAAATTTTGCTTCTTGGCCCTATTTGGACTTTCTAAACATCTTTTGCAAGTTACTATTCTCTGATTGTCTTCTCACAATCTTTATTACGAGTGAAGGCCTGATCTGAAATTAAACTAAAAGACCCTCTGAATTCTCTGCAGTTACAACTGCCTTAGAATCCCTTAGAGTACTTAAAAATGTTGCTCGAATACCACACAAGGCGTCCTTAGGAAGTCTTCACTTCCTGCTCAATGCAACTGCTACCACATTCACCTTACCAGGATGGTATTCTATGGTACAATCATAATCTTTAATCAGTTCTAACCATCTTCTCTGTCTCATATTCAACTCCCTTTGATCAAAGATATACTTCAGACTCTTATGATCTGTGTAAATGTGACACCTTTCACCAAACAGGTAATGTCTCCCGATCTTCAATGCTAGAACAACTGCTGCTAACTCAAGATCATGGGTAGGGTAATTATACTCGTGCTTTTCAATTGCTTTAACGCATAAGCTATTACTTTTCCTTCTTGCAGGAACACACACCCTAATCCTTGTCCTGAAGCATAACAGTAAATCACATATTCTTTTTCCGATATAGAAAGTGCTAATATAGGTGTTGTAACTAATCTCTTTTCAGCTCCTGAAAAACTCTGTTCACATTTATCTGACCATTCAATCTTAGCATTCTTTCTTGTTATAACTGTTAAGGGTAATACTAATCGTGAGAAGTTCTCAACAAATCATCTGCATCACCTTAAGTTAGGAAACTACGTACCTCTGTCGCTTTAGCTGGTCTTTCTAAGTTGACCATAGCTTTTACTTTATGTGGACCCATACGAACTCCATCTGTTGAAACAACTTACCCTAAACATTACATGATTCAACCAAAACTCACATTTGGTGAATTTAGCGTACAACTGTTTATCACGTAGTGTTTGTAGAATAATACTCATGTGTTCCCCGTGGGCTTTCCTGTCAACTGAGTAAACTAGTATATCATCAATAATTACTATTACAAAGTTATCCAAATCTTCGGTGGAAAACTCGCCATGAGGTCCATGAAAACTGCTAGTACCTTGTTAAACCGAATGGTATTACTAAACACTCGTAATGCTCATACCTCATTATGAATAATGTCTTAGGAATGTCTGATTCTCTGACCTTTAACTTATGATATCCTGATCTTAAATTAATCTTACAAAACATCGATGCACCTCTTAACTGGTCAAACAAGTCATCTATTCAGGGTAAAGGATACTTGTTACGTATCGTGACTTTGTTTAACTGTCTGTAATCAATGCACAATCTGAGGGTACCATCTATCTTCTTTACGAATAACACTGGAGCTCTCCAAGGCGATACACTAGGTTTGATGTATCTCTTATCAACTAGTTCTTGTAACTGCATCTTTAGCTCCCTGATCGCACTTGGAGCCATTCTATACGTCGCTTGCGAAATAGATGCTATTCATGGTAACAGTTCAATGGTGAACTCAACTTCCCTATCAGGTGGCAATCCTGATAGATCTGCTAGAAAAACAACAAGAAATTTTATTCACAACAAGAACATTTTTTTGTTTTAGCTTTTCTCCCTGCACCTCAACTACATGTGCAAGAAACGTCGTGCAACCTTTCCTCAATAACTTTTAAGCTTTTAATGCTGAAATCAAACTCGTAGGGATAATCTTTCTTTCATCCCATAAAACCACTTCAGCTAATCCTGGTTTCTTGAAAACAACTTCCTTTATATGGCAATCTCTGGAAGCATAATGAGTAAATACGAAATCCATCCTTAAGATTGCATCTCACACCTGCAAGTCTAGTGGAAGAGGATCCACTAACATAATAAGACCTTCTACAAAGATCTCACAGTCCCGCAACACTGCATCACGGTCCAACCTAATGGAGGAGACCGTAGGATGTGTTGACACACTTCCTTCGCTCACTTACTATAAATACTTTCTCCATTCACCTTGCTCTTGATTTATGCAAACACCATCCGAATAGGGATGCCCTATTGACATCACGAGGTCGAGCATAAATCTCACGGTGTGAACTTCGTGGGGAGCATAAGAGGAAATTGATATATCATATATACCTTTTCACTCCCACTAAGTATTTTAAACTGTTTGGGTATACTTTTACTTAGGCATATTCCGGCTAAAACAATATGACCTAAGTCTACCAATATAACAATTATACTGGAATTACAGAAGTCTATTAACCTTTTAATAAACCTAGATCTATGAGTTTAATTTATTAACTTTTAATAAACGCCACTCACGAAAAATAATTTATAAACCTATGGACTAAATTCACTCCCAGGTCAGTTCTCAGGTAGGGGTGTTCCGTTTCCATCAGCTTAAGTACCCCAACCTAGCCAGAACCTTCCTTAGTCAGAGTCCCTCTTTAATCATGGTTTATAAATTATTGGTTTCCTAATTCTAATCTTATTAGAACTAGATAACCTTAGGTCTAATTAATTTCCAGTTCTAAAACCATTTTAAAACTAATTAATTAACCTTAAGTTACATGCATTTCTATGTTATAAACTGATTGATCATTCATCACATGAATAAACATACATTTATAACAAATCCATCACATGAAAAAGGCATAGCAATTATATGTTTAATTTTTTATTAATATAACTCTTATATTAATTATAATTAAAACATATAATATTTGTTTCATAAATTAATATAACACTTATATTAATTCTTATGAAACCCAATAAACATGCATACAATATATTATAACACGTATAACATATTTTCAATGCATGGAGCATGCTTCCTATGGTGGGATTTTAAAAACTATATAGCATACTTTATGCACATATAATCAGGAATTTTAATTAAAACATACATTCACAATGCATAATTAATTAAACACACTAAAGTGGACTGGTTTTGGCATCTAATGCAAGCAAACTACTAAATTATTACATTAATAATCTAGGATTAACATCAAACCACTTCGAACACTTCGAATTTGGGTAAAACCGACTTGCAAATGTGTGAATCGGACCTTCAAAAGGTTGAACCGGGCTGTAAAAGGCTGAACCGAGCGTCCAATTGATGAAACGGACCTTCAAAATGGAAAAACCAACCTCGAAATAGTCAGAACCGGTCTAAAATCACTCGAACCGGACCAAAATCGAGTCGGACCGGTCCAAAAATAATTGAACCGGTCAAAGTCAACCAACCCAAGTCAAAGTCAAAGGCCAAAGCTTCTTCTTCCTTTTAAACATCAAAAAAACGCGGGCTGAGAAGGATTTTACTGTAGCAGGATTGAAAATTAAACAAAACAGCAACCTCTGTTCTTCATATTTCTTGACCTTTAGAGTTTCTCTCTTCAAATTGAAGACCTTCCCGAACTCCAATCGACTTGAAATTTTTACAACTTATTCTACACACATTAATGCTCAAACACACTTGAGCAATTTGAAAATAAAGCACGAATTGATGCCCAATTTAAATGCCAAACCCAAAAGAACACTTTAGATGCCCAGAAAAATTGTATTTCAAAAAACACCCACCACAGAACACAATTGATCAAATTGAGTGCTCAAAATTGCTCTGATCCCAATTGAAAGAGTCTAGATTAAGAAAGCAGAATCAATTTTGGATCTTGAACACTCTAAGTTGATCATTTTTTTAAAATAAAATGCATGCTCAAAGCTGAAAAAACAGAGGGATAGAAAACTTAACTTTGAAGATCAAAATTCTCTTCACCCGGTGGATGGTTTTCAACACGAACACTTCGTGGACAACCGTTAGAGTCTTCCCTACTATCCTCAGGCCTTAGAACGGATTGTGGGATCCTAGGTTGAGAGAATTTGGAAGAAAAAACCTCAAAGGTCACTAATTCGGGAATATTGAATTTTTTGTAAGATTCTCTCAACATCCCTCAAATCACACATTATATAAAGCTTCAATAAGTTTCAATGGAGTGACAACTCAAGGATGATGAGGATGGTTTGAGATGGAGGTGGCCAATTTTGGTGAATTTTGAAGATGAGAGGGATTAGGCAAGTTGCACTTTGGATTTTATTGAAAATCCATGAAAATCCACTAATTTTCATTTAATTTTAATTTAAAAATCAATATTAAATTAATTTTATTAATTTTTAATTAAAATTAATTTAAATAATTAATTTAATTAATTAATTTTTAATTTAATTTAATATCAAATTTTAAATTAAATAAATTGCCCGATCCCATCGATTTTCCGAACATGGATCTTTATTCATGCTATAAACCGATCTAATATTTAAATCATATTTAAATATATACACCTCCTTTTAATCATAGTTTAATTCATAATTAAGCTATGATTCGTTAAATATATCACATATAATTAACACTTTCTCCCAAACTCGAATTTGAACAATTCAAATTCTTTTCTCTCAAAATGTTACAAGGCTTAGTCCGAGCTAGTAAGGAGGACCTAATGGACCTACAGATCATGAGCTTCAACGATACGAGATTAACCGGCCAAACTCTTTAGCCTAGCTAATCAACATTTGTTAACCACCGGGACACTCCACTAAAGCCCAGTGGTTGTACTCTCCTCACTGTAGATATATTTCTGTCCACTCGATATAACCATGATTAGTAAGTCGATCCTTCACAGTCGTTCAGATTACAACCGGGTTAAAATTACCATTTTACCCTCAGAATTACCTCTTGTTCCTTAAGTCCCACCGATCCTCTAATGAACAATTGGTTTGTGGTCCAACCAAAGAAACCGAATCCCTCTCGCCAACGAGAGGGGTGGGCCATTGTTTAAGACACGAGTCGACGCCAAGGGAACAACCTCTCTACTTATCCCTAAAGCGGGTAGGAGTGAATTCCATCTTGCGAACTATGTTCCCACTATCTACCCGATTTTATCCTCGAAATGGGAGGCTTATTGAGTCGGCAATCTCGAGCCACTCTCACCCATGCAAATCTAAGGATAATCCGAATAAACAGGAGTCCATAGAATGCTCAGGATTAAGATCGAGTTACCTAGATCATCGTATGAATATAGTCAGTTAAGACAGTAAACGGAGTTATAAAGTCTAAGTGACTATTTCGCGGTCCAGTCTTATGCAAACTCATTGCATAGGGCGCCCCCACTCACATGTCTCCACATGAACGATTTAGGATCACATCGTTTGTACTCTACAAAGTGGGCCGCGTCCATAGTGTCCCCAAGATAAGGTACCCAACCCTATCCTTATACTATAGACTGTTCTGGCTATAACTTGAACTTGATCCACTTTTATATCACACATAAAGTTCAAGTATTCATCCTATAACCAAGGGTTCTTTATTGGATTAAGGTTACATAATACACAATAGTCAATAACACCTTTACTGAATAAATTTCAATAACAACTTTATTGTGATATAGAATATACATTCAGTTTACAAAACCACGAGTTTTAGGACATAAAACCCAACATTTGGGGGCCGGAAGGCCCCTACTGCTGGTCGACAATTGAGCGATGGGCGCATGCGTCGCTTCTAGCCCGGATTCTGACTTAAATGCGTTCAGTCATAATCCAAATATACGCGAGTAACCGCCCCCCATGTTTTCAACCAAGCGCGATGACCAATTGTGCGAATCAACGGTTCCTCTCGTACTAGGTTGAATTACTATTGCGACAATCGCCATCGATGGGTAAAACTAACTTTGTCTCACGACGGTCTAAACCCGACTCACGTTCCCCATTGGTGGGTGAACAATCCAACACTTGGTGAATTCTCGCTTCACAATGATAGGAAGAGCCGACATCGAAGGATAAAAAAGCAACGTCGCTGTGAACGCTTGGTCGCGCCACAAGCCGCTTATCCTCGTGGTAACTTTTCCGACACCTCTAGCTTCAAATTTCAAGGTCTAAAGGATGATAGGCCACACTTGCACGGTTCGTATTCGTCTTCGAAATCGAGAATCAAATGAGCTTTTACCCTTTTGTTCCACACGAGATTTACATTCTCGTTGAGCTCATCTTA
>CM071843.1:36897552-36900052 GCA_036507285.1 Trichosanthes cucumerina
CGAGTTCAAGGAGTCCATGAGGAAGCGTTTTGTTCCAAAACATTTCCAACGAGACATGGCTCAAAAGCTTCAAGCATTGAAACAAGGCAACAAGTCCGTGGAGGATTATTACAAGGAGATGGATACATTGATGGATCGACTCGATCTAGATGAGGATATGGAGAGTCTCATGGCACGGTTTCTTAATGGGCTAAACACGGAGATTGCGCATAAGGTTGACCTACAACCTTACTCGACATTGAGGGGTTGTTGCATATTGCAATCAAGATCGAGAGGCAAATCCAACGAAACGTCTCGACGGTATTCTTCTAAACATTTTTCCAACTCTAGTTCTACATGGAAAAAGGATAGTAAGAAGATTGAATCTAAGCTTAGAAACCAAGAGATATATGAGAAACCTAAAGCAAATGTAGAGAAAGGGAGAGTTCTAAAAGGGGAAAGAGAAGATAGATGAATCTAATGTGCGAAATAGGGATTTGAAATGTTGGAAATGTCAAGGTGTAGGTCACTATAGTAGAGATTGCCCTAATAGGAGAATTATGACCATTAGAGAGGAGAGATTGTGGTGATGATGAAGAGGAAGATGAGGTTAAGGAAGAAAATGATGAGAGTGAGAATGAGGAGTTAAGCGAAGAGGATCCCGCAAACTTGTCCTTAGTTGCTAGGAGAGCTTTAAGCACCCAAATTAAGGAGGATAGTCTAGACCAAAGAGAGAACTTGTTTCACACTAGGTGCCTTATTCAATCTATGCCTTGTAGTGTGGTCATTGATAGTGGTAGTTGCACCAATGTTGTGAGTACAATTCGGTCAAGAGGCTTAATTTAGAGACCAAACCACATCCTAGACCATATAAACTTCAATGGTTGAATGATTGTGCGCAAGTAAGGGTGAGTAAGCAAGCTCTTGTTTCTTTTACCATTGGAAAGTATAATGATGATGTTTTGTGTGATGTTGTATCCATGCATGCTGGAGATTTATTGTTGGGAGGCCTTGGCGGTTTGATCGTCGGGTAGTATATGATGGGTATGCAAATCGTTACTCATTTACTTATAATGGTAGAAAAACTACTCTTGTTCCATTGTCTCCAAAAGATGTATTTATTGATCAATGCAAACTTGAAAAGAAAAGGCAAGAGGCTGATGCAAAAGCAAAAAGTGAAAATGAAATAATAGAAAAGAATCGAGAGAAAAAAAGAGTTTGAGTGAAAAGCAAGAGAGTAGCAATCGGCCTAGAGGAAAAAATGAGAGAAAAGCCAAAATAGTGAGTTTGTATGCTAGGTCAAGTGAGGCTAGGAATGTTTTGCTTTCTAATAGGACCATTCTTGTACTTATGTGCAAAGGGTCTTGTTTCTTTACTAACGAGCTTAACCCTTCTTTGCCTAGTGTTTTTGTTTTACTTTTGAAGGAGTTTGAAGATTTATTTCCGGAGGAGATGCCTAGTGGTTTGCCACCACTTAGAGGAATTGAGCATAAGATTGACTTCATTCCGGAGCAACCATTCCAAACCGTCCAAAGATATAGGACTAATCCAAAGGAGGCCAAGAGATACAAAGGCAAGTGAGTGAACTCCTTGCTAAAGGGTATGTACGTGAGAGTTTGAGTCCATGTTCTATTCCAGCTTATTCTTGTGCCTAAGAAAGATGGGTCATGGTGTATGTGTATTGATTGTAGGGCTATAAACAAGATAACTATTAAGTATAGACATCCAATTCCTAGATTAGATGATATGCTTGATGAGTTGCATGGATGTAGTCTCTTTACTAAGATTGATTTGAAATCGAGGTTATCATCAAATTCGCATTGCATATTGGTGATGAATGGAAAACCGCTTTCAAAACTAAGTATGGTCTTTATGAATGGTTAGTTATGCCTTTTGGATTGACTAATGCACCTAGTACATTCATGAGGTTAATGAATCATGTCTTGCGAGAATACTTAGGGAAGTTTGTGGTTGTCTACTTTGATGATATTCTTGTTTATTCTAAATCCTTAGATGAGCATGTTGAGCATGTACGATCTGTTTTGTCTACTTTGAGAAAAGAATGTTTGTATGCAAATTTACTGAATGTAGCTTTTGCATGGAAAAAGTTAATTTTCTTGGATTTGTTGTTTCATCTAACGGTGTTGAGGTTGATGAGGAGAAGGTAAAGGCAATAAAAGATTGGCCTACACCTAAAAGCGTGAGTGAGGTAAGAAGTTTTCATGGTCTTGCGGGTTTCTATCGTAGGTTCATTAAGGATTTTAGTACCATTGCTTCACCCTTGAATGAACTTGTTAAGAAAAATGTTTCTTTCATATGGGGAAAAGACCAAGAAAATGCTTTTAACACTTTGAAAGAAAAATTGTCTTCCGCTCCATTGCTTGCATTACCTAATTTTGAGTTAACCTTTGAAATTGAATGTGATACTAGTGGTGTAGGAATAGGTCTTTGTTTTAATGCAAAATAACGGACCTTTAATGTTCTTTAGTGAAAAATTGAATGGTGCTTCTTTGAAGTATCC
>CM071843.1:36905052-36915052 GCA_036507285.1 Trichosanthes cucumerina
GTTTTAACTTTAAAACTACAAGAAAACACTCCAACAAAAATTCCAGCATTTAACAGATTTTATGCTCTGTATTCAGACAGCCATAACTTCTTCATTACTTATCCAAAAAGAATGTACTTTATACCAAACTCTTCCTTTTTGAATCCTCTAAAACGCTTATCAGGACATGAAAATGAGATTCCCAATAGATTGGTTCAGAAATACCTCGAAAGCTCCTTTCCCCGGAACTAACTTCTGCTATTCCAGATTCGATTTTCTGCTGCAACCCGAAACTTGACCTACTATTTACAACATCTTCCAATCATTTTCTATTCACGAATTCTTCACGAAAGTTGTAGGAAATTCCATAAGCTTTCCAACCATACCTAATAGAGCTTCTGATTCCAACTCTACAGGTCAGTACAACCAAAACATCAGAGACTTCTCGGATTTGACAGTAAATTATGTGTTCTGTCTTCCTCTTCACAAATCAGTAGCTTAAGATCCGAATTTGCTCGAGCTTCCTTCACGAATTTTGTTCCAATATGAGTTAACGTTCATGAAACAAAATTTCAACGCTTACCTCTTTCTGTGGAGCTCGTGATGAACAAAATAGCAGAACATGGCAGAGTGATTACCTTGCTGTCATACTAATTGCTTGAGTTCTCTCCCTCTCTTCTGCAAATCCAGCTCCAAAACTGTCACACCCCCTCCCGAACCACATGCTAACTTAGCCCGGGAGACGGCATGAAGCCAACAGACATTGTTACCTCTTAACAATACCTGCTGACATTACTTTACCTGGAAACAAACTATGTTCGCATATGGAACACTTTAAACTTAACACAGCGGAATCTGGACATCTATAAGACGTACATGAGGAGAAACTCTTCTCAAGTCTCTCTTGGAAACTAAGATGAGCTAGAACATCAGAACCACAAACAGTCCAAACCACTAATTAAGCAACCACAACCTCTAAAGCACATACGACTATAACTACATAGTTCTCTTAAAATAATTTACAGACATATGGACTTGCTAAACCACACCAACCACGTACAACATATCAAACATGAGAAGCTTCCAGCAGACTATAGCAGGTTATCAGGCACCGGGAGCTCGATCTCTACCTGAAAAGTGGGAAAAACACTAAAAGAATGAGCTATAAAGCTCAGTGAGTGACTTGAGTTTAAAAGAAAGCTATTAACTCGTAAATCATATCACCTGGCCATCTATGAGCATATGCATCTGTAATCAAGCGTTAAAAGTAATCGTGTAATCATTATAGCTTTTCATGAAAACAAGCAAGACACCGTTAAAATCTCGTAAGACATGTAAATGATATAAACTCTTTTTAAAACATGTCACAATCTACGTTGTGTAGGGCACGCCCAGTACACCAACGCTTATTCTACGATGTAGTGGGGCCCAAAGACTCCCATCGTCTTTGTCGTAGTGGGGCCCGCCCAGCACTCACGACAGCGCTGTTGTCACGGAGTACACTCAACGTCGACAACAGAATAAGACCTGTGTGCACACGGTACTACATAGCCTCGGGCTCAATATCTCAGAAGATCACATGAAAACATTTGAACATGTCAGCTTATCTTTTTCTTTCATAAAACTCAAAACTTACTCGACTTGTTCATAAACCGGAAATCTTTAAAACATACTTGCTAGTACATGCTTGCTTGAAATCATCACATTTTCATAAGTTTTGGCAACCATTGGACATATGCTCATGTATAAACTTTATAAAGACTTTTAGGCTCATCACGAACACTTTAAAACATTTCTAAGAAATCATGAATGCTCATAAACAAGTGTTCAAGAAAACAATAAACATCTAAACCATTTCGTTTTAGCAAAACCTTGCATTTCATAAGCATAATACAAGCCTATAAACCATTTTCAAGGTTTGTTTTGTCACTCACAGTGTTAGAACTTAAGTCTTCACCCGTACACTCGACCTTTTGTTCTTGGCCTGTCAAACAAACCAAAACCATGTTTTAGAACCTCGAGCTCATGGTTTTAACTTTAAAACTACAAGAAAACACTCCAACAAAAATTCCAGCATTTAACAGATTTTATGCCCTGTATTCAGACAGCCATAACTTCTTCATTACTTATCCAAACAGGGTGAAATTTATACCAAACTCTTCCTTTTTGAATCCTCTAAAATTCATATGAAGACATGAAATTGAAATTCCCAATAGATGGGTTCAGAAATACCTCGAAAGCTTCTTTCCCCGGAACCAACTTCTGCTATTCCAGATTCGAATTTCTGCTGCAACCCGAAACTTGACCTGCTATTTACAACATCTTCCAATCATTTTCTATTCACGATTCCTTCATGAAAGTTGTAGGAAATTCAATAGGCTTTCCAACCATACCTAATAGAGCTTCTGATTCCAATTCTACAGGTCAGTACAACTAAAACATCAGAGAGTTCTCGGATTTGACAGTAAATTCTGTGTTCTGACTTCCTCTTCACAAATCAGTAGCTTAAGATCCGAATTTGCTCGAGCATCCTTCACGAATTTTGTTCCAATATGAGTTAACTTGCACGAAACAAAATTTCAACTCTTACCTCTTTCTGTGGAGCTCGAGATGAACCAAATAGCAGAACATGGCAGAGTGATTACCTTGCTGTTCTACTAATTTGCTTGAGTTCTCTCCCTCTCTTCTTCAATTTCCAGCTGAAACCCTCTTCTTCTTCTTCCTTTAAGCTTCTCCCACGAACCCTCAGCTCCTCTTTGATGAAAATGAGAAGAAAATTGAAGGTACTTTGTTGTTTAAAAAGAAAAACCAAGGTGGGGGCCCACCTTCCACTTTCTTTCTTTTTTCCTTTTCCTTTTCTTTTCTTTTCTTTTCTTTTCTTTTCATTCCTAACAAAACACAATATTATAACCTTTCCTTTCATTTTCTTTCTTCATTATTCTTAGACCAAACCAAACCAAAATGGTTTATGTTTTTCCTTCCTTGTTTTCCTTTTGCCTTTCACTTCATTATTACTTTTCTTTTTAAAACAAGGAAAACCAAGTTTTAAGCATTCATTTCTTCCTTTCTTTTGTTGTTTGATAATAAGGAGGTTCCAAAGAAAGATCTTGGGTTTACAACCTACCTCCCCTTAAGAAATTTCGTCCTCGAAATTTAGTAGTTCTTAGGTGAAAACCATCGGATACTTCCTCCTCATTTAGTCTTCTAACTCTCAGGTTGCCTCTTCCACTCCGTGATATCTCCAACGAACCTTCACGTGTGGGATCGTCTTGTTTCTTAAAACTTGTTCTTTCTCGTCGAGGATTTGAACTGCATCTTCTGCACAGTAACTCATGTCTTTTTCACTCAACGGGTTGTGCTTGTAGCACATGTGTCGATCCGAATATACTTCTCAACATGAACACATGAAAAACATCATGTACTCAAGATAGTTCTGCTGGCAATTCTAGTCTGTAGGCTGTTGGCCCAACTTGTCCCGTTACTTGATAAGGACCAATATATCTAGGGCTTAGTTTACCTTTCTTACCAAAACGAAGGACACCTCTCCATGGAGATAACTTCAAGAAAACTTGATCTCCAACCTGGAATTCTAAGTCCTTTCGTTGCTTATCTACATAACTCTTCTGACGGTCTTGTGCTACCTTCAGATTCTCTCTGATTACGTTAATATTGTTTGTCATAACTTGTACCAACTTAGGACCGATTAGCTTCCGCTCTTCCAGTTCATTCCAATATACGAGCGTTCTACACGGTCTTTTATCTAGAGCTTCAAATGGTGCCATGTCAAAACTAGACTGATAATTGTTATTGTAAGCAAATTCCATAAGTGATAGGTGTGTATCTCAACTTCCTTAACTTGAAAGACACATGCTTGCAACATGTTCTAGAGTCCTGGATGGTCCTCTCGGACTTTGCCCCCATCTGTCTAAGGATGGAATGTTGTACTAAACTTCGCCTGCTTCCCATAGCTTTACTAGTAAACTAGGCCAAAACTTAGAAGTAAATCTCGAATCTCTAATCGATACTATGGACACTGGCACTCTGTATTGTCTTACAATTCTGTCGACGTATAGCTTAGCTAGCTGATCAAGGGTAGACGTCGATTTTAATCGGTATAAACCGTGTTATCTTAGTGAGTCTATCCACCATTACTAAAGTACCATCATGTCCATTTGAAGTACGTGGTAATTTAAACAGAAAAACCATAGTAATACGCTCCCATTTCCATTCCGACACTAGCAATGGGTTAAGGAGTCCTTTTGCTTCGTCTAATCGGTTTAACTTGTTGACAGATTAAATATCTATCAACATAATCAACTATCTCCCTCTTCATCCCGTGCCACCAATATGTCTCATTCAAGGTTTTACACATCTTGGTGCTTCTCGGATGCATAAGCGTAAATTGAATCGTGAGCTTCTTCTAGAATAGCATTCTTAAGCTCACTAACACTCGTAACGCATAGTCTTCCTTGTTTCTCTATGGCTCAAAATGCGATCTCATTTTAAATTTTGCTTCTTGGCCCTATTTGGACTTTCTAAACATCTTTTGCAAGTTACTATTCTCTGATTGTCTTCTCACAATCTCTATTATGAGTGAAGGCCCGATCTGAAATTAAACTAAAGACCCTCTCAATTCTCTCTGCTTACAACCGCCTTAGAATCCTTAGAGTACTTAAAAATGTTGCTCGAACCACACAAGGTGTCCTTAGGAAGTCTTCACTTCTGCTTTCAATGCATCAGCTACCACATTCATCTTACCAAGATGGTATTATATGGTACAATCACAATCTTTAGTCAATTCTAACCATCTTCGTTGTCTCATATTCAACTCCTTTGATCAAAGATATACTTGGACTCTTATGATCCGTGTAAATGTGACACCTTTCACCAAACAAGTAATGTTTCCAGATCTTGAGTGCTAAAATAACTGCTGCTAACTCAAGATCATGGGTAGGGTAATTACATTCGTGCTTTTTCAATTGCCTTAATGCATAAGTCATTACTTTTCCTTTTTGCATCAATACACACCCTAAATCTTTCCTTGGGGCATCACAATAAACCACATACTCTTTTCCCATTATAGGAAGTGTCAAAATAGGTCTTTGTAACTTCAATCTCTTTTCAAACAAAACTCGCTTCACACTTATCTGACCATTCAATCTTAGCATTCTTTCTTATTAAAACTGCTAAGGGTAATACTAATCGTGAGAAGTTCTCAACAAATCATCTGCAGTATCCTGCCAAGCCTAGGAAACTACGTACCTCTGTCGTACTAACTAGTCTCTCCCAGTTGACTACAACTTTAACTTTATTTGGATCCACACTAACACCATTTGCTTTGAGGCAACATGCCCCAAAAAAACATTACAGTTCAACCAAAAGTCACATTTGGTGAATTTAGCGCATAACCTGTTTATCTCGTAGTGTTTGCGTAATAATACTCATGTGTTCCTCGTAGGCTTTCCTCACAATCGAGTAAACTAGTATATCGTCAATAAATACTATTATAAATCGACCTAAATATCGGTGGAAAACCTGTTTGCCCATGGGGCCCATGAAAACTGCTAGTGCATTGTTAAACCGAATGGCATTACTAAACACTTATAATGCTCCTACCTCATTATGAATAATGTCTTAGGAATGTCTGATTCTCTGACCTTTAACTGATGATATCCTGATCTCAAATCAATCTTAGAAAACACTGATGCTCCTCGTATCGGGTCAAACAAGTCATCTATACGGGGTAGAGGATACTTGTTACGTATCGTGACTTTGTTTAACCGCATGCGTAATAAATGCATAATCTCACGTACCATCTTTCTTTTCACAGATAACACCGGAGCTCTCAAGGCGATACACTAGGTCCGATGTATCCCTTATCAACTAGTCCTTGTAACTGCATCTTTAGCTCCCTGATCTCACTTGGAGCCATTCTATACGACACTTGCGAAATAGGTGTCATTCATGGTAACAGTTCAATGGTGAACTCAACTTCCCTATCAGGTGGCAATCCTGATAGATCTGCTAGAAAACAACAAAAAAATTCATTCATAACAAGAACATTTTCTTGTTTTAGCTTTTCTTCCTGCACCTCAACTACATGTGCAAGAAACGTCGTGCAACCTTTCCTTAATAACTTCAGAGCTTTGAATGTCGAAAACAAACTCGTAGGGATAGTCTTTCTTTCATCCCATAAAACCACTTGACTAATCCTGTTTTCTTGAAAACAACTTCCTTTATATGGCAATCTCTAGAAGCATAATGAGTAAATAGTAAATCCATCTTTAAGATTGCATCTCACACTGCAAGTCTAGTGGAAGAAGATCCACTAACATATTGAGACCTTCTACTAAGACCTCACAGTGCATCACCAATTGACTAGTAACACATCACCAACTAGAGTGTATATAACTAACCTTTTACATAAAGGTTCTAGCTTCCCATTCAACTTAGTCAAGAACATACTAAAAACAAAGAAATGTGTAGCACCTTGTTCTATCAAGACAAGTACAGGTACATTTCAAATAGTAATTGTACCAATAATCATATCTGGTGCATCCTCAACTTCTTGCTGAGTCATAACCTAGACTTTTTCGTGTTGCCTAGGCCTCCCTACAACTCTCTTTAGTCTAACACCACTGGTGCCTTTTCTTGCAGCTCACGGGAAACTCTCACCGCTTTCTCTCTGCATGCGGGACTCAACTCCTAGTCCTCTCCGTGTGCATGCATCCATATAGTGTGGACAATCCCTCTGACATGTCCTCGTTGTCAAGACTTTGGTAGCATGTACCAACACTCACAAGACAATGATCTTGACGATTCTTGCAACAGATCACACATGGAGTTTTCCTTGCTATACTGGCATTAGACTCTTGCCCTCCATGCAACTTGCTGCCAATCAAACAAACTAACTAGGTTCACTTTAACTCGCCTTTGATAGGCACTACCCACAATCATCGCCTCGATGCACGCTACTTGGCTACTAGCTTGCTCCTTAAAGTCATATTGACTTGAAACATTTACTCCAAGTGTGAACCTCCGCTGCTCACGACCTTGAAATCGCTTTGTTGTCGAAGCCTTCACAACTAGGCTTCACTCATCGACTTCTCCATCATTATACTCTGCTCAACACGTAGAGCGGTCTCTACCAAACTTAGAGAAGTCACCCACTTAGCAATGGTGGCGAAATCGGGTACGTATCTCGTGTCGTAACCTCTCTTTCAATTAAATCGACACACGCCGCTCTTGGATGCCACAATCACATCAACATACCGCGACAACTCGGTATATCTTTTTCATACTCACCATCGGAAGTGTCTCTTGTTTTAGTTCTAAAAATTCATCCCTCTTTGCCTCTCGATGCGTGCTAGGGTAATATTTATTTTCAAATATACTTCAAAGTTTGCGATTAGTGAAGTACGTGCATCACTACAATCAAGCTAACATCGATTTCCATCATTCTTCTACCTTCTTTAGCAAAGCAAGAATGTGGCCAACTTAACATTTCGCTTCTCGAGCAACTCATAACATCAAAACATTTATCAAGCTTATTTAGCCAAACCTCGGCTTCAATCGGATTTTTGGAACCCTCAAACACTTTGTGGCTCCTAATTCTTTTAGTTAATCTATTTTATATGTCTTATCTCGGATTACTTAGCCCTCGCTCCCTATGGCTTACCTACCTCCTCGTGAGGAATTAACATGTTTGCTTAATTACGGCCCCTGAACTCTACTCTCGCACTAGATCTCCACCGGGATTGATCTTGGGTAGGATCCTGCGTCCCGCCCCGATCTTGCCCGCATCGTCTCGCTAGTACGTGGTGGCATGACTTCTATAACATATTAACATACTAGACATGTAATGAGTACTCAACTCAAATGCACAATTCTAGACTTGTGTTCACATTCTAGTCCCGATGGACTTACTCTTGTCCTTATTTGGACCATGCTCTACTAGTTCTATTGAACTAACTCAATAACTTGCTATTTACTTTTCGGTTTCTTCTAGAGCTAACTTGCTCTGTCTCATTCCCATGGAAACTAATCTGCTCGATACCAAGTTGTCACACCCTCCCGAACCACATGCTAACTTAGCCCGAGGCGGCATGAAAGCCAACAGACATTGTTACCTCTTAACAATACCTGCTGACATTACTTTACACGAAACAAACTATGTTCGCATATGGAACACTTTAAACTTAACACAATGAAATCTGGACATCTATAAGACGTACATGAGGAGAAACTCTTCTCAAGTCTCTCTTGGAAACTAAGATGAGCTAGAACATCGAACCCACAAACAAATTCAAACCACTAATTAAGCAACCACAACCTCTAAAGCACATACGACTATAACTACATAGTTCTCTTAAAATAATTTACAGACATATGGACTTGCTAAACCACACCAACCACGTACAACATATCAAACATGAGAAGCTTCCAGAGATTATAGCGAGTTATCGGCACCGGGAGCTCGATCTCTACACGAAAAGTGGGAAAAACACTAAAAGAATGAGCTATAAAGCTCGGTGAGTGACTTGAGTTTAAAAGAAAGCTATTAACTCGTAAATCATATCACCTGCCCATCTATGAGCATATGCATCCAGAATCAAGCGTTAAAAGTAATCGTGTAATCATTATAGCTTTTCATGAAAACAAGCAAGACAGATTTAAAATCTCGTAAGGCATGTAAATGATATAAACTCTTTTTAAAACATGTCACAATCTCGTTGTGTAGGGCACGCCAAATGCACCAAACGTTTATTCTACGATGTAGTGGGGCCCCCAAAGACTCCCATCGTCTTTGTCGAGTGGGGCCCGCCAAAGACTCACGACAATACCTGTTATCACGGAGTACACTCAACGTCGACAACGAGAATAAGACCTGTGTGCACACGGTACTACATAGCCTCGGGCTCAATATCTCGTAAGATCACATGAAAACATTTGAACATGTCACCATCTTTTTCTTTCATAAAACTCAAGCTTACTCAACTTGTTCATAAAATCGAAATCTTTAAAACATACTTGCTAGTACATGCTTGCTTGAAATCATCACATTTTCATAAGTTTCGGCAACCATTGGACATATGCTCATGTATAAACTTTATAAAAACTTTTAGGCTCATCACGAACACTTTAAAACATTTCTAAGAAATCATGAATGCTCATAAACAAGTGTTCAAGAAAACAATAAACATCTAAACCATTTCGTTTTAACAAAACCTTGCATTTCATAAGCATAATACAAGCCTATAAACCATTTTCAAGGTTTGTTTTGTCACTCACAGTGTTAGAACTTAAGTCTTCACCCGTACACTCGACCTTTTGTTCTTGGCCTGTCAAACAAACCAAAACCATGTTTTAGAACCTCGAGCTCATGGTTTTAACTTTAAAACTACAAGAAAACACTCCAACAAAAATTCCAGCATTTAACAGATTTTATGCCCTGTATTCAGACAGCCATAACTTCTTCATTACTTATCCAAACAGGGTGAAATTTATACCAAACTCTTCCTTTTTGAATCCTCTAAAATTCATATGAAGACATGAAATTGAAATTCCCAATAGATGGGTTCAGAAATACCTCGAAAGCTTCTTTCCCCGGAACCAACTTCTGCTATTCCAGATTCGAATTTCTGCTGCAACCCGAAACTTGACCTGCTATTTACAACATCTTCCAATCATTTTCTATTCACGATTCCTTCATGAAAGTTGTAGGAAATTCAATAGGCTTTCCAACCATACCTAATAGAGCTTCTGATTCCAATTCTACAGGTCAGTACAACTAAAACATCAGAGACTTCTCGGATTTGACAGTAAATTCTGTGTTCTGACTTCCTCTTCACATATCAGTAGCTTAAGATCCGAATTTGCTCGAGCATCCTTCACGAATTTTGTTCCAATATGAGTTAACTTGCACGAAACAAAATGTCAACTCTTACCTCTTTCTGTGGAGCTCGAGATGAACCAAATAGCAGAACATGGCAGAGTGATTACCTTGCTGTTCTACTAATTT
>CM071843.1:36917552-37010052 GCA_036507285.1 Trichosanthes cucumerina
AAAGTAACACGAGACTGAGGCACGACGCGCCAGCTAGGCCAGCTCATCATCATCGCGGCAGAAGGGGACGAGCCGACCGGCTGCTCACCATAGGCGGATCGATCGACCCAACCCAAGGTCCAACTACGAGCTTTCTTACTGCAACAACTTAAATATACGCTATTGAGCCGGAATTATCGCGTGCACCGGCACTAGACTTGCCCTCCAATTGATACTCGTTAAGGGATTTAGATTGTACTCATTCCAATTACCGCACTCGAAGAGCCCGGTATTGTTATTTATTGTCACTACCTCCCGTGTCGATTGGGTAATTTGCGCTACCGCTTTGCCTTCCTTGGATGTGGTAGCCGCTTTCTCGTGCTCCTCTTCTAATCGAACCCTAATTCTCCGTCACCCGTCACCACCATAGTAGGCCACTATCCTACCATCGAAAGTTGATAGGGCAAAAATTTGAATGATGCGTCGCCGACACGATAGTCGTGCGATCCGTCGAGTTATCATGAATCATCAGAGCAACAAACAGAGCCCGCGTCGACCTTTTATCTAGTAAATGCATCCCTTCCAGAAGTCGGGGTTTGTTGTGTTAACCCGATCTCTTTGGAACTTCCTTATTAACAAACAACAAAAAGAAAGAAAAAATGAATGTTTAAAACTTGGTTTCCCATGTTTTAAAAAGAAAAGTAATGAAGTGAAAGACAAAAGGAAAACAAGGAAGAAAAAGTTTAAACCATTTTTGGTTTGGTTTGCTTTAAAAGATAAAAGAAGAAAAGAAAATGAAACAAATGTAAATATGTTAAGTTTTGTTTTGTTTTGTTTTGAAAAGAAAAGAAATGGAAGAAAGGGATAAAGGAAAGAAAAAGAAAAAGAAAAAGAAAAAGAAAAAAACAAAAAGGGAAAAGGGAAAAAGGACAAAAAAGAAACCTCTTCCACCGATTGTTTTTTTTTTTTAAGCCTTATCTCTCCATTTTCTTCTCTATCTTTACAAACCAAGCTGAAGTTTCATGGGAGAAGGAGAAAGGAAGAAGAAGGAAGCCATTTTTTCGTGAATTTGGAGCTGGAGTTGCAGAAGAAAGGAGAAGAACTCAAGGAGATTTTTTATTGCAACAAGTTGATCAACTCAGACCAGTCCTGATGTTTTGATCTTCTCGAGCTCCACAAGAAGAGGTAAGAGTTGAGGCTTCATTTTCTTGAAAGCTAACTCATTTTTAAACAAAGTTTATGAAGGAAGCTCGAGCAAATTCTTATGTTAAGTTACTGTTTTGTTAAGAGGAAGGCGTAAGATTGAAATTTGTCACAAATCCGAGAAGTCTTTGATGTTTTGGTTATTCGATCTGTATACTTGGAGTTAGAAGCTCTAATTAGTATGGTTCGAAAGCTTATTGAATTTCTTACAAGTATTGTAGAGGAATCGTGAGAAGCAAATGATTGGAAGATGTTGTAATCATCAGGTTAAGTTTCAGTTGCAAAGAGAAGTGAAATCTGGAATAACAGCAGGATCATTTTAGGGATTAAGCTACTGAGGTATTTTCGAACAAATACGTTAGGAATCTCATTTTCATGTCGTCATAAGGGTTTTATAGGGTTCAAAAAGGAAGAGTTTGGTATACATTACATTATTTTTGGATAAGTAATGAAGAAGTTATGGTCGTCTGAAAACAGGCGTAAAAATGCAAAATGCCGGAAAATTTGAAAGTGTGTTTTCTTGTAATTTTAAGGTTAAAAAGCATGAGCTCGAGATTCTAATGGTTGATTTGGTTTTTTTGACAGGCCAAGAGGAGATAGGTCGAGTGTACGGGCTAAGATTTTAGTTCTAACACTGTGAGTGATTAAACGAACTTCGAAAATTAACCAAATGCTTGAAATATGCTTATATGCTTTAAGAAATGCAAGTTTTGCTAGAATGAATTGTTTCAAAGCTTGTGTTTTATTTTTGAACACATGTCTATGAGTATTCTTGTTTTCCTAGAAATGCTTCAAGTGTTCATTGTGACCCTAAAAGTCTTTATAAAATTTATACATGAGCATATGTCCAATGGTTGCCAAAACTTATGGAAATGTTATGATTTCAAGCAAGCATGTACTAGCAAGTATGTTTTAAAGATTTCCAGTTTTATGAACAAGCTGAGTAAGCTTGAGTTTTATGAAAGAAAATATAAGCAGGCATGTTCAAATGTTTTCATGTGATTTTCTCGAGATATTGAGCTCGAGGCTTTATGGTACCGTGTGCACACAGTCTTATTCTCGTTGTCGACGTTGAGTGTACTCGTGATAATCAGCGCTGCCGCGTGAGTCTTTGGGCGGGCCCCACTCACGACAAAGACGATGGGAGTGCTGGGCGGGCCCCACTACATCGTAGAGTAAACGTTGGTTGTACTGAGCGTGCCCTACACAACGTGCATTGTGACATGCTTTTTTTAAAAGAGTTTATCTCATTTACATGCCTTACGAGATTTTGATAATATACTTGTTGATTTTCTGAAAGTCTATTATGATTCTACGTTTACTTTCAATGCTTGAATACAAATGCATATGCTCATAGTTTTCAGGTCACATGTTTTACAAGTTATAGATATTAAACACTGTCACTCACTGAGCTTCATAGCTCATTCTTTCAATTTTTTCAAACTTTTCAGGTAGAGATCGAGCTCCTGACACCTGAGTTACTGCCATAGTCTGCTGAAGCTTCATAAGTTTAATACTTTGTACGTGGCTGGTTTTGTTTAGCAAGTCTCTATGTTTGTAAATTATTTTGAGAGGACTATATTGTTATAGTTGTTTGTACATTAGAGGTTTTATGAACAATGAAGTCTTGTGTTGTTTTGATGCACTTGACATTTTAGTTTCCAAAAGAGACATAAGAAGGGTTTCTCCTTGTGTATGTTTAATAGTTGTCCACTTCCCGCTGTGTTGTGTTAAAGTGTTCCATTTGCGAACATAGTATGCTTATCAGGTCAAACAGGGTCAACAAGTATTGTTAAGAGGTAAACAATGTCTGTTGGCTTCACGCCGCCTTCGAGCTGAGTTAGCAGGTAGTTCGGGAGGGGGTGTGACAACTTGGTATCAGAGCAGTTAGCTCCATGGGAATGAGACAGGGCAAGTTAGCTCTGTAAATAAAGTAAAAGTCATAGCAAGTTATTGAGTTAGTTCAGATCGAACTAGTAGAGTATGGTTCAAGTAATGATAAGAGCAAGTCCAGTTAGGGCTAAAATGTGAATAGAAGTTTAGTATTGTGTATTTGAGTTAAGTATCAATAGCATGTCTAATATGTTGATATGTTATTAGAGTCATGTCACCACGTACTAGTAGACGACGCAGCGAGATCATCGTAAGCGACGCGCAGATCCTACCCAAGGCCAACTGAGAGGGGATCTAGTGCCCCGAGAGTCCAAACTGAGGCCAGAGATCAGCAGCATGCCATTTCCTCACAGGAGGTAGGCAGGCCAGAGAGAGCAGGGCCAAGTGATCCAAAAAAGGCGTATGGAATAGAACGTCTGAAGAAACTAGGAGCCACAGTGTTTGAGGGTTCCACAGATCCAGCTGACACCGAGGTTTGGCTGAATAAGCTTGAGAAATGTTTTGACGTCATGAGCTGCCCTGAGGAGCGTAAAGTCAAGCCAGCCACATTCCTGCTAGAGAAAGAAGCAGAAGGATGGTGGAAATCAATTTTAGCCAGACGGAGTGATGCACGTACTCTGGATTGGCACACATTCAGAGGCATATTTGAAGATAAATATTACCCTAGCACATACCGCGAAGCAAAGAGAGATGAATTTTTAGAATTAAAGCAAGGGTCACTATCAGTGGCTGAGTACGAGAGAAGGTATACCGAGCTATCACGGTATGCTGATGTTATTGTGGCATCTGAGAGTGACAGGTGTCGACGATTTGAAAAGGGATTACGTCATGAGATACGTACCCCAGTCACAACCATTGCTAAGTGGACTAACCTCTCTCAGCTGGTAGAGACTGCTCTACGTGTTGAGCAGAGTATAGCAGAGGCGCAGTCAGTGGTGGAGCCAACTCGTGGGCCTTCAACAACGAGCAGTTTTCGGGGTCGTGAACAGCGAAGATTCACACCTGGAGTAAATGTTTCAAGTCGTCAGGACTTTAAGAATCGAAATGGCGCCGACATCGAGGCGCGATGAATGTTAGTGGTGCCTATCAGAGGCAGAGTCAAAGAGCACCTAGTCAGTCTGCCAGATCCACAGTAAGACCACAGACAATGTAGGAGTTTGTTGCTAGTGCAGCAAGGAGAACTCCATGTGCAAATTGTGGTAAGAATCATCGAGGCCAATGTCTTGTTGGTGTCGGTGTGTGTTACCAGATGTGTGGCATTTCAAGAGGGATTGTCCACAGTTGTCCAGAGCAAAGCGGCCGACAGAGAGGACCAGGGAGTTGGATCCCGATACTTGAGCAAACAAGAGAGTTCCAAAGAGTCTGCAGGAGAGGGGCACCAGTGGTGCAAAACAAAAGGGAGTTGTAGGAGACCTAGGCAACAGGAAAGGTCTACGCTATGACTCAAAGAGAGCAGCAGAGATGCACCAGGGCGTGATTACCGGTACGATCTCTATTTGTAATGTACCCGCATGTGTTTTGATAGATCCAGTGTTTACGCATTCCTTTGTTTCCAGATATTCCTAACTAAGCTTAATAGGAAGCTAGAGCCTTTATTTGAGGAGTTAGTTATATACTGATTCGATTGGTGATGCTTTACTAGTCAATTCGGTGTTGCGAGATTGTGAGGTCTTAGTAGAAGGTCTCAATATGTTAGTGGATCTTCTTCCACTAGAGTTGCAGGTGTTAGATGCAATCTTAGGGATGGATTTCTTATTCACTCATTATGCTTCCATGGATTGCCATAAAAAGGAAGTTGTTTTTAGAAAACCAGGGTTGGCTGAAGTGGTTTTCAGGGGTGAAAAGAAGATTATTCCTACGAGTTTGATTTCAGCATTCAAAGCTCAGAAGTTATTGAGAAAAGGAAGCACGACGTTTCTTGCTCACGTAGTGGAGGTGCAGGAAGAAAAGTTAAAACCAGAAGATGTTCTTGTTGTGAACGAATTTCTAGATGTTTTTCCAGCAGATCTGTCAGGGTTGCCACCTGATAGGGAAGTAGAGTTCACTATTGAATTGCTACCAGGAACAACAACTATTTCGCAAGCGCCGTATAGAATGGCTCCAAGTGAGCTCAAGGAGTTGAAGATGCAGTTACAAGAACTTGTTGATAAAGGATACATCAGACCTAGTGTATCACCCTGGGGAGCTCTAGTGTTATTTGTAAAGAAAAAAGATGGTACCCTTAGATTATGCATTGATTATAGACAGTTAAACAAAGTCACGATACGTAACAAGTATCCTTTACCCCGTATAGATGACTTGTTTGACCAGTTACGAGGAGCATCAGTGTTTTCTAATATTGATTTGAGATCGTGATACCATCGATTAAAGGTAAGGGAATCGAGATGTTCCTAAGACAAACATTCGTAACTGTGCACGGGCATTATGAGTTTTTAGTAATGTCGTTCGGTTTGACGAATGCACCAGCAGTTTTCATGGACCTCATGAACAGGATATTCCACCAGTATTTGGATCAGTTTGTGATAGTATTTATTGATGATATACTAGTTTACTCGGTTGACAGAAAGCTCATGAGGAACATCTCGAGGATTATTCTCAAAACACTACGAGATAAATAAACAATTTAGACGCTAAATTCACCAAATGTGAGTTTTGGTTGAATCGAGTAGTGTTTTTGGGGCATGTTGTCTCGGCAAGAAATGGTGTTAGTGTGGATCCAAATAAAGTTAAAGCAGTAGTCAACTGGGAAAGACCAACTAGTGCGACAGAGATACGTAGTTTCCTAGGCTTGGCAGGATACTACAGGCGGTTTGTTGAGGATTTCTCACGATTAGCTACCCTTAACAGCTTTAACAAGAAAGAATGCTAAGTTTGAATGGTCAGATAAGTGTGAACAGAGTTTTCAGGAGCTGAAAAAGAGATTAGTTACAACACCTATTTTGACACTTCCTGTAACGGGAAAAGAGTATTTGATTTACTGTGATGCCTCAAGGCAAGGTTTAGGGTGTGTTCTGATGCAAGAAGGAAAAGTAATAGCTTATGCGTCAAGACAATTGAAAATGCATGAATGTAATTACCCTACCCATGATCTTGAATTAGCAGCAGTTGTTCTAGCATTGAAGATCTGGAGACATTACTTGTTTGGTGAGAGGTGTCATATTTTTACAGATCATAAGAGTCTGAAGTATATCTTTGATCAGAGGGAGTTGAATATGAGACAGAGAAGATGGCTAGAACTGATTAAAGATTATGATTGTACCATAGAATACCATCATGGTAAGGCGAATGTGGTAGCAGATGCATTGAGCAGGAAGTCAAGACTTCCTAGGGATGCCTTGTGTGGTAATCGAGCAACATTTTTAAGTACTCTATGGGTTTCTAAGGCAATTGTGAATGCGAGAAAGTTCGAGAGTCTTTTGCTCGATTCAGTCGAGTCTTCACTGTCGTGCAGAGGTTGTGAGAAGACAACTAAAGGATAGTAACTTGCGAGAAAATGTTTGGGAAGTCCAAACAGGCCCCCAGCGAGTTTAAGATGAGATCGAGGCGGGGCCATAGAAAGGCAAGGAAGACTATGTGTTCCAATTTTAGTGAGCTTAAAGATGCTATTCTAGAGGAAGCTCACGATTTAGCTTACGTTATGCATCCAGAAGTACCAAGATGTACAAAACTTTGAAGGAACGTATTGGTGGCACGGGATGAAACGAGAGATAGCCGATTATGTTGATAGATGTTTGATCTCGCCAACAGTTAAACCGATTAGACAGAGGCCGAGAGGACTCCTTAATCCACCGCCAGTCTTGGAGTGGAAATGGGAGCATATCACTATGGATTTTCTGCTTGGATTACCACGTGCACTTCAAGTGGGCATGATGGTATTTGGGTAATAGTGGATAGACTCACTAAAACAAAGACGGGTTTGTACCAATTAAATCGACGCCTCACGCTTGATCGCTTAGTTAAGCTATCGTCGGCGTAATTGAGTCAATAATGCAGTGCCGTGTCCATAGTTTCGAGATAGAGATCCAAGATTTACTTCTAAGTTTTGGCCTAGCTTACGTAAAGCTATGGGAACAAAGTCAAGTTTAGCACAACATTCCATCCTCGATGATGATGGGCGATCAGAGAGGACCATCCAGACCTTAGAGGAGGACATGTTGAGAGCATGTGTCCTTCAATTTAAAGGGAGTTGGGATACTCACCTATCGCTTATGGAATTTGCTTACAATAACAGCTACCAGTCGAGTATTGGTATGGCACCATTCGAGGCTCTGTATGGAAGACAATGTAGAACGCCTGTGTAAACCCGATCTCTTTGGAACTTCTTTATTATCAAACAACAAAAAGAAAGAAGAAATGAATGTTTAAAACTTGGTTTCCCATGTTTAAAATAAGAAAAGAAATGAAGTGAAAGACAAAAGGAAAACAAGGAAAGAAAGTTTAAACCATTTTGGTTTGGTTTGCTTTGAAAGACAAAAGAAGAAAAGGAAATGAAACAATGTTTTATATTAAGTTATTTTGGTATTGTTAAGAAAAGGAAAGAAAAGAAAAGAAAAGAAAGAAAGAAGATAAAGGAAAGAAAAGAAAAGGAAAAAGAAATAGAAAATGAAAAAAAGCAAAAGTGCAAAAAGACAAAGGACCTCTTCCACCGATTGACTTTTTTTAAAAAGGCTTTCTCTCCATTTTCTTCTCTTTCATCACAATCTAAGGCTGAAGCTTCGTGGTTGAAGGAGAAAGGAAGAAGAAGGAGGCCATTTTTGGTGATTTTGGGCTGGAGTTGCAGAAGGAAAGAGGAAAACTCAAGGGAATTCATTTTTAGAGCAAGAAAATCAACTCAGACAAGCTCTGATTTTCTGTTCATCTCGAGCTCCACAAGAAGAGGTAAGAGTTGAGCTTTTGTTTCATGAAAGTTAACTCATATTGGAACAAAATTCGTGAAGGAAGCTCGAGCCAATTCTGATGTTAAGTTGCTGTTTTGTTAAGAGGAAGGCAGAAGACAGAATTTTGCTGTCAAATCCGAGAAGTCTCTGATGTTTTGGTTGTTCTGATCTGTATACTTGGAGTTAGAAGCTCTAATTGGTATGGTTCGAAAGTGTATTCAATTTCCTACTAGTTTTATGAAGGAATCGTGAGAAGAAAATGATTGGAAGATGTTGTAATCTTCAGGTTAAGTTTCGGGTTGCAGCAGGAAGTGAAATCTGGAACAGCAGAAGTATCAATTTAGGGGTTAAGCTACTGAGGTAATTTCTAACCAATACGTTAGGAATCTCATTTTCATGTCTTCATAAGAGTTTTAGAGGGTTCAAAAAGGAAGAGTGTGGTATAAAGTACATTCTTTTTGGATAAGTAATGAAGACGTTATGGCTGTCTGAATACAGGGCAGAAAATCTGAAAATGCTGGAATTTTTTGAAAGTGTGTTTTCTTGTAGTTTTAGGGTTAAAAACCATGAGCTCGAGGTTCTAATACATGAATTTGGTTTGTTTGACAGGCCAAGAGCAAATAGGTCAAGTGTACGGGCTAAGATTCTAGTTCAAGCACTGTGAGTGATAAAAGGAACTTCAAAAGTGTATATATGTTTGAATTATGTTCAAGAAATGCAAGTTTTGCTAGAATAAAGTTTTCAATGCATTATGCTTTCTTTTGAGTACATGTTTATGACTATTCATGTTTTCCTAGAAATGTGTCAAGTGTTCATTGTGACCCTAAAAGTCTTTATAAAGTTTATACATGAGCATATGTCAATGGTTGCCAAAATTTATGGAAATGTTATGATTTCAAGCAAGCATGTACTAGCAAATATGTTTTAAAGATTTCCAATTTTATGAACAAGTTGAGTAAGCTTGAGTTTTATGAAAGAAAAGATAAGCAGGCATGTTCAAATGTTTCCATGTGGTTTTTCTGAGATATTGAGCCCGAGGTTTTATGGTACCGTGTGCACACAGGTCTTATTCTGTTGTCGACGTTGAGTGTACTCCGTGGCAACAACGCTGTCGTGAGTGCTGGGCGGGCCCCACTACGACAAAGACGATGGGAGTCTTTGGGCGGGCCCCACTACATCGTAGAGTAAAAACGTTGGTTGTCTTGGCGTGCCCTACACAACGTGGATTGTGAAATGTTTTTAAAAGAGTTTATCTCATTTACATGCCTTACGAGATTTGATGATATACTTGTTGGTTTTCTGAAAGTCTATTATGATTCCAATTTACTTTCAATGCTTGAATACAAATGTATATGCTCATAGTTTTCAGGTCACATGTTTTACAAGTTACTGATATATTTAACACAGTCCTCACTCACCGAGCTTCATAGCTCATTCCTTCTATGTTTTCAAACCTTTCGTAGAGATCGAGCTCCCTTTGAGTTCTTGCCATAGTCTCTTTGAAGCTTCATAAGTTAAACACTTTGTACGTGGTCGGTTTTGTCTAGCAAGTCTCTATGTTTGTAAATTATTTGTGAGGACTTGGGTGTTATAGTTGTTTGTACATTAGAGGTTGTATAAACACCGGTTGTCTTGTGTTGTTTCGATGCACTAGACTTTTAGTTTCAAGAGAGACTTGTGAATGGTTTCTCCTTGTATATGTTTAATAGTTGTCCAATTTCCTATATGTCATGTTTAAGTGTTCCATTTTCAACATAGTATGTTTATCGTTTATCGTGGTCAACGGTATTGTTAAGAGATAAACAATGTCTGTTGGCTTCACGCCTTTTCGAGCTAAGTTAGCGGTAGTTCGGAAGGGGTGTGACAACTTGGTATCGAGCGATTAGCTCCATGGGAATGAGACAGGCAAGTTAGCTCGAGAATTAAGTGAAAGTCATAGTATGTTATTGAGTTAGTTCGGATCGAACTAGTAGAGTATGGTTCAAGTAAGGATAAGAGCAAGTCCGATTAGGGCTATAATATGAATAGAAGTTTAGTATTGTGTATTTGAGTTAAGTATCCATAGCATGTCTAATATGTTGATATGTTATAGGAGTCATGCCACCACGTACTAGCGCAGCACTGAGCGCAGCGGGATCGTGCGGGACGCAGATCCTACCCAAGGCCAATCGAGAGGGGATCTAGTGCCCGAGAGTCCAAACCGAGGCCGAGATCGCGAGCATGCCATTTCCTCACAGGAGGTAGGCGAGCCGAGAGAGCGAGGGCAAGTGATCCGAGAAAAGCGTATGGAATAGAAACGTCTCAAGAAATTGGGAGCCACAAGTGTTTGAGGTTCCACAGATCCAGCTGACGCCGAGGTGTGGCTGAATAAATTTGAGAAATGTTTTGATGTGATGAGCTGCCCTGAAGAGCGTAAAGTCAAGCTAGCCACATTCCTGCTAGAGAAAGAAGCAGAGGGATGGTGGAAGTCAATTTTAGCCAGACAGATGAGTGACGACGCACGCACTTTAGATCGGCAAACTTTCGAGAGGAATATTTGAAGATAAATATTACCACGCACATACTGCATGAAGCAAAGAGAGATGAATTTTTAGAATTAAAGCAAGGGTCACTATCAGTGGCTGAGTACGAGAGAAGGTATACCGAGCTATCACGGTATGCTGATGTTATTGTGGCATCTGAGAGTGACAGGTGTCGACGATTTGAAAGAGGGTTACGACCTGAGATACGTACCCGATCACGACCATTGCTAAGTGGACCGACTTCTCACGGTGGTAGAGACCGCCTACGTGTTGAGCGAGTATAGCGAGAGGCGATCGATGAGTGGAGCCTACTCGTGGGCCTTCAACGACGAGTAGTTTTCGGTCGCGACAGCGAAGATTCACACACAGGGTGAATGTTTCAAGTCGTCGAGACTTTAAGAATCGAGTGGCGGCCGATATCGAGGCGATGAATGTTAGTGGTGCCTATCGAGGCGAGTCAAAGAGCACCTAGTCAATCGCGCGATCCACGGCAAGACCACGAGACAATGCAGAGTGCATTGCCGTCAGCAGCAAGGAGAACTCCATGTGCAAATTGTGGCAAGAATCATCGAGGCCAATGTCTTGTTGGTGTCGGTGTGTGTTACCAGCAGTGGCGGCGGCAGGGCATTTCAAGAGGATTGTCCACGGCTTAGAGCAAAACAAGCCGCACGCAGAGGACCAGTGGAGTTGGGTCCCGAGCGGTTGAGCGGCCAGAGATTTCCGATGAGCTGCGAGGAGAGGCACCAGTGGTGCAAAAGCAGAGAAGGAGTTGTAGGGAGACCTAGGCAACAGGGAAAGGTCTACGCTATGACTCAGCAGGAAGCAGAGGATGCACCAGATGTGATTACTGGTACGATTTCTATTTGTAATGTACCTGCATGTGTTTTGATAGATCCAGGTGCTACGCATTCCTTTGTTTCCAGTTTATTCCTAACTAAGCTTAGTAGGAAGCTAGAGCCTTTATTTGAAGAGTTAGTTATATACACTCCAGTTGGTGATGCTTTACTAGTCAATTCAGTGTTGCGAGATTGTGAGGTCTTAGTAGAAGGTCTCAATATGTTAGTGGATCTTCTTCCACTAGAGTTGCAGATGTTAGATGCAATCTTAGGGATGAATTTCTTATTCACTCATTATGCTTCCATGGATTGCCATAACAAGGAAATTGTTTTTAGAAAACCAGGGTTGGCTGAAGTGGTTTTCAAGGGTGAAAAGAAGATTATTCCTACGAGTTTGATTTCAGCATTCAAAGCTCAGAAATTGTTGAGAAAAGGATGCACGGCGTTTCTTGCTCACGTAGTGGAGGTGCAGGAAGAAAAGCTAAAACCAGAAGATGTTCTTGTGGTAAATGAGTTTCTTGATGTTTTTCCAGCAGATCTGTCAGGGTTACCACCTGATAGGGAGGTAGAGTTCACTATTGAATTGCTACCAGGAACAGCACCTATTTCGCAGGCGCCGTATAGAATGGCTCCAAGTGAGCTCAAAGAGCTGAAGATGCAATTACAAGAACTAGTTGATAAGGGATACATCAAACCTAGTGTATCGCCCTGGGGAGCTCCAGTGTTATTTGTAAAGAAGAAAGATGGTACCCTTAGATTATGCATTGATTACAGACAGTTAAACAAAGTCACGATACGTAACAAGTATCCTTTACCCCGTATTGATGACTTGTTTGACCAGTTACGAGGAGCATCAGTGTTTTCTAAGATTGATTTGAGATCAGGATACCATCAGTTAAAGGTAAGGGAATCAGACATTCCTAAGACAGCATTCAGAACCAGGTACGGGCATTATGAGTTTCTAGTAATGCCGTTCGGTTTGACGAATGCACCAAAGATTTTCATGGACCTCATGAACGAGATATTCCACCAGTATTTGGATCAATTCGTGATAGTATTTATTGATGATATACTAGTTTAGTCAGTTGATAGGAAAGCTCATGAGGAACATTTGAGGATTATTCTGCAAACACTACGAGATAAACAGTTGTACGCTAAATTCACCAAATGTGAGTTTTGGTTGGATCAGGTAGTGTTTTTGGGGCATGTTGTCTCAGCAAATGGTGTTAGTGTGGATCCAAATAAAGTTAAAGCTGTAGTCAATCCCAGAGAGACCAATATCGGTGCGGCAGTGCGTAGTTTCCTAGGTTTGGCGAGGATACTACAAAGCGGTTTGTTGAGGATTTCTCACGAATAGCATTACCTCTATGACTTTGACAAGAAAGAATGCTAAGTTTGAGTGGTCGGACAAGTGTGAACGGAGTTTCGGGACTGAAAAAGAGATTAGTTACAAAGACCTATTCGACACTTCCATGTATAACGGGAAAAGAGTATGTGATTTCTTGTGATGCCTCGAGACAAGGTTTAGGGTGTGTTCACGATGCAAGAAGGAAAAGTAATAGCTTATGCGTCAAGACAATTGAAAAAGCATGAATTTATTTACCCTACCCACGATCTTGAGTTAGCAGCAGTTGTTCTAGCACTGAAGATCTGGAGACATTACTTGTTTGGTGAAAGGTGTCACATCTACACGGATCATAAGAGTCTCAAGTATATCTTTGATCGAGAGGAGTTGAATATGAGACAGAGAAGATGGTTAGAAGCGATTAAAGATTATGATTGTACTATAGAATACCATCCAGGGGAGGCGAATGTGGTAGCAGATGCTTTGAGCGAAGTCAAGACTTCCTAGGGATGCCTTGTGTGGTATTCGAGCAACATTTTTAAGAACTCTAAGGGATTCTAAGGCGGTTGTGTGAATGCAGAGAGTTCAGAAGTCTTTAGCTCGAGTTCAGTCAGTCTTCACTCAGTAGCAGAGGTTGTGAGAAGACAAGCGAGAGGATAGTAACTTGCGAGAAAATGTTTGGAAAGTCCAAACAAGGCCCGAAGCGAGTTTAAGATGAGATCGAGGCGGGCCATAGAAAGGAAAGGAAGACTATGTGTTCCGAATTTTAGTGAGCTTAAAGATGCTATTCTAGAGGAAGCTCACAGTTCAAACTTTACGCTATGCATCCAGAAGCACCAAGATGTACAAAACTTTGAAGGAACGTATTGGTGGCACGGGATGAAACGAGAGATAGCCGATTATGTTGATAGATGTTTGATCCGCCAACAAAGTTAAACCCGATTAGACAGAGGCGGAGGACTCCTTAACCCACTGCCAGTGCGGAGTGGAAATGGGAGCATATCACTATGGATTTTTCTCGTTGGATTACCACGTGCTTGGTGGGCATGATGGTATTTGGGTAATAGTGGATAGACTCACTAAAACAAAGCCGCGGTTTGTACCGATTAAAGCGGCGTCTCACGCTTGATCACTAGCTAAGCTATACGTCGATAGAATTGTGAGTCAATACGGAGTGCCGGTGTCTATCGTTTGAGATAGAGATCCAAGATTTACTTCTAAGTTTTGGCCTAGCTTACGTAAAAGCTATGGGAACAAAGTGAAGTTTAGTCTGACATTCCATCCTCGCACGGATGGGCGATCGGAGAGAACCATCCGGACCTTAGAGGACATGTTGAGAGCATGTGTCCTTCAATTTAAAGGGAGTTGGGATACACACCTATCGCTTATGGAATTTGCTTACAATAATGACTACGATCAGTGAGTATTGGTATGGCACCATTTGAGGCTCTGTATGGAAGACCATGTAGAACGCCGATATGTTGGAATGAAGTTGGAGAGCGGAAGCTTATCGGCCCTGAGTTGGTACAAGTTACTACCGACAATATTAAGGTAATCAAAGAGAATCTGAAGGTAGCTCAAGACCGTCAGAAGAGTTACACAGATAAGCGACGAAAGGACTTAGAATTCCAAGTCGGAGATCAAGTTTTCTTGAAGTTATCTCCGTGGAGAGGTGTCCTTTGTTTTGGTAAGAAGGGTAAACTAAGCCCTAGATATATTGGTCCTTATCCATGCTTGGGACGAGTTGGGCGTGACCTAGAGACCGGAGTTGCCAGCAGAACTATCTCGAGTACATGATGTATTTCATGTGTCCATGTTAAGGAAGTATATCCCAGATCCGACACATGTGCTGCAAGCACAACCAGTTGAGCTGAAAGAAGATATGAGTTACGTAGAGGATGCAGTTCAAATCCTCGACAGGAAAGAGCAAGTTTTGAGGAACAAACAATCCCACTCGTGAAGGTTCGTTGGAGACATCACGGAGTGGAGGAGGCAACCTGGGAGTTAGAGGATCTAATGAGAAGCAAGTACCCGACGATATTCACCTAAAGACTACTAAATTTCGAGGACGAAATTTCTTAAGGGGGAGGTAAGTTGTAAACCCGATCTCTTTGGAACTTCTTTATTATCAAACAACAAAAAGAAAGAAGAAATGAATGTTTAAAACTTGGTTTCCCATGTTTAAAAAAAGAAAAGAAATGAAGTGAAAGACAAAAGGAAAACAAGGAAAGAAAGTTTAAACCATTTTGGTTTGGTTTGCTTTGAAAGACAAAAGAAGAAAAGGAAATGAAACAATGTTTTATATTAAGTTATTTTGGTTTTGTTAAGAAAAGGAAAGAAAAGAAAAGAAAAGAAAGAAAGAAGATAAAGGAAAGAAAAGAAAAGGAAAAAGAAATGGAAAATGAAAAAAAGCAAAAGTGCAAAAAGACAAAGGACCTCTTCCACCGATTGACTTTTTTTAAAAAGGGTTTCTCTCCATTTTCTTCTCTTTCATCACAATCTAAGGCTGAAGCTTCGTGGTTGAAGGAGAAAGAAAGAAGAAGGAGGCCATTTTTGGTGATTTTGGGCTGGAGTTGCAGAAGGAAAGAGGAAAACTCAAGGGAATTCATTTTTACAGCAAGAAAATCAACTCAGACAAGCTCTGATTTTCTGTTCATCTCGAGCTCCACAAGAAGAGGTAAGAGTTGAGCTTTTGTTTCATGAAAGTTAACTCATATTGGAACAAAATTCGTGAAGGAAGCTTGAGCCAATTCTGATGTTAAGTTGCTGTTTTGTTAAGAGGAAGGCAGAAGACAGAATTTTGCTGTCAAATCCGAGAAGTCTCTGATGTTTTGGTTGTTCTGATCTGTATACTTGGCGTTAGAAGCTCTAATTGGTATGGCTCGAAAGCTTATTCAATTTCCTACAAGTTTTGTGAAGGAATCGTGAGAAGAAAATGATTGGAAGATGTTGTAATCTTCAGGTTAAGTTTCGGGTTGCAGCAGGAAGTGAAATCTGGAACAGCAGAAGTATCAATTTAGGGGTTAAGCTACTGAGGTAATTTCTAACCAATACGTTAGGAATCTCATTTTCATGTCTTCATAAGAGTTTTAGAGGGTTCAAAAAGGAAGAGTTTGGTATAAAGTAAATTCTTTTTGGATAAGTAATGAAGAAGTTATGGCTGTCTGAATACAGGGCAGAAAATCTGAAAATGCTGGAATTTTTTGAAAGTGTGTTTTCTTGTAGTTTTAGGGTTAAAAACCATGAGCTCGAGGTTCTAATACATGAATTTGGTTTGTTTGACAGGCCAAGAGCAAATAGGTCAAGTGTACGGGCTAAGATTCTAGTTCAAGCACTGTGAGTGATAAAAGGAACTTCAAAAGTGTATATATGTTTGAATTATGTTCAAGAAATGCAAGTTTTGCTAGAATAAAGTTTTCAATGCATTATGCTTTCTTTTGAGTACATGTTTATGACTATTCATGTTTTCCTAGAAATGTGTCAAGTGTTCATTGTGACCCTAAAAGTCTTTATAAAGTTTATACATGAGCATATGTCAATGGTTGCCAAAATTTATGGAAATGTTATGATTTCAAGCAAGCATGTACTAGCAAATATGTTTTAAAGATTTCCAATTTTATGAACAAATTGAGTAAGCTTGAGTTTTATGAAAGAAAAGATAAGCGAGGCATGTTCAAATGTTTCCATGTGGTTTTTCCGAGATATTGAGCCCGAGGTTTTATGGTGCCGTGTGCACACAGTCTTATTCTGTTGTCGACGTTGAGTGTACTCAGTGGCTCATTGTCGTGAGTGAGTCTTTGGCGGGCCCCACTCGACAAAGACGATGGGAGTCTTTGGCGAGCCCCACTACATCGTAGAGTAAACGTTGGTTGTACTGGGCGTGCCCTACACAACGTGGATTGTGAAATGTTTTTAAAAGAGTTTATCTCATTTACATGCCTTACGAGATTTGATGATATACTTGTTGGTTTTCTGAAAGTCTATTATGATTCCAGTTTACTTTCAATGCTTGAATACAAATGCATATGCTCATAGTTTTCGTGTCACATGTTTTACAAGTTCTGAGATATTTAACACAGATCACTCACTCACCGAGCTTCATAGCTCATTCCTTCTATGTTTTCAAACCTTTCGGTAGAGATCGAGCTCCTGCACCTTTGAGTTCTTTGCCATAGTCTGCTGAAGCTTCATAAGTTAAATACTTTGTGCGTGGCTGGTTTTGTCTAGCAAGTCTCTATGTTTGTAAATTATTTGTGAGGACTTGGGTGTTATAGTTGTTTGTACATTAGAGGTTGTATAAACACTGGTTGTCTTGTGTTGTTTCTGATGCACTAGACTTTTAGTTTCCAAGAGAGACTTGTGAATGGGTTCTCCTTGTTATATGTTTAATAGTTGCCAGCTTTCCGCTATGTCATGTTTAAGTGTTCCATTTTCAACATAGTATGTTTATCAGTGTATCGTGGTCATGGTATTGTTAAGAGATAAACAATGTCTCGTTGGCTTCACGCCGCTTTCAGTGAGTTAGCAGGTAGTTCGGAAGGGGGTGTGACAGCCTGTATGTTGGAATGAAGTTGGAGAGCGGAAGCTAATCGGCCCTGAGTTGGTAGAAGTTACTACAGACAATATTAAGGTAATCAAGGAGAATTTGAAGGTAGCTCAAGACCGTCGAGAGAGTTTCTGCAGAGATAAGCGACGAAAGGACTTAGAATTCCAGGTTGGAGATCAAGTTTTCTTGAAGTTATCTCCGTGGAGAGGTGTCCTTCGTTTTGGCAAGAAGGGTAAGCTAAGCCCTAGGTATATTGGTCCTTATCAAGTAACGGGTCGAGTTGGGCCAGCAGCCTACAGACTGGAGTTACCAGCAGAACGATCTCGAGTACATGATGTTTTCCATGTGTCCATGTTGAGGAAGTATATTCCAGATCCGACACATGTCTTTGCAGCACAACCCGTTGAGTGAAAAAGACATGAGTTACGTAGAGGATGCAGGTCAAATCCTCGACGAGGAAAGAACAAGTTTTAAGAAACAAGACGATCTCACTTGTGAAGGTTCGTTGGAGACATCACGGAGTGGAGGAGGCAACCTGGGAGTTAGAGGACCTAATGAGAAGCAAGTACCCGACGATATTCACCTAAGGACTACTAAATTTCGAGGACGAAATTCCTTAAGGGGAGGTAAGTTGTAAACCCGATCTCTTTGGAACTTCCTTATTAACAAACAACAAAAAGAAAGAAGAAATGAATGTTTAAAACTTTGTTTCTCATGTTTTAAAAAGAAAAGTAATGAAGTGAAAGACAAAAGGAAAACAAGGAAGAAAAAGTTTAAACCATTTTTGGTTTGGTTTGCTTTAAAAGATAAAAGAAGAAAAGAAAATGAAACAAATATAAATATGTTAAGTTTTGTTTTGTTTTGAAAAGAAAAGAAAAGAAATGGAAGAAAGGGATAAAGGAAAGAAAAAGAAAAGGAAAAAAAAAAGAAAAAAACAAAAAGGGAAAAGGGAAAAAGGACAAAAAAGAAACCTCTTCCACCGATTGTTTTTTTTTAAAAGGCTTATCTCTCCATTTTCTTCTCTATCTTTACAAACCAAGCTGAAGTTTCGTGGGAGAAGGAGAAAGGAAGAAGAAGGAAGCCATTTTTTCGTGAATTTGGAGCTGGAGTTGCAGAAGAAAGGAGAAGAACTCAAGGAAATTTTTTATTGCATCAAGTTGATCAACTCAGACCAGTCCTGATGTTTTGATCTTCTCGAGCTCCACAGGAAGTAGTAAGAGCTGAGGCTTAGTTTTATTGAAAGCTAACTCATTTTTAAACAAAGTTTATGAAGGAAGATCGAGCAAATTCTTATGTTAAGTTACTGTTTTGTTAAGAGGAAGGCAGAAGACAGAAATTTGTTGTCAAATTCGAGAAGTCTCTGATGTTTTGGTTATTCTGATCTGTATACTTGGAGTTAGAAGCTCTAATTGGTATGGTTCGAACGCTTATTGCATTTCTTACACGTTTTGTGAAGGAATCGTGAGAAGAAAATGATTGGAAGATATTGTAATCATCAGGTTAAGTTTCGGGTTGCAGCAGGAAGTGAAATCTGGAACAGCAGCAGGATCATTTTAGGGATTAAGCTACTGAGGTATTTTCGAACCAATACGTTAGGAATCTCATTTTCATGTCTTCATAAGAGTTTTAGAGGGTTCAAAAAGGAAGAGTTTGGTATACATTACATTATTTTTGGATAAGTAATGAAGAAGCTATGGCGGTCTGAAAATAGGGCAGAAAATCTGAAAATGCTGAAAAATTTGAAAGTGTGTTTTCTTGTATTTTTAAGGTTAAAAAGCATGAGCTCGAGATTCTAATGGTTGATTTGGTTTGTTTGACAGGCCAAGAGGAGATAGGTCGAGTGTACGGGCTAAGATTTTAGTTCTAACACTGTGAGTGATTAAACGAACTTCGAAAATTAACCAAATGCTTGAAATATGCTTATATGCTTTAAGAAATGCAAGTTTTGCTAGAATGAATTGTTTCAAAGCTTGTGTTTTATTTTTGAACACATATCTATGAGTATTCTTGTTTTCCTAGAAATGCTTCAAGTGTTCATTGTGACCCTAAAAGTCTTTATAAAATTTATACATGAGCATATGTCCAATGGTTGCCAAAACTTATGGAAATGTTATGATTTCAAGCAAGCATGTACTAGCAAGTATGTTTTAAAGATTTCAGTTTATGAACAAAATTTGAGTAAGCTTGAGTTTTATGAAAGAAAAGATAAGCGGGCATGTTCAAATGTTTTCATGTGATTTTCTGAGATATTGAGCCCGAGGCTTTATGGTACCGTGTGCACACAGGTCTTATTCTGTTGTCGACGTTGAGTGTACTCCATGACAACAGCGCTGTCGCGAGTGCTAAGCGGGCCCAACTACGACAAAGACGATGGGAGTGCTGGGGGGCCCCACTACATCGTAGAGTAAACGTTGGTTGTACTGGGTGTGCCCTACACAACGTGGATTGTGACATGTTTTTTTAAAAAGAGTTTATCTCATTTACATGCCTTACGAGATTTTGATAATATACTTGTTGATTTTCTGAAAGTCTATTATGATTCTACGTTTACTTTCAATGCTTGAATACAAATGCATATGCTCATAGTTTTCAGGTCACATGTTTTACAAGTTATAGATATTAAACACAGTCACTCACTGAGCTTCATAGTTAATCTTTCAATGTTTTCAAACTTTTCAGGTAGAGATCGAGCTCCTGACACCTGAGTTACTGCCATAGTCTGCTGAAGCTTCATAAGTTTAATACTTTGTACGTGGCTGGTTTTGTTTACCAAGTCTCTATGTTTGTAAATTATTTTGAGAGGACTATGTTGTTATAGTTGTTTGTACATTAGAGGTTTTATGAACAATGAGTTGTCTTGTGTTGTTTTGATGCACTTGACTTTTTAGTTTCCAAAAGAGACTTAAGAAGGTTTTTTCCTTGTGTATGTTTAATAGTTGTCCAGTTCCCGCTGTGTTGTGTTAAAGTGTTCCATTTGCGAACATAGTATGCTTATCAGGTCAAACAGGGTCAACAGGTATTGTTAAGAGGTAAACAATGTTTGTTGGCTTTACGCCGCCTTCCGAGCTGAGTTAGCAGGTAGTTCGGGAGGGGGTGTGACATGTTGCACGTATTAGCTCGAGAATTACTACGGTTATCCGAGTAGCAGATACCATCAAACAAACTATAACTGATTTAATGAGTCATTCGCGATTTCACGATGCGAATTAGTTCATACTTACGGATGCATGGCTTAATCTTTGAGACAAGCATATGACTCTGGCGAGATCAACCGTAGCATTCACGCGACGACGTCGCAAACTCGCACGCCACCACCAGTGCATCGTCTCCCCCTCCTCCCATGCGAGAGGAGAGAGAGAGGCGGCGCGAGGCGACAATGCGGGAGCGGCGTCATTCGTTCATACCGTTCTCAAATACACGAGCAACACGTTCGAGGGACCCCCCGAGCACATCATGCTGCCAAATGCACTGCATCCGAGAGAGCGAAAAACTGACGACGCGGGCCACGACGAGCCTTGCAAAGGTCGAAGCGGAACGCGAAGCGGGCTTTCGGGTTCGTCGTGCACCTGATGAGGGGTGCCGACAGAAAATGAAAAACGAGACGCGACGCTTCCATCGCATGAGGTAACCGATGCAAGAACCGATCGATTGCGACCACACTAAATACTTTGGGGCATATCAATGAGGAGGAGCTGGCGCCGACAGTTTGATGCCTGAGCACCGAGCTTGCCGACCCAAACAACCAAATCACCACTCACGCGTCGTATGCTAAAACGAGCTCGGGCGACGCTCAACTATTCACACTCCCACAAGCAAGCAAGCAAATAAGCAAGCACGCAAGCAAGGGTACGAAATCGTCGTGCGAAGCCAAACCCGAAACGTCGTGCGCGATCGAACAACTTTCTCTTCAATTTAGGGCGAGTGAGCCCTTCCTTCAAACGGGGAGCGATCGCAGGCCGTCTCGTTTCGCTCGAGGCACGCACGCCGCGACATCGCAAGCTAGGCCATTTTTCAACATCGACAAGCGAGCGTGAAAACAACCATGTGCAAGCGTCGTCTAAGCAAGCCCACTTCTCCAGCTCGACTCAACATCCCACTCTCACTCCCCGCCCGACGAAGGGGCATGGGCGTGCATCTGTTCCAATCCACCCGGTGGGGAGGGTGGGATCGACACCTAGCTCCAGACCGCTCGACACGTTGCGGCCGAAGAGCTGCGCCGCTCGTAGCGCCTCGGCCCCAACGCGAACGCCCGCCTTGCAAAGACGTCACCATTGTCGATCCCACCCCACGTCCTCGGCCGCGCCGGACGCCAAGAATGCCCACCACGGTGGCAGTGCAACTCCTTGGACCTCCGGCGCATGCCTTGGAGCGGAAGCCCATGGCTGGCAACCAACACAACAACATCCCGCGCCCAAAGAGGTTCATGTCGCACACCCAAAGGCACCCGACCCCACCCAACCGTGCACGTTCTGACGCCTCATCGCCCGCACTCCTCGGGCCTCCGACTGCCACGCCCACGCCCCAAGCATATGCCCATGTGCGGCGCATCGTGCTTGGGGCGTGGGTGTGGCGACATAGGGGTACCCCCACTGATAGCACACAAAATGTGCTATCCTTAGGCTTAATAATTGCTAGTTTCATGATAATTTCAGGGCTTTTACATGTTTAATTCATTCAATTTCAGGATAAGAGCGTAAACAGAGCTATTGGAGACAAATTGGATCACTCGGGATCAAAACAAGGCTATTTGGAGCTAAAAATAATACCAATTGGAGGAGAAAGGATCAAACCAAGCTAATGGACCCGAGGTGATGGCGTTGCAACGCTGTTCATAGCGTTGCAACGCCGATCGTGCTGATTGAAGGCATTGAAGACCCCAGGCGATAGCGTTGCAACTCTTCTTTGCAGCGTCGCAACACTATCTCGATAAGAGATCACGCACGAGGAGCCGCATAGCGGGCGTTGCAACGCTGCCGCGCAGCATCGCAATGCTTTTTTGACAAAGAGCGCGTGCGTTAGGGTAGCGGCGTTGCAACGCCGCCCTCGCTGCGTTAACGCCATCGAGAGTTTCCATATATGCCGGTAGCCTAAGATGCATACGGCGTTACTGGTAACGCCCCCTAGCGTTGAACAGCTGCATTGATTCCTTCTATAAATATATCCTTATGATTTCATTACAAGGGAGCCGAATTTGTTAGAGTTTTGCCCTAATTTCGAAATACACTTTGTAAGAAGAGAGAAAAGAGTGTTTTTGGGAGCCAAAGCATTCGTGGAGGTTCGAGATCGAAGACGGGAGCTCGGAGACGAAGGACCGGCATCGACACCTAAGTTTAATTTCCTTTTCTTTCAATTTGTAATAGCGTTCTAAGACGTTTTCTACTTGTTTAGTTTGATTTTCATGTGATTTAGAGTAGCTAAACATTGTAGTTAGGATTTGATTAGCTTGTTATGACTTTATTACAATGTATTGAAGCATGTTTTGTTCTTATTTTTTGTAATTAGTTCTTGACTTCTTAATTTGTTGAATTAAGTAGACTCGAGAGATAAAGCTTGAATTAGAGCAAAATTGTCAAAACCCTTAGAATTCTGGCGTGAGAATGACTTAGAAATCTGAGGGAAACACATAAAGAAGTTGCTTAATGCCATGCATGTCGTAGGTTCATATGGAGACTATGAAGTTTTTTGCATGTGTGAGGCTCACTAAGAATCGAGAGATTTTCTTGAGTATTTTACTTCTTGTTTATAATTTCATCTCATTGGTTCAATGCATGTGTTAGTTAGGTCATTAATTTGTAAAATCACTTCCCATAACTCTATCAATTCGTGTCTCCACATGTTTGTTTGTTTGTTCGTATTTACTTCAACCAACTATCCATGTTATGTTTCTTTAGCTAAAATTGAGAATTAGTACCTTAGTAATTAATTAATCTAGAAACCCATTCCCGAGGACGATACTTGGACTCATGAATCACTATACTAAAACTTGACCCGTGCACTGTGGTATTGCAATATAATTTTGCAGCAACAAGTTTTTGGCGCCGTTGCCGGGAAATGGCGATTATTTAGATTAATTAATATTAGGAGAAAATTTCAAATTTTAGACTAAAGGTTGTTTGTTTGTCTTTCCTTATTTGTTTTTGTATGTTTGTTTTGTTTCCTTATTTGTTTTATTTTAATTTTGTGTTTTTGAGTCTTTGACCCCTGTTTTTGGTTGTGTTGCTATCGTGTAAGAAGTCTTGTTCTGAATTAGCAATTTTTCAAGCATGACTTTGCATGATTTTTCTCCATCATTCTATTACTCCTCTCAAGACCCTAGTTTTGTGCATCATGATTTCTCTGAATACCAGGTGTCTAATTTCTACCATTCTGTACCTGACATATATGAAAATTCACATGAGGGTAGTTATTTAGGCACTTGGAACCATAGTTTTTCGTACCTTAACCAACCACCGAAAAATCTTCTCTTATGGACCAATTGGCCAGAATATACCTTAGAGTTGAAATTTAAAAATTTGGTTCATAGTGAATTAGAGAGGTTGGATAGGTTAGAAACTGAGGTGGTAGGACTTTGGGAAATAGTACAAGATAGAGCTCAATACCTTGACCAGTTAGTGGTTTCCCTTAAGGCCTTACAGGAACAATTTCTTATCCTCGATCAATAAAAGCATGCTTAAACTAGAGATATGTGACTCGATTTTAATCATGAACTAAATTGTCTTGGGCAAGGGTTAGGTTGTTTTAATGTAATTTTGGATTAAATTTATGGTACATGTCATTGATTGAATTTATGAAATTTTATTAAATTTAACGTTGCATGAGAATTAAAATTGGCCTTTTTAACTTCTCTATAATTCATAAACTTGGGAAAGCTAATGAATTAGAAAACTAAAATTTCATTCTAGGATCATTGAGTTGATTAGGGATAATTAACCCACCTAGAACCTAAAATCATGGGCATAATTTAGATCACAATTGGGAAATTGTAGGTTTTAAAACTTAGGGATTTTGGAAAGAATCATTTGAATGCATGTGTAGGTAAATTCAAGGCATCACTCAAAATTTATTCCAATTGAACATTAGAACTCTAACCTAACACGAGCTTATTTTTCATTACAAATCTACTCTCTTATCTCTGCCTTCTTGTTTGCATTCTCCTCTCCCCGCTTTAAATTAAGTTATTTTCTTTTGTCTTATCTTTTCTTTCGTACTTATCAATTTATTTATTTACAACAATAATTTGCACACTCATGCATTGCACTAAAATAAGGAAAATTTGCTAGAACACTCACTAATTTAGGTCTAACTAGTCCTCGTGGGATCGATACTCTTATCTTATCACTTGCTGCACTCGACCGTGTATACTTGCACGTCGTAAAAGTGTCTGAGTCTCATTCTAATTTGCATTAGTTTAGGGCACTCGATATTTTCGCATCACCTAGGAGGATTTGTTTAGATGTTAGTGAGTAGTTTGGGGGAGACTGAGGCACACCATGATCAGGTTAGTGAGGAGGACACTGGTGATACACTTAGTCCCACAGGAGAGATCCAGGTGATAGAGTTAGAGGCTGAAAAGTCTTCTTTCCTTTCATCCCCAGAAATTTCCTTTATTTTTTATAACCATTTGTCTTATACTCACGAGTCTTGCTTTGATTTAAGTTCTTTTCTTTTGATAAATAAAAATCCCAAAAATAATTTTCTATCTGGGGCTCAAGAAAACAAGGATAGCCTCTTAGACTTAGAAGGCTATATCGATTCGAGCAAGAAGGGCCCGAAAAAATACGAGCAATTTTATATGCCCTGATAAGTCACCGTCTAGCTAAAGACGTTAAACAAAGCGCTTCTTGGGAGGCAACCCAAGTTTTATGTTTTATGTCTTTATTTTCTGTTTTATTTTCTAGTTGTTTGTGTTTTTCTTTTGTATCTAATTTCTTTCTTTTTGTACCTCCACGTGTATGCCCAAGGGGAGAACTGCAGACTTGCATCCTTTTGATCTTGAGATCGAGAGGATCTGTAGGAGACTCCTAAGGGAAGGAAGAGCAGAACCTCAGGAAATGGCTGATCAGGAGCTCATCAATAACCCTAAACCTATCAGGGAGTATTTCCAACCTGTGTTTAATTCTGAGCAGGCTGGAATAGTCCATGCCCCTATCAATGCTAATAATTTTGAACTTAAGACAGTGATATGAACCAAGGCATCTCATGAAGTCACATTAAATGAAGTCAAATTCATGGAAGTTTAACATAAGTTGCATTTAATGAACTCAAGTGCAACTCATCATTTATTAAAGAACAACAAGCTTCATTTATGGAACAAGGGCTTCAAGATACTTCAAGATGTGCTTCATTGACTCTTGGATGGTTACAAAGAGTTACAAAGCTAACAAAGAGACATCATTCTCGGATTTATGGCTAATTTGATGTAATTTTCAGTTTTAAAGTCTTGTTTTCAATGTTTTAGGTTACAAAATAGTTAGTGGACATTATGGTATTGATGGGGATGTAAGTTATAACCCTTAATTTGCCATAGGTTATCTTTAGGGTTTAATTTTGAAGGCTATAAATAGCCACACATGTAATCCATGGAAAAAAAAAGATTAAAAATGTAATCAAAAGAGGCCTTGAGCTTTTTTACAGCCTTTGAGCTATGTCTTTGCAATTCTATGTAGATTAGGTTGCATGCTTAGAATCATTCAAGCTTGAAATTTTCGTATTAAACATGCTTTAAAGGCAAAAACAACAAGAACAAATCAAGGACACATGTTCTCGGGTAGAGCTATTTTTCAAATTCCTCTTAAATTTCTTATCATTTGGTATCAGAGCCTTAGGCTCAAGATCGGATATATGTTTCCTTTGCGTTTATCTTCAATTTATTTTCAATTTTTATGTTCTCGTTATTTTTGTAATCATCCAGCTTTTTAATCACAAAAAGCACAAAAATATCATACTTCCATTTGTTGTTTTATCTCAACGTCTTTTGCATTTTTGTAGATCTGGATATAATCTAAAACTTTGTCTTCTTTGAGATTTTCTATTTTAGTTTCGTTGATGGCAAAAAATCAGTATTTTTACAACTTGTTCAAAAAAATAGCTCTACCCGAGAACATGTGTCCTTGATTTGTTCTTGTTGTTTTTGCCTTTAAAGCATGTTTAATACGAAAATTTCAAATTTAATCAGATCTTTATGTTGAAATTTAACCATTGGGAATTCAATCTTTGATGTTACATTTTTAAAGTTTGCAAAGCTGGTTGTTACACATTAAATATGGGCAGTTACAATTCTGCACATTGAATTTTCGAGCCATTAGTTTTCAAACTATAACTCATATATTTTAAAAATCCAGCCATTAGTTTTAAATTGTAACTCCATGTTTAAAAGTCCAACCATTATCCTTAATAGAAGAGTTACATTTCTTGTTCTTATTTTTTTTCTACCCTTAGAATTTCCATAAGTTCATCATTTCATAATCCTAGTTTTGCTTGTTTGTATTCAAAGTGTGTTACTATCCATGAGATTGCAAATCTTGGCTTAGATACTTCAAAAAAATTGAGAGGTAAGAATGAGAGCTTTTATAGATTGATTTGTGAAAATGAGTGCAAACACAAGTGATCTACATTTCCTTGAGTGTAAACATGTGAGAGAGTATTGTGAGGTCTTCTGTGTTTTCTTAACATGGTTTTGAAGCAATGTTTCACAAGTAGATTCGAGGACGAATCTTTTGAAGAAGGGGAGAATGATATGAACCAAGGCATCTCATGAAGTCACATTAAATGAAGTCAAATTCATGGAAGTTTAACATAAGTTGCATTTAATGAACTCAAGTGCAACTCATCATTTATTAAAGAACAACAAGCTTCATTTATGGAACAAGGGCTTCAAGATACTTCAAGATATGCTTCATTGACTCTTGGATGGTTACAAAGAGTTACAAAGCTAACAAAGAGACATTATTCTCGGATTTATGGCTAATTTGATGTAATTTTCAGTTTTAAAGTCTTGTTTTCAATGTTTTAGGTTACAAAATAGTTAGTGGACATTATGGTATTGATGGGGATGTAAGTTATAACCCTTAATTTGCCATAGGTTATCTTTAGGGTTTAATTGTGAAGGCTATAAATAGCCACACATGTAATCCATGGAAAAAAAAAGATTAAAAATGTAATCAAAAGAGGCCTTGAGCTTTTTTATAGCCTTTGAGCTATGTCTTTGCAATTCTATGTAGATTAGGTTGCATGCTTAGAATCATTCAAGCTTGACTTGATCAATCTTGCTTGTGGAGTGATTCGGATCTCATACAAGTTCTCTTGCCTTGAGATGTTTGATCGACAAGGTAATCCGATTTTACTTTCCTTGAGTTGATTTTCAAAATTGGTTTTGGGGTCTTTGAAATTGAGTTATCTAAAGGTCTTGTTTATTTAAGCAAGGTTGTTAGATCCAATTGTGAAGGGTTACTTAACATTTTGATATTAGAATTCTTTGGCTTCTTTGATTTCATTTTGGTTTTGAGATTTTTGGGTGTTTAGATCTAATAGTCTTGTTTGTTGCTAACAAGGTAGATTAGATATTTCAATTCCTCTAAATTTCTTATCAGACAGGCTGATAAAAATGGTTAGGGAAGGTGCTTTCAGAGGCTTAGCCACAGAAGATCCTAACTCTCATCTTCAAAATTTCTTAGAAATCATGGTACATTTAAAATGAATAGTATCTCTGTGATAGTATTCGCTTCGCGTCTTTTCCTTTCTCTTTGCGGGTAGAGCCAAAGAATGGCTAGGGTCCCCGCCTCTCGTGGAGTATCACTTGGAGTATCACTTCTTGGGAGGAGTTGGCCCAAGCCTTCATGACCAAATTCTTTCCACACAGTAAAGGCTGCAAAGTTAAGGACCGAGATTGGAACATTCAGAGCAGCGGGAGGAGAGCAACTATTCGAGGCACAGGGAAAGGTACAAGGACATGCTCGGGAGGTGCCCACAAAGACGGCTACCCGAATGGCTCCAGGTACAATTGTTCTATAATGGACTGGAAGGTAAGACCACGACCATCCTGGATGCCACTGCTGGAGGGGCTTTCATGGCGGCGATCGTGCGAGAACCACGTGCCCTCCTCGGAGGAAGTGTCAACCGCCACTACCGGCTGGCCTCATGAAAATGACAGATCTAAGCCGATGAGTGGATTATATCAACTGGGCGAGGTAACCTCTCTTAGATCTCATATGGCATCTCTCACTCATGCCCTGAATAATTTTGCAGGATCATCACAGACAGGGATGTCCTCTCAATGCTCACAGCCCAATGGAGAATCCACTATGGAGCAATTGCACTACCTGAACAACAGAAGCAACCACTATGGAGGAAATCAGACTCAGAATAACCTACCAACACATTACAATCTAAGTTTGAGGTATCATGAGAACTTCTCTTATGCTAACAACAAGAATGTGTTGAATCCTCCTACAGGGCATGCTTCTACATCAGAGAGGAAAACATCTCTGGAAGACACATTGCACTCCTTCATAGCTGAATCCAGAAGTCGGTCCAACCAGCTGGAGAATGCAGTTACCAGTTTATCTGGTATAGTGACCAGTCATGGAGCTGCAATAAAGAATATAGAGACCCAGATTGGCCAAATGAACACATCACTCCAAGCACTGCAAGTAAGGAAAGAAACACCTTGAGGGAGTACAGTCTAGCTAAAGACGTTAAACAAAGCGCTTCTTGGGAGGCAACCCAAGCTTTACTTACTTTTGTTTTCCTGTCTTTAGCTTGCTTTAGCTTGTTGTTTTTCAATTCTTAGTTAGTTGTTATTTTACTTCGTAGGTTGTGGAGATGCCCTTCTTCGTTGAAATCCATGCTCCCATTCTGAGGAACTCCAACACACATGCTTTGGCTATCCAAGGAACTCAGAAAGAGCTCCATAAAGTAGGACAGTATTGTTCACTCTTACCCTGATACTTAATTTGTGCTTAATTTTGCAAACATTGGGGACAATATTTAGTTTAAGTTTGGGGGTGGGATGTTGTTTAAATGTTGTGACTGTCCTGAGTATGTGCTGGAATTGTTGATTGATCTTTTACATAAGTATGAGTATGACAGCCTAGGATGAGATATAATTGGAAATCCTTGTGATTCTGTTGAAACCTGAGAGCATGACATGAATTTGAGCTAATTTAAAATTTTTCTTGAGTTTTTCCTGTACTATTACGCACATAGCCTGTGTTCCTGTAGTTTTGAAATGCTTAGAACAAAGTTATTAGGTTTAGAAGTTTGATGTCACCTCGATAGGTCCGAAACTGATTTGAGAGTTAAAGCTGCAGATAGGGTGAATGACAATATGAAGTGCATGATCTGTATAATATGTGCATTATGTGAAAGGGTTGTCGTCTGTTTTTGTTGTTTTGTTTGTTAAAGAAAAAAAAATCGTGAGGACAAAAAGAGCTACCTTCACTGTGATCATTCAGGCCACTCATTGAGCGAGTGCTCTAGGTAAGGGTCCCTGCAGTGGATGTGTGAAAGCTAGTGTCCTTGCACAAAAAAAAAAAAAGAAGAAAATAGAAAAAGTGGCATCAAAAGAGTGATTAAGTGCTGAGTAGAGTTATTTAGTTCTTGAATGTGGGGACACTCAAGGATTAGTAATTAAGACCAGTGTACAGGGAAGTTGAATGGAGAGCCTAATAAAGTTGATTCGGGCTTAGTAAAAATGAAGGGAACATAGACTAATCACACACACAAGTAGGAACACTTAGGGGAAGTTTTAAATTGCTTGCTGATGTGTCATGTTTGAGTGTTTCCCGTGATTACCAGATTTTCTCTTAAATTTTTAAGGCTTGAATCCAATATATGTTTAAGAACAATCTGATGTTTAATTATGTTTTTGCTCGGGACTAGCAAAAGTTTAAGTTTGGGGGTGTTTGATAGCACACAAAATGTGCTATCCTTAGGCTTAATAATTGCTAGTTTCATGATAATTTCAGGGCTTTTACATGTTTAATTCATTCAATTTCAGGATAAGAGCGTAAACAGAGCTATTGGAGACAAATTGGATCACTCGGGATCAAAACAAGGCTATTTGGAGCTAAAAATAATACCAATTGGAGGAGAAAGGACCAAACCAAGCTAATAGACCCGAGGTGATGGCGTTGCAACGCTGTTCATAGCGTTGCAATGCTGATCGTGCTGATTGAAGGCGTTGAAGACCCCAGGCGATAGCGTTGCAACGCTGCTTTGCAGCGTCGCAACGCTATCTCGATAAGAGATCACGCGACGAGGAGCCGCATAGCGCGGCGCGTTACCGCGCGCCGCGCAGCGTCGCAACGCCATTTCGACAAGGAGCGCGCGCGTTAGGGTAGCGGCATTGCAACGCTGCCCTCAGCGTTGCAACGCCATCGAGAGTTTCCATATATGCCAGCCGCCTAGGGTACAGCTTTGCAACGCTGTCCCTAGCGTTGCAACGCTGCACCGATTCCTTCTATAAATATATCCGTATGATTTCATTACAAGGGAGCCGAATTTGGTAGAGTTTTGCCCTTATTTCGAAATACACTTTGTAAGAAGAGCGAAAAGAGCGTTTTTGGGAGCCAAAGCATTCGTGGAGGTTCGAGATCGAAGATGAGAGCTCGGAGACGAAGGACCGACATCGACACCTAAGTTTAATTTCCTTTTCTTTCAATTTGTAATAGCATTCTAAGACGTTTTCTACTTGTTTAGTTTGATTTTCATGTGATTTAGAGTAGCTAAACATTGTAGTTAGGATTTGATTTGCTTGTTATGACTTTATTACAATGTATTGAAGCATATTTTGTTCTTATTTTTGATAATTAGTTCTTGACTTCTTAATTTGTTGATTTAAGTGGACTCGAGAGATAAAGCTTGAATTAGAGCAAAATTGTCAAAACCCTTAGAATTCTGGCATAAGAATGACTTAGAAATCTGAGGGAAACACATAAAGAAGTTGCTTAATGCCATGCATGTCGTAGGTTCATATGGAGACTATGAAGTTTTTTGCATGTGTGAGGCTCACTAAGAATTGAGAGATTTTCTTGAGTATTTTACTTCTTGTTTATAATTTCATCTCATTGGTTCAATGCATGTGTTAGTTAGGTCTTTAATTTGTAAAATCACTTCCCATAACTCTATCAATTTGTGTCTCCACATGTTTGTTTGTTTGTTCGTATTTACTTCAACCAACTATCCATGTTATGTTTCTTTAGCTAAAATTGAGAATTAGTACCTTAGTAATTAATTAATCTAGAACCCCATTCCCGAGGACGATACTTGGACTCATAAATCACTATACTAAAACTTGACCTGTGCACTGTTGTATTGCAATATAATTTTGCAGCAACACCCACTTGCCGCCCATGCAGGCAGGTCGCCCCCCTATATAGTATACAATGTTGTTTTTTGGGCCTGACAGCGCGCACATCAAAATGGCGAGCGGTCATACGGTCAAAAATCTCAAGTTTTAGATTCTTTCTGTACAAGAACAACATTGATTCATAATTGGGACAATCAAATGAGTGTACAAAACAAGTTTCATAATTTTTGAACCAAGCGATTATTTTTTATGAATTTTTTAATATTAAGAATTCCAAAATTCAAAAAAATAGTTAGAGTGCGTAAAAAATTCTAAAATAGTTGGGGCATCATTCTTTTATGTTTCTTAGACTGCAAAAAAAATTTCACAACTGTACAAGCTCTACAAATGTATTTTGACATTCCATGGTTGGGTGGTGACACCATGATTGACTCTATTCATTGTGAACTATTAACTTACTCTAGTATCAACACTCCTTCTTTTAGGCTTCAAGGATCTATTGATCTGAAGGCCATGTTATAAACCCTCTATTCCACTTGTCTCCAACTAACATGAATCTTCATACAGGTGAACGTCCATGGCTATGTGTTCCCTTTAATAGTTGTAGGGTGTTTGAAGGGATGTGGAGGCTAGGGCGTGCACATTATCCTCAGGATCGTATAGATGTGCTAGTGATGAGGTGTCGAGGGGTGCTGGTGGGACAAGGCAAGGGTTGGTGAGAATGGGTTGGCATGGTCAGGTTGGGGAAATGGGGGCATGCACGGGGCCTTGGGGTTGAGGCGCGGACTCGCGCCACGAGGCTGCGGGGTAGGGCGTGTGCGCCACGGGGTTGGGGCCTGGGCGCATGCACGGGGCCTTGGGGGTCTAGGCGTGCACGCACGGGGCCCTGGTGGGGCTAGGTGTGCACCCAAAAGCGCTTGGCGGCATGAGCGCAGGCATGACGCTCTATGGACATTAGCGCGGCCACCGGGCCATGATGCGAGCACGAGGGGTTGCGGGCACGGAGCCCTGGGGGCTAGGCACGCGCGCATGGGGGGCCTGGGGGCATGGGGGCATGGCACACGTGCATTGGGGCAGGTGTGGGGCTAGGCGTGCCCGCACAATGGGTTGGGGCATGGCGTGCGCGCCGGGGTTGGATGGCATGGCGAGTGCACACGGGTGTTATGGGCGAGGGCGGGGCTGAGGGGCATGGGCGGCGCGGGGAGGCTGGGGCATGGGCGAGAGCGCAGAGGGGCTAGGGGCATGGGGCGCGTCACGAGGACTTGTGTGCGGGCGCGGGTGGGGCCTTGGGCGTGGGCGCGCGCGCGAGCCCAGTGGCAAGGGGCGCGCGCGGGGCCTTGTGGCATGGGCGAGGGTGCACGGGGGCTAGGGGCATGGCTAGGGCGCTGCGGGGCACAGGGGCATGGGGCGTTGCGGGGGCTCAGGGGCATGGCTTGGCGCCTGCGAGGCATGGGTGCGCGCGGGCCTTTTTGCATCGGGAGCGCGGGGGCTAGGGGCATGGGCGAGGCGTAGGGGCTGGGGCATGTCGGGCGTTGCGGGGGCACAGGGGCATGGCTGGCGCGCTGCCAGGCATGGGCGCGCGCAGAGCCTTGTGGCATGTGGAGCGCGCGGGGGCTGGGGGCATGGGCGAGGGGGGGGGCTGGGTCACGGCACGGGCGTTGCGAGGGGCTAGGGGCATGGCGCGCGCCGCGCACTGGGGCTCGTGTGGCTCGGCCAGCGTGCGTGCGGGGGCGGTGTCGATAACCTCTTAATAGGTTTTCCCAGATACTAGGACGCCCATGCGCACGCCAGGCCATTGACCGTAGCAAGCATGCGAGAGCCAAGGCTAGTGGGTCGTTGAACTTGACAGCTCCGCTAACCTCTTAAATGTTTTTCCCGCACACTTGGGTGCCCATGGGCATGGGCTTAGCAAGCATGCGGCGCAGCAGTCCGGCCAGCCGTGTGCGCGCGCATGCATGGTGGGTCGAGGTTGAGCACGGCCGCGCGCGGTCATGGTGTGGGGTTGTGGGTGGGCTTGGTGCTCGCAGGCGGCGGTGGGCGCACGCGCAACCCTTTGGTAGGGCATGGCGCGCGTGGGCATTGTCACTGACCTTGTAGAGGTTTTTGGGCACGCACGCAGTTGGGCGCCCATGCGCGCGCCTAGGCCATCGTCCTTGGCATGCATGCGTGTGGCCAGACCATGTGCGTAGGCATCCAATAACGGTCACACCCATGCACCCGTCTCATCGACAACACCCAAGCCAACGCCCATGGCACTTGCCCATGCCTTCAAGATGTCCTGGCATCATAGCATTTTCGATCACAAACACTTGGCACATAGAATCCTTTGCTTGGGTTATAACCTTTATGCCACTTGGAAGAAATAAATGAGTTTTTTGTGTGGGGAGGGACGAATCGGAGCGGCGAAGGGTCGAATCTCGGTGGGCGTGGCGCAAGGCCACTCGCCACATACAATACCCCGCCGCGTATTTAAGTCGTCTGCAAAGGATTCTACCCGTCGCTCGGTGGGAATTACGTTACAAGGCGGCCCCCGCGACTCCTTCGTCACGAGGGCTTAGCCAACGAAACGTGCCTTTTGGGGCCGGAAGGCCCCTACTGCTGGTCGGCAATCGAGCGATGGATGCATGCGTCGCTTCTAGTCCAGATTCTTACTTAGAGGCGTTCAGTCATAATCCAGCGCACGGTAGCTTCGCGCCACTGGCTTTTCAACCAACCGCGATGATCAATTGTGCGAATCAACTGCACCACCGTTATCGCAATACAGTGTGACAGGCAAAGTCATATTTGGAACAACTTCCAAATTTAGCATAAATTTTCTTAACCAAACGACCTTCTTAGCTGTTTCACAAGCTGCTACATATTCGGCCTCCATGGTGGAATCAACGATGCATCCTTGCTTGACGCTTCGCCATACTACAGCTCCTCCTTAAGAGTGAAAACTGACCCTGATGTAGATTTTCGAGAATCTTTATTAGTCTGAAAGTCAGAATCCGTGTATCCTGTAAGGATCAAATCCTTAGCCCCATACACAAGCATGTAGCTCCTTATTCTCCAAAGATACTTAAGGATTGTTTTAACCGTTTTCCAGTGTTCGAGTCCTGGATTGGATTGATACCTACTGACCATCCCAACTGCAAAACAGATGTCAGGCCTAGTACACAACATGGCGTACATCAGGCTTCCAACAGCTGATGCATAAGGAATCCGTTTCATATCCTCAACTCCTTGAGGTGTCTTAGGACACTGTTCCTTAGACAAATGGATTCCATGTCTAAAAGGCAACAAGCCCTTTTTGGAATCTTGCATCTTAAACCTTGACAACACTGTCTATGTATGATGCTTGAGACAAGGCTAGTGTTTTATTCTTGCGGTTTCGGACAATCTGGATCCCAAGAACAAACTGCGCATCACCCAAATCCTTCATTTGGAATTGCGTTGCTAGCCATTCCTTGATGTCAGTAAGATAACCTACATCATTCCCAATGAGTAGGATATCATCCACATAGAGAATTAGGAATGCGACAGAACTATTGATGATTTTCTTGTATACACAAGGTTCATCATCATTACTCAGTCAAAACCATAAGATCGATAGCCTAATCAAATCTTATATTCCAGGACCTAGAGGCTTGTTTCACTCCATAAATCGACCTTTTAAGCCTGCAAACCTTTTGCTCTTGTCCTGGTTTAATGAACCTGTAAACCCGAGATCTTTCTTTGGAATTCAAAAAAAAAAAAACAAAAACAAAGGAAAACAAGAAAGGAAAGGATATTATTTATTGGTTGGTTGTCTTTAAAAGAAAAGAAAACAAAAGAAAAGAAAGGAAGGAAAAGGAAAAATGAAAAAGGGGAAAGTGGAAGGTGGGACCCTCACTTAAGTTTTCTTTTTAAAACTCATGTATCCATCGATTTCCTTCTCATTTTCACCAAGGAGCAGCAAGGGTTTCGTGGGAGAAGGAGAAAGGAAGAAGAAGAAGAAGCTTTTCATGAGTTAGAGTTGCAAAAGAAGGAAGGAGAGCTCAAAGCTTGGTTGTTTGCAAGGAGATCAACTCAACCCGGTTCTGGTTTTCTGTTCATCTCGAGCTCCACAGGAAGAGGTAAGAGTTGAGGCTTAGTTTTCTTGAAAGCTAATTCATTTTTAAACAAATTTCGTGAGGGATTCTTGAGCCAATTCTGACCTTAAGTTGCTGTTTTGTGAAGAGGAAGACAGAAGACAGAATTTGCTGTCAAATCCGAGAAGTCTCTGATGTTTTGGTTGTACTGATCTGTACAATTGGAATCAGGAGCTCTAATTGGTATGGTTCGAAAGCTTATTGAATTTCCTACAAGGTTTGTGAAGAAATCGTGAGTAGAAAATGTCTGGAAGATGTCTTAAATCTCAGGTTACGTTTGTTGTGCAGCAGGAAAAACAAAGCTGAACAATGGAAGTTGTTTTGAGGAAAGTAGACTTCGAGGTAAATTCGAACAATTCCGTTTGGAATCTCATTTTCATGTCTTCATAAGAGTTTTAGAGGGTTCCAAAAGGAAGATTTTGGTATAAATTACACTATTTTTGGATAAGTAATGAAGAAGTTATGGCTGTCTGATAACAGGGCAGAAAATCTGTGAAATGCTGAAAAATTGGTTGGAGTGTTTACTTGTAGTTTTAAGGTTAAAAACCATGAGCTCGAGGTTCTAATACATAGATTTGGTTTGTTTGACAGGCCAAGAGGAGATAGGTCGAGTGTACAGGCCAAGGTTCTAGTTTAACACTGTGAGTAACAAAACGAACTTTGGAAACGATCTATATGCTTGAAATACGCTTTGAGAAATACAAGTTTTGCTAGAATGAAAGGGTTTCAATGTTTCTTGTTTTTCTTGAACACATACTTATGAGCATTCATGTGTTTCCTAGAAATGATTTCAAGTACTCATTATGAGCCTAAATGGTTTGATGAAATTTATACATAAGCATATGTTTATTGTTTGCCAAAATTTACGGAAATGTTATGATTTCTAGTAAGTGTGTTCTAGTAAGTATGATTTAAAGATTTCAAGTTTTTACGATGAACTGAGTAAGCTTGAGATTTAGGGAAGAAAAGATAAGCAGGCATGTTCAAATATTTTTATGTTATTATCTGAGACTCGAATGAGTAAATAACTAAGATATTGCGTCCGTGGCTTTATAGTACCATGTGTAGGTCATATTCTGTTGTCGACGTTGAGTGTACTCCGTGACAACAATGCTGTCATGAGTGCTGGGCGAGCCCCACTACGACAAAGACGATAGGAGTGTTGGGCGGGCCCCACTACATCGTAGAGCAAATGTGATTATTCTGGGTGTGCCCTACATTGTGTGGAATGTTATATGTTATTATAAGGATTATTAATATCGATATGCCTTATGAAACTTAATGTCATGCTTGCTGGATTTCTGAAAAAGCTACCATGATTACACGTGTACTTATAAAACTTGCTACAGATGCTTATGCTCATATGTTGCCAGGTGATATGATTTATGAGTTATAGATTTTATACTCAGTCACTCACTGAGCTTCTAGCTCATTCTTTCAATGTTTTCAAACTTTTCAGGTAGAGATCGAGCTCTGTACCGATATCCTGCCATAGCTTTCTTTGGAAGCTCCTTAGAGTCTTGATACTTTGTAATGTGGTTGGTGTTGTATAGCAAGTCCTTACGTGTTATAGTTTATTTGAGAAGATTATGTAGTTATAGTTGTTTGTACATTAGTGGTTGTATAAAAGCGATGGTTGTTGTGTTTTAAGTAGTGATGCACTTTCCGTTTAGGTTTTCAAGAGAGACTTATGAAGAGTTTCTCCTTATGTATGCTTAGTAGTTGTGAAGTTATCGTTGTGTTATGTTAAAGTGTTCCATAAGCAAACATAGTACGTTTATCAGGTAAAATAGGGTCAGCAGGTATTGTTAAGAGGTAAACAATGTTTGTTGGCTTCACGCCACTTTTCGGGCTAAGTTAGCAGGTAGTTCGGGAGGGGGTGTGACAGAACCCTTTGGGTTGGTCCATGTAGATGGTTTCTTCAAGATTGTCATTCAAAAAGGCTGTCTTGACATCCATTTCCCATACCTCATAGTCATAATATGCGGCAATGGCAAGAAGGATACGGATAGACTTTACCATAGCAACAGGTGAAAAGGTTTCCTCAAAGTCAACCCCTTCAACCTGGGTATAACCCTTTGCTACTAGTCTAGCTTTAAAGGTTTGCACCTTCCCATCTACACCACGTTTTCTTTTGTAGGATACTTACAACCTATAGGTTTTACCCCATCAGGCTTATCTACAACATCCCAAACAGAATTGAAGTGCATAGACTCCATTTCTTGGTCCATGGCTATGACCCATTTGTCTTTGTCAATGTTAACCATTGCTTGATTATAAGTCAATGGATCCTCGCAGTTGTCATCTGGTATAACAACTTGGGTTTTAGCTAAACCCATGTAACGGTCAGGCTGTATCACAACCCTCCCACTACGTCGAGGCATACTGAACTCTTGAGATGGACCCTCTTGACCAGACAAACTAGTATCAACAACTCTTGCTGACGTACTAGTGTTCTTATTAGCAACCTTTGCTATTGTTCCATCTAATTCACTCAACACTACCTTACTTTTTGGTTTGTGGTCCCTTATGTGGTCCTCCTCCAAGAAAGTGGCATTTGTCGACACAAAGACCTTATCTTCCTTAGGATCATAGAATAAACCACCTCTTGTTTCTTTTGGGTATCCTACGAATAGGCACAACTTTGAACGTGAATCCAGCTTCTTTGGATTTGTCACAAGCACATGTGCCGGACAACCCCATATTCTGAAGTGACATAAACTACCTTTACGTCATTTCCAGAGTTCAAAAGGTGTTTCAGAAACACTTTTGAAGGGCACACTATTCAATATGTATACTGCAGTCTCCACTGCATAACCCTAAAAGGAACTAGGGAGATGAGCATAACTCATCATTGATCGAACCATGTCCAACAAGGTTCTATTTCTCCTTTCCGATACACCATTTTGTTGTGTTGTGCCGTGAGTTGAGAGTTGGGATGTAATTCCATGTTCTATCATATAGTTCTGGAATTTTAAATCCATGTACTCTCCACCTCGATCCGATCGAAGTGTTTTAACTCTTTTACCTAATTGATTTTCAACCTCAGTCTTGAATTCCTTGAACTTTTCAACTACTTCAGACTTGTGGTGCATTAGGTAAATATGTCAATATCTGGAACAATCATCTATAAAAGAGATGAAATATTCATATCCTCCCCTGACTTTAACATTCATCGGACCACAAAGGTCTGAATGTATAAGCTCTAGAGGATCTTTGGCTCTATAACCTTTTACACTAAAAGGTCTTTTAGTCATTTTGCCTTCTAGGCAGGATTCACATACTAGCAAGGAATTTTCTTCTAACTCGTTTAGAAGTCCATTTTTCACCAATCTCTCAATCCTATTGAGATTAATGTGACCATATCTTAGATGCCAAACATGAGCATTTTCTTTAGAAGAAATTTTGCGTTTCTTAGTTTGTGCGTTTGCAGTTTTAAATAATTCAGTGTTCAAAACCATTTTGACTGAATTAGGCCTTAAAACATACAATCCATTTTCTAATGAAGCTGAACATATTTCTAAACATTTCTTCAAAATAAACACTTTATTCATAGAAAAGGAAACATAAATACATTGTTCAATGAGGCAATAAATGGAAATAAGGTTTCTAGTAAACCCTGGTATCACTAATATATTATCCAACAATACGCATTTCTTGCCAAAATAAAGCTTCATTGTGCCCATCACTGCTCTACAAATTGAGACGACTTCTCCATTTCCAAACCGGAGCGTTATCTCTCCTTGTTGTAGTTGCTGCCAGGAATCAATTCCCTGAAAAGAAGAACAAACATGATTAGTGGTGCTTGAATCAAGTATCCAAGCTGTTTTATCATTATCCACTAAACAAGCTTCTAGGCAAAGTAAATCATATTTACCTTCCGTCTCTTCTTTTTTCGCAATGTACTTGATGATTCCGTTTCCAATGCCCGTCTTCGTTGCAGTGGAAACACTTTCCTTTGTTAGCAACGTCTTTGACTTTCTTGCCCACTGGGCGGCAGATTTGTCAGCTTGTTTCCCTTTACCAACCTTCTTCATGTTCTTCTTCTTACCTCTCAGGTTAGAAGAAGATGAAGCTTGATTGTCCCGAGGTCGAACCTCTGTGATAACTCCTACGCAACATTTGCCTCACCTTTCGATCCTCGAATTTTCATCAAAGATTGAAAGGTGCAGGAGTTCATTCGAGAGGAGGTAAGATTAAAAGTAAGCTTGTTCATAACAACATTACTTCTAAACTGCAGAAAACTATCGGAAGGGGTTTCCAAAATGAAGTCGACTGGCTCGACTCATCGATGGAAGCACCATTCGACTCGCGATGTTAAAGTGTACCATCATATCCGAGGACATGATCCCGACAGATGTACCTCTCGGCATCCTCGAGTTGAATATGTACTTTAGGGCATTATGTCGGGCTTGTGTGGATCGTATTGTCCAAACATACCACTGCCTGCAGAATCCATGATTTCCTTGGCGGTAATCATGCCCTCATGCTTCTTGGCTAATATGTCAGAATGTATTTGCCAGCATGTAGACCTTGGCCTTATCATTGGCCTTGATCCATCAATCATATGCATCACGAACATTTCGTGACGCATTCGAGCCTGGCACCTGAGGACACTCCTCAGTTAGCACAAACTTCAGATCATCCACTACCAACATAGTGTTGAGTTTGTTTTTCCATGTCATCATGTTCACTCCGGTTAACTTTTCCGCACCCAATAAGGAAATTATAGAGCTAGACATTTTTGCTGAAAAATTACAAACAAACTTGTATGAGTTTCTTGCTATAACTCTAATCCAATCATGTTTTAGCTAATTATCAAATGATTCCTAGGTCATTTATAATTTACAACGATACTCCAAAGATTTAGAATGTATGACACCGAAGGGTAATAAAAAATACTCCTCCTCTAGATCAAGACATTCTTGACCAAAACCTAACACCAGAATAACTCTTATTCCTATAGGTTTTAGTTACCATTTTTCGGTATGGATACATACACAAGTTATGTACACCGTGAGTGTAACCCTTTGTCTTTAGATCCCAGAGTCTCGATCCAATAAAATCTGCCGAAAGGAGGATTAGATTGGAAAATAGTCTAAGGAAATCTTTATCCTTTTCGGGTGTCTATTGTGTTAGATCCCCTATGATCAAGCGGACGAAGGGATTGTCTGGTCCAGGCCAAACTAGCAGGCTGACCATAGTGGTCTAACGGTGTAAACCGACAAAAGAGACCCTAGGTTTTGTTTTCACTAAACCTGTTCCCACTCACTATAAGTACCCTCTCCATTCACCTTGATATTGACTCATACAAACACCATCCGAAGGGGGACGCTTCCGTTTGCGCCACGAGGCCAAGTATGAGTCTCACGGTGTGAACTTCCCGGAGATAGCGTAGGTGGAAAAATATGTATCTCATACACTTTTTCCTCCCACTGAATACTTTATGTCTATAGGAATCTTTCTTAGGCTAAAACCCGGCTAATGGTTTTACCTAACTCTATCAACATAACTCTTATATTGATGATCAATATAACTCTTATATTGATTTTATCCTAAGTTTGTTAATATAACTCCTTATATTAAACCTAGGATTTCTAGTTTATTAACCCCTTAATAAACCCGCTGACGCTACTGTAATTTATAAGACTCTCTGATTAAATTTCACTCCCGTGTCGAGTTCTAGGTAGGGTGTTCCGTTTCAAAATCAAACTCAAATACTGACCTAGACAGAACTTTCCTTAGACAGAGTTTCTCTTTTAATCATAGCTTATAAATTACTTGGTTCCTAATTCTAATCTAATTAGAACTAGATAACCTAAGGTCTATTATTTCCAAATTCTAAACACTTTAAAACTAATAATTAACCTTAGGTGACATGCATACTATGTTATAGTGCTTGATCATTCATCACATGAATAATAAGACATTCATAGCATATTCATCGCATGAAAAATAATGCATGTCAATGCTGTCCAAAAATTAATATAACAACCTTATACTAATTAATCATGCAAACTATATAATATAACTCCTTATATTATGAATGATGCATGAAAATGCTTAACCTAAGGTGGGATTTCTAAAATACAAGCATACACTATGCATGGCAATAATTACACAACAACTGCATAATTAAAATAGCAAAAATTAGACCAATTTTGGCACCGTAGAAATAATTTTAATTAATATAATCTAATTATATTAATTAAAATTAAAATTATTAAATATATTAAAATAAAATATTTTTATAATTAATATAAATAATAAAATAAACGTTTCTGCCCGTTGCTCCTCGCGTGAAACGTATCCGGCGTTGCAACGCTGCTTTTGTCATTTTCAGCCGAGCGTTGCGCAACGCCACAACGTTGCAACGCTAGAGTCTGCGTTGCAACGCTGCCTCCTACGCGCGCCTTCTCCCGCAAGCGCGGCGTTGCAACGCCGATGAACAGCATTGCAACGCTGCACACAGACAGCATAGAGAATCACCATTCCTTTGCTCGTTTTTGCTCCGTTCTTCTCATCAACCGCCTTGCCTCGATCGACACGGACTTACAGACTCGATTTACAATTAAATTTGTCCGAAACACCGGGCCCTTACATTGAACATTTCAATGGAAATTGTAAATCTAAGTGCCAAAATTGAAAACATCTAATTTTGCAAAAACCGTTCATAAATCTCATGCAAAAAAGTAAATCCCACCTTGTTCTTGAAAAATCCATAGCATAAATCAAGAACGCAATTGGTCTCTGATACCAATTGAAGGGAATCAAAGTCCCCGCAGTAGAAGCGATTGCGAATCGCGCGCTCTTGATGAATTACAACGGAAAATTCAAGAACGTAAAACATAGATTAAGCATAAAATAAGAGTTTGGACAACAAGTATTTACCTTTGAAGAACCTTTCTTCAAGTGCTCCTCCTCTCTTCACGATCAAGATCAACGCAACACGAACTCGTCTGAACAACCCAGACACCACCACGAGATCTTCTTCGTTGTTCTCTAGGTGAGGGAAGAAGGTGGGTTCCCTTTAGGAGTGGTGAGGTATTTTGTGAGAGAGATGTGTGTTTTGGAACTCTTCCAACAACACAACAAGGAGGCTAGGAATAACTTAGAATGATTTCCAAAATCACTTCTAAAAATGACTTAACCTAGTTGCATCTCATGCAACCATATATATAGGGAAATAGAATGGAAATGATCATCCTACCCCTCCTTTTATCTCTCTTTAGTATATAGTTTATATATGAATCTAATTCACATTAAAACTATATATTATATCAATTATATCATATATAATTGATATAATTCCTCATGTATAAAATTGAACACTTCAATTTATCTCCTAACTTTATACCCTCAATATTACCATGTTGAGCCAATGGAGGGATCTAATGGACCTACAGATCATGAGCTCCAATGATGTGAGATTAATTGATTAAATGTAAACTCGAGATCTTTCTTTCGAACTTCCTTATAAAAAAAAAACAAAAGAAAAGAAATGAAGTGAAAGATAAAAGGAAAACAAGGAAGGAAAAGCTTAAACCATTTTGGTTTGGCTTGCTTTAAAAATAATGAAGAAAAGAAAATGAAAGGAATAGATATTATATTATGTTTTGTTTTGTTTAGAAAAGAAAAGAAAAGAAAGAAAGAGATAAAGGAGAAGTTAAAAAAGGAAAAAGAAAAGAAAAAGCAAAAGAGAAAAAGACAAATTTGTCTTTTCGTCCACCGTTTGTTTTTTTTTAAAACAATTAAAGTCCATTTTCCTTCCATTTTGGTTTTTATTTTCCACAAGGAGAAGAAGGTGTTCGTGGGAGAAGCAGAAAGGAAGAGGAAGAAGGTGATTCTTGGGTTTGAAGAAGAAGAGAGAAGGGTCACTCAATTTCCATGGAAATTCTTCAATCACTCCAGACTAGTTCTGATATATAAGTAATTTCGAGCTCCACAAGTAGAGGTAAGTGTTGAAGTTTGCTTTTCTTGAAAGGTAACTCATTTGTGAAGAAAGTCCGTGAAGGAAGCTCGAGCCAAATCTGATTTTAAGTTGCTATTTTGTGAAGAGGAAGGCAGAAGACAGAATTTGCTGTCAAATCCGAGAAGTCTCTGGTTTTTTGGTTGTTATGATCTGTATACTTGGAGTTAGAAGCTCTAATTGAAATGGTTCGAAATCTTATTGAATTTCCTACAACTTTCGTCACGAAATCGTGAGTAGAAAATGTTTAGAAGATGTTTTAAATATCAGGTTAAATTTGTTGTGCAGCAGGAAATCCGAATCTGGAAACAGCAGAAGTCTGTTTTGAGGAAAGTAGATTTCGAGGTATTTCTGAGCATATTCGTTTAGAATTTCAATTTCATGTCTTCATATGCTTTTTAGAGGGTTCAAAAAGGAAGAGTTTGGTATAAATTACATTATTTTTAGATAAGTAATGAAGAAGTTATGGCTGTCTGAAAACAGGGCAGAAAATGCTGGAAATGCTGGAAATTGGAAAGTGTGTTTTCTTGCAGTTTTAAGGTCAAAATTCATGAGCTCGAGGTTCTAATTGTTGAGTTGGTTTGTTTGACAGGCCAAGAGCAAATAGGTCAAGTTTACAAGCCAAGGTTCTAATTCTAATACTGTGAGTGACTCTATTTTAGAACTATGCTTGACCTATGTTTTTCTTCAAAAACATAAGTGTTGATCATTACATCCTGTTTGAACTAATTATGTATAGCTTCATGGAGTTTTCTAACATAAGTTCATGATGGAACATAAGCATGTTTTGAATTAATTTGTTACCATAAATCCAAGTATGGAACCTAAATTATGAAAGTATGTATTATAAAGACATGATTTCCATGGTAAACAAATTATGCTCTTGTTTGTGGTTAACCCCTAATACTGAAGGACATTCGAGAAGGTACATAGGGGGGGGGGGGAATGAATCATGATATCCCGATACTGAAGGACAATGAGAAGGTATTCGGGTAGTAAATGGTTTTACCTTAATACTGAATGACATAGAGAAGGTATTAGGGAAAACCAAACGGCCAAAGGTATTCCACGTGCACGTGAGAGAGAGAGGTATGAACCTTATTAGTATAAATGTAACTCTACCACCTCTATGGTTCGAATGTGGTATCATGTCATGTGTTTTATTGTTATGAGCTTCTATATTATTGATCTATCTACCCTCGATATGATAGTACACTTCGAGTTGTGTGACTTAAACCTGTAAATTGGAAGCATGGTTTGTTTATGTTTACAAAAAGATGTTAAGCTATTTTCTACTTATAATTTGCCATTATTATGATTTACCTGTGAGCTTATAATGTTTTAAAGATAGACACTCACTGAGCTTTTTAGCTCATTCTTTCAATGTTTTCAAACTTTTTCAGGTAGAGATCGAGCTCTTGGTACCTGACATCGTGCCATAGTCTGCTGGAAGTTTCATAAGTTTGATATTTTGTACGTGGCTGGTGTTGTATAGCAAGTCGTTATGTAGTTATAGTTGTTTGTACATAAGAGGTTGTATAAACAGTGGGTTGGCATGTTCTGGGTTGTGATGCTATTGCTCGTTTAAGTTTTCAAATGAGAGACTTAAGAAATGTTTCTCCCTATGTATGTTTAGTAGTTATCAAGTTTCCTCTGTGTTATGTTAAAGTTTACCATATACGAGCATAGTATGTTTATAAGGTAAAACAGAGTCATCAGGTATTGTTAAGAGGTAAACAATGTCTGTTGGCTTCACGCCTCTTTCCGGGCTAAGTTAGCAGGTGGTTCGGGAGGGGGTGTGACAACTTGGTATCAGAGCAGTTAGCTCCATGGGGAATGAGACAGGGCAAGTTAGCTCTGAGAGGAAACTAAAAAGTCATAACAAGTTATTGAGTTAGTTCAGATCGAACTAGTAAAGTATGGTCCAAGTAAGGATAAGAGTAAGTTCAGTTAGGGCTAAAATGTGAATAGAAGTTTAGTACTGCGTATTGGAGTTAGATATCCATAGTATGTCTAATATATTGATATGTTATAGGAGTCATGCCACCACGTACTAGCAGACGACGCAGGCAGGATCAGGGCGGGATGCAGGATCCTACCCAACGCCAATCTGAGAGGGGATCTAGTGCCCCGAGAGTCCAGACTGAGGCCAGAGAAGAGCAACATGTTAGTTCCTCACAGGAGGCAGGTAGGCCAGAGAGAGCAGGGCCAAGTGATCCAAAAAAAAAAAGGCGTATAGAACATAACGTCTGAAGAAATTAGGAGTCACAGTATTTGAGGGTTCCATAGATCCAGCTGATGCCGAGGTTTGGTTGAATATGCTACAAAAATGTTTTGATGTAATGAGTTGCCCTGAGGAGCAAAGTCAAGCTAGCCACATTCCTACTAGAGAAAGAAGCAGAGGGATGGTGGAACGTGGAAGTCAATACGAGCTAGGCGCAGTGATGCACATACTCTAAATTGGCAAACTTTCAGAAGCATCTTCGAAGATAAATATTACCCTAGCACGTATCGTGAGGCAAAGAGGGATGAATTTTTAGAATGAAGCAAGGGCCACTTTCGTTGGTGAGTATGAGAAGGTATATACCGAGTCACACGGTATCTTTGATGTGATTGTGGCATCCGAGAGTGACAGTGTCGGAGATTTGAAAGAAGGCTACGTCTGAGATACAAACCCGATCCACGAGCATTGCAAAGTGGTGACTTTCCCTCTTTGGTAGAGACTACTCTACGTGTTGAAGCGAGTAATAGAGGCACAAACAGATGGTGGAGCCTACTCGAGGGCCTTCAACGACGAGCGCGCCCATAGTCGTGAGCGGCGATTTATTCACACACGGAGTGAATGTTTGAGTCGTCGAGGACTTTAAAAGTCGAAATGGCGGCGGACATCGAGGCAAACGCATGTTAGTGGTGCCTATCGAGGCGAGCCAAAGAGCACCTAGTCAATCTGCGCGATCCACGGTAAGACCACCGACAATATAGGAGTCTCATGCAAGTGCGCGGCAGGAGAACTCCATGTACAAATTGTGGTAAGAATCACCAAGGCCAATGTCCGGTTGGTGTCAATGTGTGTTACCGGTGTGGGCGGCGGGGGCATTTCAAGAGGATTGTCCACACCGAGAGCGACCACACAGAGGGACCAGGGGAGTTGGGTCTCGATACAGTTGAGCGACCAAGAGTTCCAAAGTGAGTCGCAGAGAGGGCACCGGGTGGTGCTAAATGAGAAAGGAGTTGTAGGGAGACCTAGCCAACAAGGAAAGGTCTACGCTATGACTCAAAGCGAAGCGGAGGATGCACCGGATGTGATTCTTCGAGTACGATTTCTATTTGTAATGAACCTGCACGTGTTTTGAAAGATTCAGGTGCTACGCATTCCTTTGTTTCCAGTATATTCCTAACTAAGCTGAATAGGAAGTTAGAGCCATTATTTGAGAGGTTAGTTGTATACACGCCAGTTGGTGAATCTTTACTAGTCGATGCAGTGCTGAAGAATTGTGAGGTCTTAGTAGAAGGTCTCAATATGTTAGTGGATCTTCTTCCACTAGGGTTGCAGGTGTTAGATGCAATCTTAGGGATGGATTTCTTATTCACTCATTATGCTTCCATGGATTGTCGTAGAAAGGAAGTTGTTTTCAAGAAACCAGGATTAGCTGAAGTGGTTTTTAGGGGTGAAAGGAAGATTATCCCTACGAGCTTGATTTCAGCATTAAAAGTTGAAAAGTTGTTGAGGAAAGGTTGCATGGCATTTCTTGCACACGTAGTGGAGGTGCAGGAGAATAAGTTTAAACAAGAAAATGTTCTTGTTGTGAACGAATTTCTTGATGTTTTTCCAGCAGATCTGTCAGGGTTGCCACCTGATAGGGAAGTTGAGTTCACTACTGAATTGCTACCAGGAACAACACCTATTCCGCCAGCGTCGTATAGAATGGCTCCAAGCGAGCTCAAAGAGCTGAAGACACAGTTACAATAACTAGTTGATAAGGGATACATCAGACCTAGTGTATCGCCTTGGGGAGCTCCAGTGTTATTTGTAAAGAAGAAAGATGGTACCCTTAGATTATGCATTGATTATAGACAGTTAAACAAGTCACGATACGTAATAAGTATCATTTACCCCGTATAGATGACTTGTTTGACCAGTTAAGATGAACATTAGTGTTTTCCAAGATTGATTTAAGATCAGGATACCATCAGTTAAAGGTAAGGGAATCAGACATTCCTAAGACAACATTCAGAACGAGGTATGGGCATTATGAGTTTTTAGTAATGTCATTCGGTTTGACGAATGCACCAACAGTTTTCATGGATCTCATGAACAGGATTTTCCATCAGTATTTGAATCAGTTTGTGATAGTATTCATTAATGATATACTAGTTTGCTCGGTTGACAGGAAAGCTCATGAGGAACATCTGAGGATTATTCTGCAAACACTACGTGATAAACAGTTGTACGCTAAATTCACCAAATGTGAGTTTTTGTTGAATCAGGTAGTGTTTTTGGGGCATGTTGTATCAACAAATAGTGTTAGTGTGAATCCAAATAAAGTGAAAGTTGTGGTCAACTTGGAGAGACTAGTTAGTGCGACAGAGGTACGTAGTTTCCTAGGCTTGGCAGGATACTACAGACGGTTTGTTGGGATTTCTCACGATTAGCATTACCATTAACAACTTTGACAAGGAAGAATGCTAAGTTTGAATGGTTAGATAAGTGTGAACATAGTTTTCAAGAGCTGAAAAATAGGTTAGTTACAGCACCTATTCTGACACTTCCTGTAACGGGAATAGAGTATGTAATTTATTGCGACGCCTCGAGGCAAGGTTTAGGGTGTGTGCTCATGCAAGAAGGAAAGTAATAGCTTATTCATCAAGGCTATTGAAAAAAGCACGAGTGTAATTACCCTACACATGATCTTGAGTTAGCAGCAGTTGTTTTAGCATTGGAGATTTGGAGACATTATTTGATTGGTGAGAGGTGTCACATTTTTACAGATCATAAGAGTCTGAAATATATCTTTGATCAGAAGGAGTTGAATATGAGACAGAGAAGATGGTTAGAACTGATTAAAGATTATGATTGTACCATAGAATACCATCCAGGTAAGGCGAATGTGGTAGCAGTTGCACTAAGTAGGAAGTCAAGACTTCCTAGCCGCCTTGTGTGGTATTCGAGCGATATTGTTAAGTACTCTAAGGGATTCTAAGGCAGTTGTGATTGCAGAGAATTCAGGGAGTCTTTTAGCTCAATTCCAAGTCAAGTCTTCGCTCGTAGCAGAGATTGTAAGAAGACAACTAGATGATAGTAACTTGCAGAAAATGTTTGGAAAGTCCAAACAGGGCCCAAAGGCAGAATTTAAAATGAGATCAGATGGAGACATAGAGAGGCAAGGAAGACTATGTGTTTCGAGTGTTAGTGAGCTTAAAGATGCTATTCTAGAAGAAGCTCACAGTTCAGCTTACGCTATGCATCCAGGAAGCACCAAGATGTATAAGACATTGAAAGGGAATTATTGGTGGCCTGGGATGAAGTGGGAGGTAGCTGAATATGTTGATAATGTTTGATCTGCTAATAGGTTAAACGAGTTAGACAGAGACCAGGCCACCAATACGTTCATTGGGGCTGGGTGGGACTAGGCGTGCCCACACAATGGACTGGGGGCATGGCGTGCGCGCCCGGGGGTGGATGGCATGGGCGAGTGCACACGGGGTGTTGTGGGCGAGGGCGAATGGGGCCTGAGGGGCATGGGCTAGGCGCGCGCGGGGCCTAGGGGCATGGGCGAAAGCGCAGGGGGCTGGGGCATGGCTCAGGTGCATGGGATCTTTGGGGGGCATGGGGCACGTGTGAGAACTTGGGGCAGGGCGCGGGTGGAGGCTTGGGGGGCTTGGGGGGCGCGCGTAGAGCTGGTGGCATGGTGCGTCTGCGGGCCTTGGGCATGGGCGGCGGCGCAGGGCTGGGGCATGGCATGGCGGCCGCCGCGGGGCGTAGGGCATGGGCGGGGCGTAGGGGCTTGGCACAGGCACTGCGGGGCATGGCGCGCGCGGGCCTTATGGAATTGTGAGCACGCGGGGCTGGGGGCATGGGCGAGGCGCAGGGGGCTGGGGCATGGCTGGGGCGCTGGGGGCTCAGGAGGCATGGGGCGCGATGGGGGCACGGGGGCATGGGCGAGCGGAGGGGGTATGGTCTGGCGCTGCGGGCATTGACGTGGCGCGGGGCCTTGTGCATGGGGAGCGCACGGGGAGGGGGGGAGGGCATGGGCGGGGCGCAGGGGGCAGGGGGCACGGCACGGGCGCTGCGGGGTCTGGGGCATGGCGCGCGCGCGCACGGGCCTCGTGTGGTCAGGCGCGTCGCGTAGGGACGATGTCGATAACCTCTTAATAGGTTTTCCGAGATACTTGGGCGCCCATGTGCACGCCAGTGCCATTGACCGTAGCAAGCATGCGAGCGCCAAGGCTAGTGGGGCGTTGAGCTTGCGACTCGCTAACCTCTTAAATGTTTTTCCCGCGACACTGGAGTGCCCATGGGCATGGGCTTAGCAAGCATGCGGCAAAGAGTCCGCTAGGGCGCGCGCGCTCATCATGCATGGTGGTCGGGTTGAGCCTGGTCGCGCGCGATCATGGTCGGGCTTAGTGCTCGCAGGAAGGTGGTGGGCGGCACGCGCAACCCTTTGGTGGGGCGTCGCGCGCGCGTAGCATTGTCACTAACCTCGTAGAGGTTTTTTTGGCACGCACGCAGCTGGCGCCCATGCGCGCGCGTCGGCCTTGGCATGCACGCGCGTGGGCCGACCATGTGCGTGAGCATCCAATCACGGTCACACCCATGCACCCGCCTCGTCAACAACACCCAAGCCAACGCCCATGGCGCTTGCCCATGCCTTCAAGATGTCCTTGCATCATAGCATTTTCGATCACCAACACTTGGCACATAGAATCCTTTGCTTGGGTTATAACCTCTATGGCACTTGGAAGAAATAAATGAGTTTTTGTGTGGGGGAGGGACGAATCGAGCGGCGAAGGTTGAATCTCGGTGGATCGTGGCGGCGAAGGCTACTTTGCCACTTACAATACCCCGTCGCGTATTTAAGTTGTCCGCAAAGGATTCTACCCGTCGCTCGGTGGAAATTACGTTACAAGGCGGCCCCCGCGACTCATCCGTCACGAGGGCTTAGCCAACGACATGTGCCTTTGGGGGCCAGAAGGCCCCTACTGCTGGTCGACAATTGAGCGATGGGTGCATGCGTCGCTTCTAGCCCGGATTCTGACTTAGAGGCGTTGGTCATAATCCAAATAAGACGGTAACCAGCGCCACTGGCTTTTCAACCAAGCGCGATGACCAATTGGGCGAATCAACGGTTCCTCTCGAAAGAGATTCCATAATAAAGGTTACCTGACTTTTCTCATCTATGACAGCCCCATTTACCTCTGCCACGTTGAAGTGGACCATTATGTCAAGGACATGTTCCCTAACAGAGGCTCCCTCCTTCATACGGGAGTTGTAAACGTATTTGAGAGCATCATAATGGACCGATGAGGACAGTTGTCCGAACATCGCCTGTAACGATCCCATGATCTCCTTAGCGGTGACCATGCTCTCATGCTTCTTAGATAGCACATCAGATATGTTGGCTATGATGTAGACTCGGGCCTTCTCATTAGTCCTAATCCATATGTCATAAGCATTCCGAACAATTTGGTTTGCTGTCGAGCTAGGAGGGGGAGGACATTCTTCCGTTAAGACGAACCTCAGATCATCAAGAACAAGAATCGTATTCAAGTTTGGTTTCCAGGTTCCATAGTTATCGCTGCTAAGTTTATTGAAGGCGAGTAACTGGATAAAAGAGTTCGACATGCTGAAAAAGAATGAATTCTATAAGTAAATTGTTTGTAACCTATCCAATTTAAGAATTTAGCAAAAGTAATAATGTACCCATAAACTCATTATTGTTTTTGCAACGATACTTCAGTGAGTAAGAGCAACCGCTACCGAAGGGCAGTCAATCACTCCTTCACTGAACCAAGACATTCTTGACGAAATGCTAATTCCGGAATAACTCTTATTCCTATAACATTCTAGTTATCGCTACTTTGGTCAAGAACTTACTAACACTTAGCAATTCTTGTAAGTGTGACCCGCCATTTTCAGACCTCAGAGGTCAGCCCCAACAACGCTACCGAACTGGAGAGACAAAGCTGGGAATGGACCTAAGAGACCCTATCCATTTCTGGAGTTTGAGTTGTTTCGAATCCCATGTTACATCCCTCCGAATGGATGGTGCTACTTGGGCAAACTGCGCAGCGCAACATGGGAATCTCACGGTCCAACCTAATGGAGGAGACCGTAGGATGTGTTGACATACTTCCTTCGCTCACTTACTATAAATACTTTCTCCATTCACCTTGCTCTTGATTTATGCAAACACCATCCGAATGGGGATGCCCTATTGACATCACGAGGCCGAGCATAAATCTCACGGTGAGAACTTCGTGGAGAGCATAAGAGGAAATTGATATATCATATATACCTTTTCACTCCCACTAAGTATTTTAAACTGTTTGGGTATACTTTTACTTAGGCATATTCCGGCTAAAACAATATGACCTAAGTTTACCAATATAACAATTATACTAGAATTACCTAAGTCTATTAACCTCTTAATAAATCTAGATCTATGAGTTTAATTTATTAACTTTTAATAAACGCCACTCACGAAAAATAATTTATAAACCTATGGATTAAATTCACTCCGTGTCGGTTCCTGGTAGGGGTGTTCCGCTTCCGTCACTTTACTTAAGTACTTCCAACCTAGCTGTAACCTTCCTTAGTCAGAGTCCCTATTTAATCATAGTTTATAAATTATTGGTTTCCTAATTCTAATCTTATTAGAACTAGATAACCTTAGGTCTAATTAATTTGCAACTCTAAAACCATTTTAAAACTAATTAATTAACCTTAAGTTACATGCATTTCTATGTTATAAACTGATTGATCATTAATCACATGAATAAACATACATTTATAACAAATCCATCACATGAAAAATGCATAGCAATTATATGTTTAATTTTTTATTAATATAACTCTTATACTAATATAATTAAAACATATAATATTTGTTTCATAAATTAATATAACACTTATATTAATTCTTATGAAACCCAATAAACATGCATACAATATATTATAACACTTATAACATACTTTCAATGCATGGAGCATGCTTCCTATGGTGGGATTTTAAAAACTATATGACATACTTTATGCACATATAATCAGGGATTTTAATTAAAACATACATTCACAATGCATAATTAATTAAACACACTAAAGTGGACTGGTTTTGGCATCTAATGCAAGCAAACTACTAAATTATTACATTAATAATCTAGGATTAACATCAAACAACTTCGAACACTTCGAATTTGGGTCAAACCGACTTGCAAATGTGTGAACCAGACCTTCAAAAGGTTGAACTGGACTGTAAAAGACTGAACCGGGCCTCCAATTGATGAAACAGACCCTCAAAATGGAAAAACCGGCCTCGAAATTGTCAGAACTGGTCTAAAATAACTCGAATTGGACCAAAATCGAGTCGGATCGGTCCAAAAACAATTGAACTGGTCAAAGTCAACCAACCAAAGTCAAAGTCAAAGGTCAAAGCTTCTTCTTCCTTTTAAACATAAAAAAACGCGGGCTGAGAAGGATTTTACTGTAGCAGGATTGAAAATTAAACAAAACAGCAGCCTCTGTTCTTCATATTTCTTGACCTTTAGAGCTTCTCTCTTCAAATTGAAGACCTTCCCGAACTCCAATCGACTTGAAATTTTTACAGCTTATTCTACACACATTAATGCTCAAACACACTTGAGCAATTTGAAAATAAAGCACGAATTGATGCTCAATTTAAATGCCAAACCCAGAAGAACACTTTAGATGCCCAGAAAAATTGTATTTCAAAAAACACCCACCACAGAACACAATTGATCAAATTGAGTGCTCAAAATTGCTCTAATACCAATTGAAAGAGTCTAGATTAAGAAACGAAAGCAATTTTGGATGTTGAACACTCTAATTTTATCAATTTTATAAAATAAAATGCATGCTCAAAGCTGGAAAAACAGAGGGATAGAAAACTCAATTTTGAAGATCAAATTCTCTTCACCCGGTGGATGGTTTTCAACACGAACACTTCGTGGACAACCGTTAGAGTCTTCTCTACTATCCTCAGGCCTTAGAACGGATTGTGGGATCCTAGGTTGAGAGAATTTGAAAGAAAAAACCTCAAAGGTCACTAATTCGGGAATATTGAATTTTTTGTAAGATTCTCTCAACATCCCTCAAATCACCATTATATAAAGCTTCAATAAGCTTCAATGGAGTGACAACTCAAGGGTAATGAGAATGCTTTGAGATGGAGGTGGCCAATTTTGGTGAATTTTGAAGATGAGAGGGATTGGGCAAGTTGCACTTTGGATTTTATTGAAAATCCATGAAAATCCATTAATTATCATTTAATTTTAATTTAAAAATCAATATTAAATTAATTTTTAATTAAAATTAATTTAATTAATTTAATTATTAAATAAATAAATAAATAAATAAATAAATAATTTAATTTAATATCAAATATTAAATTAAATAAATTATCCGATCCTGATCGATTTTCCGAACATGGATCTTTATTCATGCTATAAACCGATCCAATATTTAAATCATATTTAAATATATACACCTCCTTTTAATCATAGTTTAATTCATAATTATGCTATGATTCGTTAAATATATCACATATAATTAACGCTTTCTCCCAAACTCGAATTTGAACAATTCAAATTCTTTTCCTTCAAAATGTTACAAGGCTTAGTCCGAGCTAGTAAGGAGGACCTAATGGACCTACAGATCATGAGCTCCAACTATACGAGATTAACCGGCCAAACTCTTTAGCCTAGATAATCAACATTCGTTAACCACTGGGACACTCCACTAAAGCCCAGTTGTTGTACTCTCCTCACTGTAGATATATTTTTGTCCACTCGATATAACCATGATTAGTAAGTCGATCCTTCACAGGTCGTTCGTAATTACAATTGGGTCAAAATTACCGTTTTATCCCTGTAATTACCTCTTGTTCCTTAAGTCCCACTGATCCTCTAATGAACAATTGGTTTGTGGTCCAACCAGCAAACCGAATTCCTCTCGGGCCAACGAGAGGGGTGGGCCCATTGTTCAAGACCTGGAGTCAACACTTAAGGGAACAACCTCTCTACTTATCCCTAAAGTGGGTAGGAGTGAATTCCATCTTGCAGAACTATGTTCCCAGCTATCTACCCGATTTTATTCCTGAAATGGGAGACTTATTGAGTCGGCAATCTCGAGCCACTCTCACCCATGCAAATCTAAGGATAATCCGAATAAACAGGAGTCCATAGAACGCTCAGGATTAAGATCGAGTTACCTAGGTCATCGTATGAATATAGTCGCTAAGACAATGCGAGTTATAAAGTCTAAGTGACTATTTCGCGATCCAGTCTTATGCAAACTCATTGCATAGGGCGCCCCCACTCACATGTCTCAACATGAACGATTTAGGATCACATCGTTTGTACTCTACAAAGTGGGTCGCGTCCATAGTGTTTCTAGGATAAGGTACCCAACCCTATCCTTATACTATCGACTGTTCTAGCTATAACTTGAACTTGATCCACTTTTATGTCACACATAAAGTTTAAGTATTCATCCTATAGCCAAGGGTTCTTTATTGGATTAAGGTTACACAATACACAATAGTCAATAACACCTTTACTGAATAAATTTCAATAACAACTTTATTGTGATATAGAACATACATTCAGTTTACAAAACCACGAGTTTTAGGACACAAAACCCAACATTTGGGGGCTGGAAGGCCCCTACTGCTGGTCGGCAATCGAGCGATGGGCGCATGCGTCGCTTCTAGCCCGAATTCTGATTTAAACACGTTCAGTCATAATCGAGCGCACGGTAGCTTCGCGCCACTAGCTTTTCAACCAAGCGCGATGACCAATTGTGCGAATCAACGGTTCCTCTCGTACTAGGTTGAATTACTATTGCGACAATCGTCATCGATAGGGTAAAACTAACTTTGTCTCACGACGGTCTAAACCCAACCACGTTCCCTATTGGTGGGTGAACAATCCAACACTTGGTGAATTCGCTTCACAATGATAGGAAGAGCCGACATCGAAGGATCAAAAGCAACGTCGCTATGAACGCTTGGTCGCCACAAGCAAGTTATCCCTGTGGTAACTTTTCTGACACCTCTAGCTTCAAATTTTGAAGGTCTAAAGGATCGATAGGTCACGCTTTCACGGTTCGTATTCGTACGAGAAATCAGAATCAAATGAGCTTTTACCCTTTTGTTCCACACGAGATTTACGTTCTCGTTGAGCTCATCTTAGGACACATGCGTTATCTTTTAACGATATGTGCCGCCCACCAAACTTCCCACGACAATGTCTTCCGCTCGAATCGGCCCGCCGAGGCGGTGCCTTGGGACAAAAAGAGAGGCGGTGCCCGCTTCCGATTCACGGAATAAGTAAAATAACGTAGTGGCATTTCACTTTCACCTTTCACTCCCACTTATCCTACACCTCTCAAGTCGGTTCACAAAGTCGACTAGAGTCAAGCTCAACAGGTCTTCTTTCCCCGCGATTATGCCAAGCCCATTCCCTTGGTTGTGGTTTCATTTGGATAGTAGACGAGGGCGGTGGGAATCTCGTTAATCCATTCATGCATGCGTCACTAATTAGATGACGAGACATTTGGCTACCTTAAGAGAGTCATAGTTACTCCCGCCGCTTACCCGCGCTTGGTTGAATTTCTTCACTTTGACATTCGAGCACTGGGCAAAAATCACATTGCGTTAGCATTCGCAGGACCATCGCAATGCTTTGTTTTAATTAAATAGTTGGATTTCCCTTGTCCGTACGCGGTTCTGAGTTGATCGCTCGACGCCCGGGGAAGGCTCGAAGGAGCCGTTTTCGGTCGTCCCCTCACGCACGCGCGGCGACCCGCTCTCACCGTGGAAGCGGCTCGAGCGATCCACCGACAAAAGCGGGTTCGGGCTCGACCCCGTGCCCAACCCTCGAGCCCAATCCTTTTCCCGAGGTTACGGATCCATTTTACCGACTTCCCTTGCCTACATTGTTCCATCGACGGTAGTCGCTCAAATTGAGACTGATGCGGTAATGAGTACGACCGGCGTGGGAGGCACTCGGTCCTCTGGATTTTCAAGGGTCATCGGGCGCATCGGACACCACGCGACGTGCGGTGCTCTTCCAAATTACCGACCTTACCTCCCGGTGAGCCGTTTCGAGGGTGGGCAAGTCATTAAATGAAAAAATATAACTCTTCCCGAGTCCCCGACGCCTCGGACTCCTAACGCTGCGTCACCGCCACGTCCCGCTTCGTGAATTTTAACTCGATTCCCATTCGGCTTCGCACTGTCGCGCGCTATCGACGGGCTTCCCTCGCTCTCTTAGGATCGACTAACCCATGTGCAAGTGTCGTTCACATGGAACCTTTCCCCTCTTCGACCTTTAAAGTTCTCATTTGAATATTTGCTACTACCACCAAGATCTACACCAACGACGCTCGCGCGCCAAGGTTTTGCAAATGACCGCGCGCCTCCTCCTCATCGGGGCTTGGCACTTGCCCCGACGATCGACTATAGGTCGCGCGCTTCAGCGCCATCCATTTTCGGGGCTAGTTGATTCGACCAACACCCTTTGTGGGATCTAGGTTAGCGCGCAATTAGGCACCGTGAAACCGGCTTCCGATTCATCCCGCATCGCGATTACGCTTACCAAAAATGGCCCACTTGGAGCTCTCGATTAGTGGCGCGCTCAAAAAAAAGCAACCACGTCGTCCTACCTATTTAAAGTTTGAAATAGGCCGAGGCGTTGCGCCCCGATGCCTCTAATCATTGGCTTTACCCGATATAACTCGCCGCGCTCCTCATTTATCCCGAGGGAAACTTCGGAGGAACCAAATACTAGACGGTTCGATTAGTCTTTCGCCCTATACCCAAGTCGGATGAATGATTTGCACGTAAGTATCAGCTGCGGGCCTCCACCGAGTTTCCTCCGCTTCGCCCGCTTCGAGCATAGTTCACCATCTTTCGGGTCTTGACAGCATGCTCACACTCGAACCCTTCTTAGAAGATCAAGGTCGGTCGGTGGTGCAACCCACGAGGATCTCACCACTCGCCTTCCTAGCGCCTTACGGAGTTTTACTCGCCTGTTAACTTGCACACATGTCGACTCCTTGGTCCGGTTTTAAGACGGGTCGAATGAGGAGCCCACAGCGTAACAAAGGCATGGGCATTGGTCGGCACCTCAATCCGCATCGGTCCATGCCCCAAGTCGATCGGCGGACCGGCTCGTTACTGCTCCACATCCGACCGGGGCACATCGCCGACCCCATCCGCTTCCCTCCCGACAATTTTAAGCACTATTTAACTCTCTTTTCAAAGTCCTTTTCATCTTTCCTCGCGCAGTACTTGTTTGCTATCGGTCTCTCGCCCATATTTAGCCTTGGACAGAATTACACGCCCGATTGGGGTGCATTCCCAAACAACCCGACTCGTTGATGCGCCTCTTGGTGCGACAGGTCCGAGCGCAACTGGGGCTCTCACCCTCTCCGCGCCCCTTCTAGGTGACTTGTGCCCGGTCCGCTTGGCGAGAGGACGCTTCTCGGACTACAATTCGGACGTCGAGGCGCCCGATTCTCAAGTCGGGCTCTTCCCCGACTCGCTCGCCGTTACTAGGGAAATCCTTGTAAGTTTCTTTTCCTCCGCTTATTGATATGCTTAACTCAATGGGTAATCCCGCCGACACTGGGTCACGTTGAGAGCATCGTCTTAGGGGGCGACGTTGGAGGGTCGACATAGGAGTCCTCACTTGCTCACTCGCCGCAGGAGGAGGAGGAGCGGGGCCGAGGTGGCGATGCGCGCATGCGAGGTTGGATCAACCACCGCAGATGTCGCGACGACAGCGCGTCGGGGACTCGAATTTAAGCCATCCGCACGACGATGCGCCGGGGAGCCCGTGTGCCCCGCCGCGCGCAACGAACCCGAGTGGGGTTGCGTGGGGCGGCGATGCGTGACGCCCGAGCGAGACGTGCCCTCGACCGTAAGGCTCGGGCGCAACTTGCGTTCAAAGACTTCGGTGGTTCGTGGGATCCTCGCAATTCACACCAATTATCACATTTCTCTACGTTCTTCATCCATGCGAGTCGAGATATCCGCTGCCGAGAGTCATTGTGAATAATACGACAAGAATGCTCCGCCCCCGTGTCACGGTCATGCTTGTCCAAGGCGTGTGTCCCATGGCCGCATGACCTTTCCCATCCTTTTTCATCATGTTGTCATGTTATGCATTTCGTTTAGCTTTGTTATTTCATTTCCTTGTATTTTTGCCGGCATATGACTCCTCGCCAAAATGACGTGCAAGGGTGTCATAGCCAAATATTCTAGAATGTACTATAGGGAGATGCAAACATTCATCAATTCTCCCTACCAAGAGTTATATGCTAGTTAAGCGTGGCTTTCTTATTATTGCTTATCAGCTGTATAACTGACTTTCTAAACTCTCATAAACGTTTTCTAAATGTTTTCACAAATTCTCACTGACCCCGTTTTCTAAAACCTTTTCTCAAGAATGGGGTGAAGGGAATCGAAGCCCCGCAGCAGAAGCGATTGCAAATCGCGCGCTCTTGATTTAGTTACAACGAAAAATTCAAGAACGTAAAACATAGATTAAGCATAAAATAAGAGTTTGGACAGCAAGTATTTACCTTTGAAGAACCTTTCTTCAAGTGCTCCTCCTCTCTTCACGATCAAGATCAACGCAACATGAACTCGTACGAACACCGACACCACCACCGGATCTTCTCCGTTGTTCTCTAGGTGAGGGAGGAAGGTGGGTTCCCTTTAGGAGTGGTGAGGTATTTTGTTAGAGAGATGTGTGTTTTGGAACTCTTCCAACAACACAACAAGGAGGCTAGGAATAACTTAGAATGATTTCCAAAATCACTTCTAAAAATGACTTAACCTAGTTGCATCTCATGCAACCATATATATATAGGGAAATAGAATGGAAATGACCATCCTACCCCTCTGTTTATCTCTCTTTAGTATATAGTTTATATATGAATCTAATTCACATTAAAACTATATATTATATTAATTATATCATATATAATTGATATAATTCCTCATGTATAAAATTCAACAATTCAATTTATCTCCTAACTTTATACCCTCAATATTACCATGCTGAGCCAACGGAGGGATCTAATGGACCTACAGATCATGAGCTCGAATGATGTGAGATTAACTGATCAAACTCTTTGATCCAATTATCAATATTCATTTGAAAGAGTGTAGATTAAGAAAGCGGAAGCAATTTTGGATCTTGAATACTCTAAGTTGATCAATTTTATAAAACAAAAAGCATGCTCAAATCTGGAAAAACAGAGAGTATGAACACATACCTTTATAGTTCAAAATTCTCCAAATCCGTGGGGAATTTCTTGTCACAAACACTTTGTGGACTACCTCTAGTGTCTTCCCTACTATCCTCGGGCCTTAGAGCAGTTTGTGAGATCTTTGGTAGAGAGAATTTGAAGAGAGATGGGAGAAAGGTCTCAAAACGTGAATTATCAAAAACCGATTAATTCCATTTAAACTAATGGTTTCTTCTTCAATTAAAGAATCCAAAAGCTTCTTCAAGCTAGGAAAGATGACAAAGAAGAAGAAGATGAGAAGGATTTTAGCAAGAAGGAGGTGCTCAATTTGAGTGAATTTGAAAAAGTAGCATGGTTGCTCATGCTTTTTCCTTTGGTCCAATTGAATTTCAAAAACAAAAATGAATTTCCATTTAATTCAAAATTAATATAAAATTAATTTTAAATTAAAATAAATTTATTAATTTAATTAATTAATTTTAAATAATTTATTTAATTTAATATCAAATAAAATTAAATAATTGGACAATCCCGATTTCTTAAATCGATCGTTTAAACATGAATCCCTATTCATGTTATAAATCGAGCAAATATTTAAATCACATTTAAATATTTTCACCTCTTCTTTATTATAGTTTAATTCATAATTAAACTGTGACACGTTAAATATATCACATATAATTAACGTTTTCTCCCAAAACCAAATTTGAACAATTCAAATTCTTTTCTCTCAAAATGTTACAAGGCTTAATCCGAGCTAGTAAGGGGACCTAATGGACCTACAGATCATGAGCTCCAACGATACAAGATTAACTGACCAAACTCTTTAGCCTAGCTAATCAACATTCGTTAACCACCGGGACACTCCACTAAAGCCTAGTGGTTGCACTCTCCTCACTGTAGATATCTTTCTGTCCACTCGATATAACCATGATTAGTAAGTCGATCCTTCACGAATCGTTCAGATTTAATTGGGTCAAAATTACCGCTTTACCCACAGTAATTACTTCTTGTTCCTTAAGTCCCACCGATCCTCTAATGAACAATTGGTTTGTGGTCCAACCAACAAACCGAATCCCTCTCGGGCCAATGAGAGGGGTGGGCCTTTGTTCAAGACCCGGAGTCGGCACTTAAGGGAACAACCTCTCTACTAATCCCTAAAGCGGGTAGGAGTGAATTCCATCTTGCAGAACTATGTTCCCAGCTATCTACCTGGTCTTATCCCTGAAATGGGAGGCTTATTGAGTCGGCAATCTAAGGCCACTCTCACCCATGCAGAGATCTCGGGATAATCCAAATAAACAGGAGTTCATAGCATGCTCGAGGATTAAGATCGAGTTACCTAGGTCATCGTATGAATATAGTCGATTAAGACAATGCTTGGAGTTATAAAGTCTAAGTGACTATTTCTGGTCCGATCTTATGCAAACTCATTGCATAGGGCGCCCCCCACTCGCATGTCTCCACATGAACAATTCAGATCACATCGTTTGTACTGTACAAAGTGGGCCGCGTCCATAGTGTCCCCAGGATAAGGTACCCAACCCTATCCCTATACTATAGACCGTTGTGGCTATAACTTGAACCTGATCCACTTTTATGTCACACATAAAGTTCAAGTATACATCCTATAGCCATGGGTTCTTTATTGGATTAGGGTTTCAAAATATACAATTCACTTTATTCAATAACACCTTTACTGAATAAATCTCAATAATAACTTTATTGCAAAATAGAATATACATTCAATTTACAAACTCACGAGTTTTAGGACATAAAACCCAACATCATTAACTACAAGTCACTCCACTATAGACTTGTAGCTGCACTCTCCTCACTGTAGATATTATTGTGTCCACTGATATAGTCATTACCCATGAGTCGACCCTTCACGGGTTGTTCGTAATCACACCGGGTCAAATTACCGTTTTACCCCAGTGATTACCTCTTTACCTCTTAAGCACCACCGATCCTCTAATGAACAACAAGTCTAAGGTCCTACCTTAGACTGATGGCATAGAGGGCGGGGCCCCGTTGTTCAAGACACGAGTCGGTTTCTTAAGGAACAACCTATCTAATTCCTTAGTAGAGGAATGAGTGAATTCCATCTTGCAGAGTTAAATTCCCAGCTACCTACGAGGTTCTGTCCCTGAGAAGGTAGGCTTATTGAGTCCGCTACAAGCCACTCTCACCCATAGTAGTCTAAGGACAAACCCCTATCAGCAGGAGTTCTTAACTTGCTCAGGATTCAGGTCAAGTCCCTAATGACCATCTATAAATTACTAGTCTTATCCTCATTTAATCGGTGTTATACTTGGTTAGACTAATAATTTCGATCCATCTTGTATGAACTCTTCATACAGATGCCCCCACTCGCATGTCAACTACATGAATGAGTTGGATTACCTCATTTGTACTAATTACAAAGTGGGCCGCATCCATGGTGTTACAAGAATGAGGTTTCCAACCTTATTCTTATACCATAGACTATTTTGGTTATAATTTTGAATTCAACCCAATTAGTGTCCACTACTCTGATTTCAAGATAAACGTTATAACCTTGGAGCTTAGTTTATTAGATTTATAAAAGCAAGACTGTAATCTTATCAAAACAAATAACACTTTATTTAATTGATCAATATTACACAAGTTTGGGGCATAAATCCCAACACGGGGGTGGAGGTTGCGATATAGGCCTTGTGTGCCACCGGCGATCTGAATTTGAGTTGGCTTACTTGCTCGTGAGGGAGAGCAAGTGTCGCACGGCTGTGTCAAGACCCTCTAAAAGGTGTGACCGTGACAGTTGGTATCAGAGCCTAGTTGGCTTCGGAAAGGCAAGACAAAGTAATCATGCCTGCAAAACAATTAAATAAGTCAGACAAGGAGCGGTTGGCCGAGATCGAGGAGCAGTTGCTCCTCTTGACGGAAGTCCCTGATAGTATTCGGTTCTTGGAATCTCGACTGGAAGAGATTGCGGCCAAGGCCGACGTGATTGATGCGATTGCTGGACGCATCGATGGAATGCCCGTCTATGAATTGATGGGGAGGGTTGAGACCCTCGAGGACAGGGTAAACCGATGTGGAAACTTCGAGCGTGGTGATAGCTCATCAGGCGGTGTCGCCCAAATTGAGGAACGTGTCGATGGTCTGGAAGTTCCCAAAGAGAGTTGGGTCAGATGGTTGCTGACCTTTCTGTTGATGTGAGAGATGCCCTTAAGGTCTGTAGGGGCGAGATGGGGGAGTTGGCCGCAAAGCTAAATCTCACCATGATTGCGATGGGAAGTCAAACCTCACCTGGGGGCGCGACCAAGTCGGAGAAGAAGAAGATTCCCGAACTGAAACCCTTCTGTGGGGTTCGAGATGCCAAAGTGCTGGAAAACTTCATCTTTGATATAGAGCAGTACTTTCGGGCAACAGATACGGTGACTAACGAAGAAAGAGTCACCTTAGCAACAATGCATCTGGAAGATGATGCCAAATTATGGTGGAGGACCCGTTATATGGACATCCAAGAAGGGAGATGTACCATTGACACATGGGAGACGCTGAAACAGGAATTGCGCTCGCAATTCTTTCCTGAGAATGTTGAGATAATTGCAAGGCGAAAGCTTCGAGAGCTGAGACATAAAGGAACCATTCGTGAGTACGTCAAACAGTTTGCAGGGTTGATGTTGGACATCCGAGATATGAGTGAGAAAGACAAGATCTTCCCCTTTGTCGAAGGGTTACAACCATGGGCCAGGGCTAAGTTGTACGAGTAGCGAGTGCAACACTTGACCGAAGCATATGCAGCAGCAGAACAACTGTTTGACCTGAGTGGCGACAGTAATGGCGAACAGTCTCAAGAGGCGAGACCGAGCAAAACCTCCCCACGGGGAGATGATTGATCTTATCGGCCTAACTCTCCCAAGAGTGGGGGAGGGGATAGGCCTAGAAGTTCAGGAAAGGACAGCAGAAAGTCCCCACCGAGGAATGGAAATTCGTGGCAGAGGCCACAAAACAAAGGTAACTACTACCAGAAGTGCTTTCTATGCGACGGGCCTCACCGAGTGAGTGACTGCCCGAGTAAAGTAGCCCTCAAGACCATTCAAGCGTCCTATGAGGCAAAGAAAGAAAAAGAAGTTGACGATACGGAAGTCGAGTCCGTACGAGAGGAGGATTTTGAGAATCCGCGCATTGGCGCCTTAAAGTTCTTGTCGGCTCTCCAGAAGAATGGGGGAGAGACAAAGGGCCCATCCAGTTAGGGCCTCATGTACGTTGACGCATATGTCAACAACAAAGCAACCAAGAGCACTATGGTTGATTCGGGAGCCACCCATAATTTCGTCTCAGAGACAGAAGCGAGGCGGTTGAACTTGTCGTGGAACCGAGATCCGGGAAGGATGAAAGCTGTGAATTCAGTGGCCCTACCTATTTCGGGAATTGCGAAGGGCGTCTTAGTCAAGATGGGAGAATGGAGTGGACGAGTAGACCTTGTCGTTGTCAAGATTGATGACTTTGATGTTGTGTTGGGAATGGAGTTCCTTCTTCAACATAAAGTCATCCCGTACCCCTGGCGAATTGTGTGGTAATCACCGAAGGAAACCCCGCTATTGTGCAGGCGAAGTTGAAGCAGCCTAGTGGAGTGAGGGTTATATCGGCCCCTACACACCGAGGCGGGCTCAAGTGAGCGTTGTGGCGAAGTGCCACGAGTAACTGACTATCGCTACGAGAGTAGTGGCGGTCGTGGATATTCCTCCCCGAGGCAAGGGAGGGAGAGAACAGTTCAGGTGCAAGAGTGCACACAAAGAGCGGCGAGGCGCGAGGGCGAGGGACTCGGTCAGAGACATGCCCCCCTAGAGTTGAAGCCATAGTAACAAAGCCTGTAGTGTCGAGGTCGAACTACCCTGGGGCTTGGAAGACGCAATGGCGTCATAGTGCGAAGGCGAGCGATGTGACAAGCCCGCCAATCCAATTGAAGAACTCCTTTGAAGTCCTAGCTGAAAGGACGGAATCAGATGCTGACCCATATAAGAAGGTGCAGCAGTTCTTGCAGAAGTGGAAGGAAGTCGTGGGAACAGAAGTCCGTTGGGATCGAGTTGAAGACGCGAAGACTGCTGACCCAGGGCCATCCCGTTCGAAGAGTGTCGGCTGATGAGGTCGTCAACAATTTAAGTGGGGGAGAATGTCACGGTCATGCTTGTCCAAGGCGTGTTGCCCATGGCCACATGACCGCCCCATCCTTTTTCATCATGTTGTCATGTTATGCATTTCGTTTAGCTTTGTTATTTCATTTCCTTGTATTTTCACGGGCATATGACTCCTCGCCAAAATGACGTGCAAGGGTGTCATAGCCAAATATTCTAGAATGTACTATAGGGGGATGCGAACATTCATCAATTCTCCCTACCAAGAGTTATATGCTAGTTAAGCGTGGCTTTCTTATTATTGCTTATCAGCTGTATAACTGACTTTCTAAACTCTCACAAACGTTTTCTAAATGTTTTCACAACTTCTCTCTGACCCCGTTTTCTAAAACATTTTCTCAAGAACGAGGGGTGGAGGTTGTGATATAGGCCTTGTGTGCCGCCGACGATCCGAATTTGAGTTGGCTGACTTGCTCGTGAGCGAGAGCAAGTGCCGCACGGTCGTGTCAAGACCCTCTAAGAGGTGCGACCATGACACCCCGCACGCCGAGACCGGGGCAAGGGACGGGGTGAATTCGTTTGAGTTCCTTGGCACGACCTATGCCGAGGTTTGGTTTAGGCACCAGGGGGGCACGAGTGCTCCCCCCCGACACAAAAGGTTTGTAAACGCGTTCGTGGGTCGTTTGATGTTTAGGCATTGACAATGATCTTTCCGCAGGTTCACCTACGGAAACCTTGTTACGACTTCTCCTTCCTCTAAATGATAAGGTTCAGTGGACTTCTCGCGACGTCGCAGGCAGCGAATCGCCCACGTCGCCGCGATCCGAACACTTCACCAGACCATTCAATCGGTAGGAGCGACGGGCGGTGTGTACAAAGGGCAGGGACGTGTCAACGCGAGCTGATGACTCGCGCTTACTAGGAATTCCTCGTTGAAGACCAACAATTGCAATGATCTATCCCCATCACGATGAAATTTAAAAGATTACCCGGGCCTGCTTCGGCCAAGGCTCTGGACTCGTTGAATACATCGATGTAGCGCGCGCGTTTACCCGAGACATCTAAGGGCATCACACACCGTTATTGCCTCAAACTTCCTTGGCCTAAGCGACCATAGTCCTCTAAGAAGGCGGGTCGCGGAGGGATTCCTCTGCATAGCTAGTTAGCAGGGTGAGTTCTCGTTCGTTAACGGAATTAACCAGACAAATCGCTCCACCAACTAAGAACGACCATGCACCACCACCCATAGAATCAAGAAAGAGCTCTCGATCATGTTAATCCTTACTATGTCCGGACCTGTAAGTTTCCCGTGTTGAGTCAAATTAAGCCGCAAGCTCCACTCCCGGTGGTGCCCTTCCGTCAATTCCTTTAAGTTTAAGCCTTGCGACCATACTCCCCGGAACCCAAAGACTTTGATTTCTCATAAGATCTTTGGCGAGTCCTTAAAGCAACATCCGCCAATCTCTCAGTCGACATCGTTTATGGTTGAGACTAGGACGGTATCTCGATCGTCTTGAGCCCCCAACTTTCGTTCTTGATTAATGAAAACATCCTTGGCAAATGCTTTCGTAGTTGTTCGCCTTTCATAAATCCAAGAATTTCACCTCTGTCTATGAAATACGAATGCCCCGATCGTCCCTCGTTAATCATTACTCCGATCCCGAAGGCCAGCAGAATAGGATCGAAATCCTATGATGTTATCCCATGCTAATGTATATAGAGCGTAGGCTTGCTTTGAGCACTCTAGTTTCTTCAAAGTAACAACACCGAGGCACGACCCCGGCCACTAAGGCCGAGGAGCATCACGCGGTAGAAGGGACGAGCCGACCGGTGCTCACCATAGGTGGACCGATTGACCCAACCCAAGGTCCAACTACGAGCTTTTTAATCGCAACAACTTAAATATACGCTATTGGAGTTGGAATTACATGCGCCTTTGGCACCGACTTGCCCTCCAATTGATCCTCGTTAAGGGATTTAGATTGTACTCATTCCAATTACCGACTCAAGACCCCGATATTGTTATTTATTGTGACTACCTCCCGTGTCGATTTGGGTAATTTGCGCTACCGCCGCTTCTTCCTTGGATGTGGTAGCCGCTTCTCGTGCTCCTCTCCGGAATCGAACCCTAATTCTCCGTCACCCGTCCACCACCATAGTAGGCCACTATCCTACCATCAAAAGTTGATTGGGCGTAAATTTGAATGATGCGTCGCCACGATGGCCGTGCGATCCGTCGAGTTATCATGAATCATCGAGCAACGCGCGAGCTGCGCCGACCTTTTATCTAATAAATGCATCCCTTCCGTGAAGTTCGGGTTTGTTGCACGTATTAGCTCTAGAATTACTACGGTTATCCGAATAGCAGATACCATCAAACAAACTATAATCGATTTAATGAGCCATTCGCAGCTTCACACGATGCAATTAGTTCATACTTACACATGCATGGCTTAATCTTTGAGACAAGCATATGACTACCGATGGGATCAACCGTAGCATTCTCAAGACGACGTCGCAACCCCGCTCGCCACCACTGCATGCATCTCCCCCTCCTCCCATGCGAGAGGAGCGAGAGAGGCGGCGGGGGGACGACAATGCGAACGAAAGCGCCATTCATTCGTGCCGTTCAAGCAATACACAGCAACACGTTCGAGGAACCCCGAGCACATCATGCCACCAAATCCATCAGATCCGAGAGAGCGAGCAACCGACGACGCGGCGCGACGCAGCAGTGTTGGGTTGTTCGTCGTGCACCCGACGAGGGGTGCCGACAGAAAGAGACTAACGAGATGCGACGCTTCCATCCCGTGAGGTAACCGATGCAAGAACCAATCGATTGCGACCACACGAAATACTTTGGGGCACATCAATGGGAGGAGCTGGTGCCGACAATTCGATGCCTGAGCACCGAGCCTGCCGACCCAAACAACCAAATCACCATCATGCGCCGTACGCTAAAACGAGCTCGGGTGATGCTCACTATTCACACTCCCACAACTTTCTCTTCAATTTAGGGGCGAGCGAGCCCTTCCTTCAAACGGGGAGCGATCGCAGGCCGTCTAAGCAAGCCCTCTGCTCCAGCTCGACTCAACATCCCACTCTCACTCCACGCCCGACGAAGGGGCATGAGCGTGCATCCGTTCCAATCCACTCGGTGGGGAAGGTGGGATCGGCACCTAGCTGCACGCCGCTTGACACGTGCATGGTGTGTGGCTTTGTGTCGTATACCTATATACTTTGTGCAAACATGTTCATATTGTTTTGTGGGAAGCATCATTACATGGTTCATAGTTTCAAAGAACATTTTTCGTACCAATACAATCATCGTAGATGTTTACTACGATGAGCTTAGTATACAATGTTAGTGCGGTAGATGGTTGGCTTGGTGTATGCTTCTATGTTTCAATAGCAGATCATATGATCTTTGTCATAAGCATTATTTTATGGTTATTAGTTTCATAATAACAAATTTCATGACAACGTGAGTATAATTGAGTTCAATGGGTGTGTTGGGTATATGACATGGGGAAGAAGGTTGGAAACATTGAGTCATGTGTAGAGGAAACATGTAACGTGGGGGGATTTGGTATCATGTTTCAACATTACTAGACTATGTGACACCATGATTGACTCTATTCATTATGAACTATTAACTTACTCTAGTATCAACACTCCTTCTTTTAGGCTTCAAGGATCTATTGAACTGAAGGCGATGTTATAAACCCTCTATTCCATTTGTCTCTAACTAACATGAATCATCATAGAGGTGAACCTCCATGGCTATGTGTTCCCTTTAATAGTTGTAGGGTGTTTGAAGGGATGTGGAGGCTAGGGCGTGCACATGATCCTCGGGATCGTATAGATGTGCTAGTGATGAGGTGTCGAGGTGCTTTGGTGGGACAAGGCAAGGGTTTGGTGAGAATGGGTTGGCATGGTCGGGTTGGGAAATGGGGGGCATGCACGGGGCCTTGGGGTTGAGGGGTGGAGTGCGCACGAGGCTCTAGGGGGTAGGGCGTGTGCGCACGGGGGGTTGGGGGCATGGGCGCATGCACGGGGCCTTGGAGGTCTAGGCGTCACGCACGGGGCCCTGGTGGGGCTAGGTGTGCGCCCAAAAGGGCTTAGGGGCATGAGCGCAGGCATGGCGCTCTACGGACATTGGCGCGGCCACGGGGCCATGATGGGAGCACGAGGGGTTGCGGGCACGGGGCCTTGGGGGCTAGACGCGAGTGCATGGGGGGCCTGGGGGCATGGCGCGCGTGCATTGGGGCTGGGTGGCGCTAGGCGTGCCCCCACAATGGGCTGGGGGCATGGCGTGCGCGCCCGGGTGTTGGATGGCATGGGCGAGTGCACACGGGGTGTTGTTGGCGAGGGCAAACGGGGCCTGAGGGGCATGGGCGAGGGCGCGCGGGGCCTGAGGGGCATGGGTGAGAGCGCAGAGGGGCTGGGGGGCATGGCCTAGGCGCACGGAGGAAAAGGGGCATGGGGCGCGCGCGGGGGCTTGGGGCAGGGCGCGGGTGGGGGCCAAGGGTACGTGGGGCACGCGCGGGCCTTGTGGCATGGACGAGGGTGCACGGGGCTGGAGGCATGGCTGGGGCGCCGGGGCACAGGGGCATGGCTCAGGCGTTGCGGGGAATGGGCGCGCGCATGTTCTTGTGGCATGGGAGCGCGCGAGGGCTGGGGCATGGGGCGAGGGGCACAGGGGGCTGGGGCATGGCTGGCGCGCTGCGGGGGCACGGGGGCATAGAGCGCTACGGGGCCACGGGGGCATGGGCGGCGCGCGGGGCCATGGCTGCGCGCGTTGCGAGGATAGACGCGCGCGGGACCTTGTGGCATGGGGAGCGCGCGGGGTGGCTCGGGGCATGGGCGAGGCGCGGGGCTGGGGGCACGGCTGGGCGCGCATGTCACGGTCGCACCTTTGAAAGGGTCTCGACACGACCAGTGCGACACTTACTCTCGCTCGAGCAAGTAAGCCAACTCAAATTCGGATCGCCACAGCTGGCGGGCCTATGTCGCAACCTCCACCCCGTTTTGAGAAAAGGTTTTAGCAAACGGGGTCGAGAGAATTTGTAAAAACAATTTGGTAAACGCGTTTGTGAGAGTTTAGAAAGTTAGTTATACAAATGACAAGCAATAATAAGAAAGCCACACTTATCTAGCATATAACTCTTGGTAGGAGAATTGATGAATGTTCGCATCCCCCTATAGTACATTCTAGGAATTTTGGCTATGACTCCCTTGCACGTCATTTTGGCGAGGAGTCATACGCCCACAAAAATACATGAAAATGAAATAACAATGCTAAAGCAAAAGCATACATGAAAACACAATGAAAAAGGATGGGGACGGCCATGCGGCCATGGGCAACACGCCTTGGACAAGCATGACCGTGACATTCTCCCCACTTAATTGGTTGACGCCCTCGTCAACCGACACTCTTCTTCGAACGGATGGACTGGGGTTGGCGCCTTCAAGTCTTGGCTCGGTCCCAACGGACTTCTGCTCCCCGGCTTCTTCTTCCACATCAGTAAGAACCGCCGCACCTTCTCATATGGGGCGACATCCGACTCGCCCCTTCGGCTAGGACCTCAAAAGAGTTCTTCGCTTGATCGGCGGGCTTGTCACGTCGCTCTTCGCCGCCTTCGTACCACGCCGTGATTGCGTCTTCCAAGCCCGGGGTAGTCCGACTTGGCACTACGGGCCGCCCGCTTGGCTTCACTTCTTGGAGGGGCTCGTCTCTCATCGAGTCCCTCGACTTTCGCCTCGGCGCTCTTTGTGTGCACTCTTGCACTGAATCGTTTCTTTCATCCCCTCTTCTCGGGAGTCAGCACTTTTCGATCGCCGCTTCTCTCGTCCACGATGGTGCATTACTCGTGACATCTCGCCACAACATTCACTTGGGCTCGCTCTCACCGCAAGGCCGACAATACTCGCGCGCCGAAGAGGGTCGCTTCAACTTCGCGGGCACTCGGCGGGATTTCCTCCCGTGATTACTAGGCAACTCGCTAGGGAACACAGGTATGACTTTGTCTTTGAAGAAGGAACTTCATTCCCAACACAACATCGAAGTCGCCCATCCTCGACGACGACAAGGTCTCTACGCGACCACCCCACCCCCATCTTGACCGAGACGCCTTTGCAATCCTCGAAATAGGTAGGGTCGCTTTGAATTCACGACTTTCATCCTTCCCGGATCTCGGCTCCACGACAAGTTCAATCGTCCTCGCCTCGCCTCGAGAGACGAAATTATGGGTGGCTCCCGAATCAACCATAGTGCTCTTGGTTGCTTTGTTGTTGACATGTGCGTCAACGCATATGAGGCCCTTCATCGGATGGGCCCTTTGTCTCTCCCCACTCTTCCGGGGGGTGTCGACAGAATCTTATGGCGCCAATGCGCGGATTCTCTAGGTCTTCGCCTTGTACGGACTCAATTTCCGTATCGTCGACTTCCTTTCCTTTCTTTTGCCTCATAGGACGCTTGAAGGGCCTTGAGGGCTATTTTACTCGGGCGATCACTCACTCGGTGAGGCCCGTCACAAAGAACGCACTTCGTAGTTGTTGTTCTTGTTATGTGGTCTCTCGCACGAATTTCCATTCCTCGGTGGGGACTTCCTCTTTGTCCCTTCCCCGAACTTCTAGGCCTATCTCCTCCCCACTCTTGGGAGAGTTAGGTGATGAGATCGATCATCTCCCCGTGGGGGAGGTTTTGCTCTACCACTGCTTCTTGGAACTGTGCATTATCATCACACCACTCAAAGTCAAATGATCGTTCATTGCTTTGCATATGCTTTTTGTCGGTGTTGTACTCGCCGCTCAGTACAACTTAGCCCCGCCCATGGTTGTAGCCCTTCGACAAAGGAGAAGATCTTGTCCTTCTCGCTCATATCTCTGGATGTCCAACATCAACCCGCAAACTGCTTTGACATATTCGCGGATGGCACCTTTATGTCTCAACTCTCGAAGCTTGCGCCTTGCAATTATCTCGACATTCTCGGGGAAGAATTGCGGCGCAATTCTTGTTTCAACGTCTCCCATGTGTTAATGGTACATCTACCTTCTTGGATGTCCATATAACGGGTCCTCCACCATAGTTTGGCATCGCCTTCCGGATGCATTGTTGCTAAGGTGACTCTTTCTTCGTCGATCACCGTATCTCATTGCTGCTCAAAGTATTGCTCCATATCGAAGATGAAGTTTTCCAACACTTTGGCATCTCGAACCCCACGTAGGGGTTTTCGGCTCGGGATCTTCTTCTTCCCGACTTGGTCGCGCCTTGTGTGAGGCATGACTTCCCATCGCAATCATGGTGAGATTTAGCTTTGCGCCATCTCGCCTATCTCGCCCCTACAGCATCTTAAGGGCATCTCTCACATCAATGTAAAAGTCGAAAAACATCCGACCCAACTCTTTGTGGGAACTGCCCGGACCATCGACACGTTCCTCAATTTGGCGCGACGCCGCCGACGAGCTAGCACCACGCCCAAGCTTTCACATCGGTTTACCCCGCCCTCGAGGGTCTCAACTCTCTCCATCAATTCATAGACGGGGCATTCCTCGATGCGTCCAAAGAATCGCATCAATCGCGTCGGCCTTGGCCGCAATCTCTTCCAGTCGAGATCCCATGCTGCTTAATTCTGACCCCTATCTGGACTCTCGGGGCACTAGATCCCCTCTCAGATTGGGCTTGGGTAGGATCCTGTGTGTCACACCCCCTCCCGAACCACTTGCTAACTTAGCCCGGGAGGCGACATGAAGCCAACAGACATTGTTACCTCTTAACAATACCTGCTGACACTGCTTTACCTGATCAACAAACTATGTTCGCATATGGAACACTTTAAACTTAACACAACGGAAACTGGACAACTATAAAACATACATGAGGAGAAACTCTTCTTAAGTTTCTCTTGAAAACTAAAACGAGCAAGAACATCAGAACCACAAACAGTCCAAACCACTAATTAAACAACCACAACCTCTAAAACACATACGACTATAACTACATAGTTCTCTCAAAATAATTTACAAAACATATGGACTTGCTATACAACACCAACCACGTACAAAATATCCAACTTATGAAGCTTCAAAGATTATGGCGGTGTTTTCGTGCACCGGAGCTCGATCTCTACCGAAAAGTGGGAAAAACATCTTGAAGAATGAGCTATGAAGCTCGGTGAGTCACTTGAGTTTAAAAGAAAACTATTAACTCGTAAATCATATCACCGCCATCTATGAGCATATGCATCCAGTAATCAAATGTTAAAAGTATCTTGTAATCGAATAGCTTTTCATGAAAACCGCAAGTATCTACCGTTAAAATCTCGTAAGGCATGTAAATGATATAAACTCTTTTTAAAACATGTCACAATCTACATTGTGTAGGGCACACCCAGTACAACCAACATTTATTCTATGATGTAGTGGGGCCCGCCCAAAGACTCGTCATCGCCTTTGTCGTAGTGGGGCCCGCCCAAGACTCACGACAACACAGCTGTTGTCACGAGTACACTCAACGTCGACAACGAGAATAAGACTTGTGTGCACACTGCGGTACTATATAGCCCTGTGCTCAATGTCTTAGTCATTTACTCACTCAAGACTCGAAAAACACATAAAAACATTTAAACATGCCCGCTTATCTTCTCTTTCATAAAACTCAAAGCTTACTCAAATTTTGTTCATAAAACTAAAAACCTTTAAAACAAACTTGCTAGTACATACTTGCTCAAAATCATAACATTTCCATAATTTCGGCAATCATTAGACATATGCTTATGTATAAATTTATTCAAGACATTTAGGCTCACAACGAGCACTTGAAATCATTTCTTAGAAAATATGAATACTCATAAACATGTGTTTCAAGGAGAACATTAAGCATTGAAACCATTTCGTTTTAGCAAAACCTTGCATTTTCATAAGCATAATACAAGCCTATAAACCATTTTCAAGGTTCATTTTTTCACTCACCGTGTTAGAACTAGAACCTTGGCCCGTACACTCGACCTATCTCCTCTTGGACTGCCAAACAAACCAAAACCCTGTTTTAGAACCTCGAGCTCATGGTTTTAACCTTAAAACTACAAGAAAACACTCCAACAAAAATTCCAAAGATTTAATGATTTTATGCCCTGTATTCGAGACAGCCATAACTTCTTCATTACTTAACCAAAAATAATGTAACTTATACCAAACTCTTCCTTTTTGAACCCTCTAAAACACATATGAAGACATGAAATTGAAATTCCCAACAGATTGGTTCAGAAATACCTCAAAATCTTCTTTCCCAAGAACTAACTTCGCTATTCCGTTCGATTTCCTGCTTTGCTACCGACACTTGACCTGATATTTACAACAACTTCCAATCATTTTCTATTCACGATTTCTTCATGAAGGTTGTAGGAAATTCAATAAGCTTTCCAACCATACCTATTAGAGCTTCTTATTCCAGAGACTTCTCGAATTTGACAACAAATTCTGTCTTCTGTCTTCCTCTTCACAAATCAGTAGCTTAAGATCCGAATTTGCTCGAGCTTCCTTCACGAATTTTGTTCCAAAATGAGTTAACTAGCACGAAACAAAATCTCAACTCTTACCTCTTTCTGTGGAGCTCGAGATGAACAAAATAGCAGAACTGGTCTGAGTTGTTCACCTTGCTGCTACACAAATAAACTTTGAGTTCTCCTCCCTCTCTTCTGCAATTTCAGCACCAAAATCTCCTTCTTCCTCTTCCTTTCTGCTTCTCTCATGAAAACCCTTACTTTCCTTTTGATAAATGAAGAAGAAGATTGATGGAATGGTTTTCTTTAAAAAGAAAATAAAGGTGGGGGTCCACCATCCACTTCCCTTTTCCCTTTTTCATTTTTCCTTTTTCATTCTTTTCCTTTTCCTTTCTTTTCTTTTCTTTTCTTTTCTTTTCAAAACAAAACTTAACATGATTTACATTTGTTTCATTTTCTTTTCTTCTTTTATCTTTTAAAGCAAACCAAACCAAAAATGGTTTAAGCTTTTTCTTCCTTGTTTTCCTTTTGTCTTTCACTTCATTTCTTTTCTTTTTAAAACATGGGAAACCAAGTTTTAAACATTCATTTCTTCCTTTCTTTTGTTTTTTTTCTTTATAAGGAAATTCCAAAGAATGATTCTCGGGTTTACACTGTGTCCCGTCCTGATCCTGCCTGCATCGTCTGTTAGTACGTGGTGGCATGACTTCTATAATATATCAACATACTAGACATGTAATGAATACTTAACTCAAATGCACAATTCTAGACTTTTGTTCACATTCTAGTCTTGACTGGACTTACTCTTATCCTTACTTGGACCATGCTCTGCTAGTTTTATTGAACTAACACAATAACTTGCTATTTACTTTTTAGTTTCTTCTAGAGCTAACTTGCTCTGTCTTATTCCCCAAGGAGCTAACTGCTCTGATACAAAGTTGTCACACCCCCTCCCGAGCTACCAACTAACAACCCAGCAAACGGCGTGAAACAAACAGACATCGTTCACCTCTCTAACGATACCTATTGACCCTGTTTTACCTGATAAGCATACTATACATGTATAAGAAACACTTTAAACATACCACAGCGAAATATTGACAAATAACGTAACCTACGTAAGGAGTAACCCTACTTAAGACTCTCTTGAAAACTGAAACGGATATGAACATCACAACCAAAAACATACCCAACCATGGTTTAGACAGCCACAACCTAGAATGTACACATATACATAACTTCATAGTCCTCCTACAATACATATAGACTTCTTAACAACTCCACCCACGTACAAAATATCAACCTCGTGGAGCTTCCAGCAGACTATGGCAGGTTATCAGGCACCGGGAGCTCGATCTCTATCTGAAAAGTTTGAAAACACTGAAAGAATGTGCTATGAAGCTCAGTGAGTGACTGAGTTAAAGATCTAATAACTCATAAATCATATCACCTGGAAACTTATGAGCATATGCATATGTAATCAAGCGTTAGAAATACACGTGTAATCATAATAACTTTTCAGAAATCCAGCAAGTACGTCATTAAAATCTCGCAAGGCATATCGATATTACTAACCATTTAAAAACGTATGACAATCTACGTTGTGTAGGAGGACACACTCAATACAACCAATGTTTACTCTACGATGTAGTGGAGCCCGCCCAACACTCCCATCGTCTTTATCGTAGTGGAGCCCGCCCAGCACTCACGACAGCATTGTTGTCACGGAGTACACTCAACGTCGACAACAGAAAATGACCTGCGTGCACATGGTACTATATAGCCTCGGGCTCAATGTCTCAGTCATTTACACATTCAAGACTCAGAAAAATACATAAAAACATTTAAACATGCCTGCTTATCTTTCCTTTCATAAATTTCAAGCTTACTCAGCTTGTTCATTAAAACTGGAAATCTTTAAAACATACTTGCTAGTACATACTTACTCGAACTCATAACATTTTCATAAATTTCGACAATCAAGAACATATGCTCACATATAAATTTCATCAAAATATTTAGGCTCACAACGAACACTTGAAATCATTTCTTAGAAAATGGAATACTCATAAACATGTGTTCAAAGGAAAACAATAAGCATTAAAACCATTTCGTTTTAGCATAACCTTGCATTTTCATAAGCATAATACAAGCCTATAAACCGTTTTCGAGGTTCGTTTTGTCACTCACAGTGTTATAACTAGAATCTTGAATCGTACACTTGACCTATTTCCTCTTGGTCTGTCATACAAACAAAAACCAAGCATTAGAACCTCGAGCTCATGATCCTTAACCTTAAACTACAAGAAAACACACCATTCAATTTTCCAGCATTTTACAATTTTATACTCTGTCTTCAAACAGTCATAACGTCTTCATTACTTATCCAAAAAGGATGAACTTTATACTAAATTCTTCCTTTTTGAACCCTCTAAAAATCTTATGAAGACATACAATTGAGATTCTCAATGAATTGGTTCAAAAAATACCTCAATATCTTCTTCCCTAAAATCCACCTGCTGCTGTTTCCAGAATCAATTTCCTGCTGCACAACAATTTTGTCCTGCGATTTAAGACATATTACAATCGTTTTCTACTCATGATTTCTTCACAGATGTTGTAGGAAATTCAATAAGCTTTCCAACCATACCTAATAGAGCTTCTGATTCAAACGCTACAGATCAAGACAACCAAAACATCAGGGACTTCTCGGATTTGACAGCAAAATCTTTCATCTGCCTTCCTCTTCACAAAACAGTAAGTTAACTTCAGAATTTGCTCGAGCTCCCTTCACGAACTTTGTTAAAAAATGAATAAGCTTTCGAGAAAACCAAACTTCAACCCTTACCTCTTCTTGTTGGCTCGAAATGAATAAAATAGCAGAACAGGGTTGAATTCAACATTGAATTTCCATGGAACCTTGAACAAACTTTTCTCCTTTCTTCTTCATCTCAAAACCAAAACTTCACCTTCTTCCTCTTCCTTTATGCTTCTCCCACGAAACCCTCTGCTTATTTTATGAATTTAAAATTATTTTAAAATAACTTTAAAGAAAACCATACGATGGAGGCAACCTTTTGTCATTTCCCTTCACCTTCTTCCTTTTCTTTTTCTTTTTTACTTCTTTCCTTTATCTCTTTCTTTCTTTTCTTTTCTTTTCAAAACAAAACAAAAGATTTAAACATTTCTTTTTTTCTTTTCTTTTCTTTTTAAGGAAAATTTCAAGGAATGATCCCGGGTTTACAACTTACCTCCCCCTTAAGAAATTTCGTCCTCGAAATTTAGTAGTCCTTAGGTGAAAATCGTCGGATACTTCTTCTTCATTTGGTCCTCTAACTCCCAGGCTGCCTTCTCTACTCCGTGATGTTTCCAGGCCATTGACCGTAGCAAGCATGCGAGCGCCAAAGCTAGTGGCCGTAAAGCTTGACAGCTCCGCTAACCTCTTAAATGTTTTTCCCGCACACTTGGGTGCCCATGGGCATGGGCTCGATGAAGCATGCGAGCGGCCAGTCCGCCAAAGTTGTGGGCGTGCATGCATGGTGGGGTCGGGTTGAGCCTGCCGCGCGCCATGGTCATGGTGGGGTGGCGCTGGGCTTGGTGCTCGCAGGGCTGGTGGGGCGGCACGCGCAACCCTTTGGTGGGGCGTGCGCGCGCGCGTGGGCAGTGTCACTAACCTCGTAGAGGTTTTTGGGCACACACGCAGTTGGGCGCCCATGCGCGCGCCTAGGCCATCGGCCTTGGCATGCACGCGTGTGGGCAGACCATGTGCGTAGGCATCCAATCACGGTCACACCCATGCACCCGTCTCGTCAACAACACCCAAGCCAACGCCCATGGCACTTGCCCATGGCTTCAAGATGTCCTTGCATCATAGCATTTTCGATCACCAACACTTGGTCCATAGAATCCTTTGCTTGGGTTATAACCTCTATGGCACTTGGAAGAAATAAATGAGTTTTTTGTGTGGGGAGGGACGAATCGGAGCGACGAAGGGCTGAATCTCTCGTGGATCGTGGCGTTGAGCCCACTCTGCCACTTACAATACCTCGCCACGTATTTAAGTCGTCTGCAAAGGATTCTACCCGTCGCTCGGTGGGAATTACGTTACAAGGCGGCCCCCGCGACTCATCCGTCACGAGGGCTTAGCCAACGACACGTGCCTTTGGGGGCCGGAAGGCCCCTACTGCTGGTCGGCAATCGAGCGATGGGCGCATGCATCGCTTCTAGCCCGTGATTCGATTTAGAGGCGTTCGGTCATAATCCAAATATACGGTAGCCAGCATCATCGCTTCAACCAAGCGCGATGACCAATTGTGCGAATCAGCGCCTCTTGTACTAGGTTGAATTACTATTGCGACACTGTCACCAGTAGGGTAAAACTAACCTGTCTCATGATGGGCTGAACCCAGCTCACGAATTCTGCTTCACAATGATAGGAAGAGCCGACATCGAAGAATCAAAAAGCAACATCACTATGAACGCTTGGCTGCCACAAGCCAGTTATCCCTGTGGTAACTTTTCTGACACCTCTAGCTTCAAATTCCGAAGGTCTAAAGGATCGATAGGCCACGCTTTCACATTTCGTATTTGTACTGGAAATCGGAATCAAATGAGCTTTTACCCTTTTGTTCCACACGAGATTTCTGTTCTCGTTGAGCTCATCTTCGGACACCTGCGTTATCTTTTAACATATGTGCCGCCCCAGCCAAACTCCACACGAGATTTCTGTTCTCGTTGAGCTCATCCACGGAATAAGTAAAATAACGTTAAAAGTAGTGGTATTTCACTTTCGCCTTTCTACCCCACTTATCCTACACCTCTCAAGTCGGTTCACAAATCGGACTAGAGTCAAGCTCAACAGGTCTTCTTTCCCACTGATTATGCCAAGCCCGTCCCTTGGCGCGTGGTTTCACCGGATAGTAGACGGGGACAGTGGGAATCTCGTTAATCCATTCATGCGCGTCACTAATGAGATGACGAGGCATTTGGCTACCTTAAGAGAGTCATAGTTACTCCCGCCGCTTACCCGCGCTTGGTTGAATTTCTTCACTTTGACATTCGAGCACTAGCGTAAATCACATTGCGTTAGCATCCGCGAGGACCTTCGCAAATGCTTTGATTTAATTAAATACGATGGATTCCCCGTCCGTACGATTCGAGTTGATCGCTCGACGCTTTCGGGGAAGGCTCCCGGCGAGCTGCTCCCGATCCGTCCCCCGGCCGCACGCAGCGACCCGCTCTCGCCGTGGAAGCGGCCGAGCAATCCATCGACAAATGACGGGTTCGGGACTAGGACCCCGTGCCCAACCCTCGAGCCAATCCATTTTCCCGAGGTTACTGGATCCATTTTGCCGACTTCCCTTGCGTACATTGTTCCATCGACCGCAGGTTGTTCACCTTGGAGACTGATGCGGTTATGAGTACGACCGGGCGTGGGAGGCACTCGGTCTTCTCGATTTTCAAGGGCGCCGCGGCGCATCGACACCACGCGACGCGTGCGGTGCTCTTCACCACCGACCCTAGCTCCACCGAGCCATTTCTAGGGTGGGCGGTCATTAAACGTAAAAGATAACTCTTCCCGAGGCCCCGCCGACGCCTCCGACTCCTAACGTTGCCATCACCGCCACGTCCCGATTCAAGAATTTTAACCCGATTCCCTCTCAAAGCTCGCGGCTGTCATCTGCTTATCGACGCAAGCCCCGCCTCTTAGGATCGACTAACCCATGTGCAAGTGTCGTTCCCATGGAACCTTTCCCTCTCTCGACCTTCAAAGTTCTCATTTGAATATTTGCTACTACCACCAAGATCTCGCACCGACGACCGCCCGCTCTGCCGGGCTCGTGCCTTTGGCGGCTTTGCCGCGACCGTCGTGCCCTGAACTCATCCGGGGCACGCACTTGCCCTAACGGCCGGGTATAGGTCGCGCGCTTCAACGCCATCCATTTTCGGGCTAGTTGATTCGGCAGTGAGTTGTTACACACTCCTTAGCGGATTTCGACTTCCATGACAACCGTTCATTGCTGTCTTAATCGACCAACACCGTTTGTGGGATCTTGGTTAGCACGCAGCTAGGCACCGTAACCCGATTCCGGTTCATCCCAGTATCGCCGATTCTACTTACCAAAAATGGCGCACTTGGAGCTCTCGATTCCGTGGCGCGGCTCAACAAAGCGACCACGCCGTCCTACCTATTTAAAGTTTGAGAATAGGTCGAGGGCGTTGCGCCCCGATGCCTCTAATCATTGGCTTTACCCGATAGAACTCGCTGCGAAACTCGGCTATCCCGAGGAAACTTCTGAGGAAACCAAATACTAGGCGGTTCGATTAGTCTTTCGCCCCTATACCCAAGTCGAGACGAACGATTTGCACGTCAAGATTGCGGGCCTCCACCGAGTTTCCTCCGCCCCCCGCTTCGCATAGTTCACCATCTTTCGGTCCCGACAGCATGCTCACACTCGAATCCTTCTCGAAAGATCAAGGTCGGTCGGTGGTGCAACCCACGAGGATCCCACCAGTCGGCTTCCTTGCGCCTTACGGGTTTACTCTCGCCTGCTAACTCGCACACATGTCGGACTCTTGGTCCGTGTTTCAAGTCGGGTCAAATGGGAGCCCACAGCCGATGCAAGAGTGGGCTCGCCATCACTGCTCCACATCCGATCGGGCACATCGCCGCCCCCATCTGCTTCCCTCCCGACAATTTCAAGCACTATTTGACTCTCTTTTCAAAGTCCTTTTCATCTTTCCCTCGCGGTACTTGTTTGCTATCGGTCTCTCACCCATATTTAGCCTTGGATGCACTTTACCGCCCGATTGGGGTGCATTCCCAAACAACCCGATCGTTGATGGCGCCTCGTGGTGCGATAAGGTCCGAGCGTAACGGGGCTCTCACCTCTCCGACGCCTTCCAGGGGACTTGTGCCCGGCCCGCCGCCGAGGACGCTTCTCCAGACTACAATTCGGACGTCGAGGGCGCCCGATCACAAGCCGGGCTCTTCCGGTTCGCTCGCCGTTACTAGGAGAATCCTTGTAAGTTTCTTTTCCTCTCGCTTATTGATATGCTTAAACTCGCGGTGGGTAATCCCGCTTTGACACGGGTCGCGTCGAGAGCATCGTCTTTGGAGACGACGTTCGGATGGTCGACGCAGAGTCCTCACTTGCTCACTCGCTCGCAGGAGGAGGAGGAGCACAGTGAGGTCGCGACGCGTACACGAGGTTGGATCAACCACCGTAGTGTCGCGACGGCAGTGCCGGGGACTCGAATTTAAGCAATCCGCGCGACGGCGTGCACACACGGGAGGCCGGCGTGTGCCCTCGCTGCGCAATGAACCCTAGTGGGGGTTGTGGGGCGAGAGATGTGGCGCCAGCGGCGTGCCCTCGCCGTAAGGCTCGGGTGCAACTTGCGTTCAAAGACTTCGGTGGTTCGTGGGATCCTCGCAATTCACACCAAGTATCGCATTTCGCTATGTTCTTCATCGATGCGAGAGCCGAGATATCCGTTGCCAAGAGTCGTTGTGAATAATACGACAAGAATGCTCCGCCCCCCGCACGCCGAGACCGGGGCAAATTCATTTGAGTTCCTTGGTGCGACCTGCGCCGGAAACGGTTTAGGCACCGAGGGGGGAACGAGTGCTCCCCCCCGACACGAAAGGTTTGTAAACGCATTCGTGGGTCGTTTGATGTTTAGACATCGACAATGATCCTTCCGCAGGTTCACCTACGGAAACCTTGTTACGACTTCTCCTTCCTCTAAATGATAAGGTTCAGTGGACTTCTCGCGACGTCGCAGGCAGCGAACCGCCCACGTCGCCGCGATCCGAACACTTTACCGGACCATTCAATCGGTAGGAGCGACGGGCGGTGTGTACAAAGGGCAGGGACGTAGTCAACGCTAGCTGATGACTCGCACTTACTAGGAATTCCTCGTTGAAGACCAACAATGCAATGATCTATCCCCATCACGATGAAATTTCAAAGATTACCCGGGCCTGTTTGTAAACCCGAGATCACTCTTTGGAATTTCCTTACAAAAAAAAAAGAGAAAACAAAAGAAAACAAGAAAGGAATATATTTTGGTTTGGTTTTGATTTGAAAAACAAAAGAAAAGAAAAGAAAAGGAAGAATGAGATAAAGGAAAAGAGAAAAGGAAAAAGAAAAAGAAGAAAAGGACAAAAAGACAAAAACCACCGTTTGGTCATTTTTTTTAACCAATTTCTTTCTCTTTCCTTCTTCATTTATCAAAAGGAAGCTAAGAGTTTCGTGGGAGAAGCATAAAGGAAGAGGAAGAAGGTGATTTTGGAGCTAGAATTGCAGAAGAGAGGGAGAGAACTCAAGCAAATTAGTATAGCAGCAAGGTAATCATTCTGCCATGTTCTGATGTTTTGATCATTTCGAGCCCAACAAGAAGAGGTAAGAGTTGAGGTTTGGTTTTCTCGAAAGCTAATTCATTTTTGAACAAAGTTCGTGAAGGAAGCTCGAGCCAATTCTGACCTTAAGTTACTGTTTTGTGAAGAGGAAGGCGTAAGATGAATTTTGTCAAAATCCGAGAAGCCTCTGATGTTTTGGTTGTCCTGATCTGTAGAGTTGAAATCAGAAGCTCTAATAGGTATGGTCGGAAAGCTTATTGCATTTCCTACAACTTTCATGAAGAACTCGTGAGAAGAAATCGACTGTAAGATATTTTAAATTACAGGTCAAGTTTTGGGTTGCAGCAGGCAAACGAATCTGGAATAGCAGAAGTTAGTTCCTAGGGAAGAAGACTTCGAGGTATTTTCGAACAAATTCGTTGGGAATCTCAATTTCATTTCTTCATATGAGTTTTAGAGGATTCAAAAAGGAAGAGTTATGATTGTTTGAACTACATCTTTTTGAATGGTGTGAAGAAGTTAAGTAATGAAGAAGTTATGATTGTTAGGATTCAAAAAGTATAAACTACATCTTTTTTAGCTAAGTAATGAAGAAGTTATGATTGTTTGAAGACAGGCTATGAAATGTGTAAAATGCTGGAATTTTGAATGGTGTGTTTTTTTTGTAATTTCAAGGTTAAAATCCATGAGCTCGAGGTTCTAAAACATGATTTTGGTTTGTTTGGCAGGCCAAGAAGAAATAGGTCAAGTGTACGGGTCAAGACTCTAGTTCTAACACTGTGAGTGACAAAACGAACCTCGAAAATGGTTTATAGGCTTGTATTATGCTTATGAAAATGCAAGGTTTTGTTAAAACAAAATGGTTTCAATGCTTATTGTTTCCCTTTGAACACATGTTTATGAGTATTCATATTTTCTAAGAAATGATTTCAAGTGCTCGTTGTGAGCCTAAATGTCTTGATGAAATTTATATGTGAGCATATGTTCTTGATTGTCGAAATTTATGAAAATGTTATGATTTCGAGCAAGTATGTACTAGCAAGTATGTTTTAAAGATTTTCAGTTTTAATGAACAAGTTGAGTAAGCTTGAGTTTTACGAAAGGAAAGATAAGCAGGCATGTTTAAATGTTTTTATGTGTTTTTCTAAGTCTTGAATGAGTAAATGACTGAGACATTGAGCCCGAGGCTATATAGTACCGTGTGCACACAGGTCATTTTCTGTTGTCGACGTTGAGTGTACTCCGTGACAACAATGCTGTCGTGAGTGCTGGACGGGCCCCACTACGACAAAGACGATGGGAGTGCTGGGCGGGCCCCACTACATCGTAGAGTAAACATTGATTGTACAGGGCGTGCCCTACACACGTGGATTGTGACATATTTTAAAAGGATTTCTATCATTCATATGCCTTACGAGATTTTAACGACATACTTGCTGGTTTTTCTGAAAAGCTATTATGATTACATAGTTACTTTTAACGTTTGATTACAGATGCATATGCTCATAGATGGCCAGGTGATATGATTTACGAGTTAATAGTTTTCTTTTAAACTCAAGTCACTCACTGAGCTTCATAGCTCATTCTTTCAGTGTTTTTCCCACTTTTCAGGTAGAGATTGATCTTTGAGTGCCTGATAACCTGCCATAGTCTGCTGGAAGCTCCACAAGTTTGATATGTTGTACGTGGGTGGAGTTGTATAGAAAGTCTATATGTGTAGTAGAAGGACTATGAAGTTATGTTTATGTGTACATTCTAGGTTGTGGTTGTGTAAACCATGGTTGGGTATGTTTTTTGTTGTGATGTTCACATTCGTTTGATTTTTCGGCATACTTAAGTAGGGGTTACTCCTTACGTAGGTTACGTAATTGTCAATATTCCACCGTGTTATGTTTAAAGTGTTTCTTATACAAGTATAGTATGCTTATCGTAAAGCGGGGTCAACAGTATCGTTAGAGAGGTGAACGATGATCATTGGCTTCACGCCGCCTCTGCCGGGCTAAGTTAGCAGGTAGTTCGGGAGGGGGTGTGACAACTTGGCATCAGAGCTGTTAGCTCCATGGGGAATAAGACAGAGCAAGTTAGCTCTAGAAGAAACTAAAAAGTAAATAGCAAGTTATTGAGTTAGTTCAATAGAACTAGCAGAGCATGATCCAAGTAAGGATAAGAGTAAGTCCAGTCAGGACTAGAATGTGAACACAAGTCTAGAATTGTGCATTTGAGTTAAGTATTTATTACATGTCTAGTATGTTGATATGTTATAGAAGTCATGCCACCATGTACTAGCAGACAATGCAGGCAAGATCAGGACGGGACGCAGGATCCTACCCAAGCCCAATCTGAGAGGGGATCTAATGCCCCGAAAGTCTAGATAGGGGCTAGAATTAAGCAGCATGCTAATTCCTCACAGGAGGTAGGTAAGCCATAGAGAGCAGGGCTAAGTGATCCATACAAGACATAGAATAGATCACCTAAAAGAATTAGGAGCCACAGTGTTTGAAGGTTCCAAAGATCCAGCTGACGCCAAGGTTTGACTGAATATGCTTGAGAAATGTTTTGTTGTGATGAGTTTTCTTGAGAAGCGGAAAGTCAAGTTGGCCACATTCTTGCTGCTGAAGGAGGCAGAAGGATGATGGAAACCAATATTAGCCAGGTGTAGTAATGCACGTACTTTAGACTGGCAAACTTTTAAAAGCATATTCGAAGAAAAGTATTACCCTAACACGTACCGCGAGGCAAAGTGGGATGAACTTTTAGAATTGAAGCAAGGGTCACTTTCAGTGGCTGAGTACGGGAGAAGGTATATCGAACTGTCACGCTATGCTGATGTGATTATGGCATCTGAGAGTGACAAGTGTCGAAGGTTTGAAAGAGGATTACATCCTGAGATACGTACCCATTTATAGCTATTTCTAAGTGGACTGACTTTTCTCAGCTAATAGCGCCTGCTCTACGTGTTGAGCATAGTATAACAGAGGTTAAATTAGTAGTGGAGCCTAGTTGCGGGGCTTCGACAACAAGCAGTTACCGAGGTCGTGAACCGAGGAGGTTCACACCCGGAGTAAATATTTTCAAGTGAATAATACTTTAAGAATCGAGCTAGTAGTCGGGCATCGAGGCAGATGAATGTGGGTAGTGCCAATCAGAGGCAGAGTTAAAGAGGACCTAGTTAGTTTGTTTGATTAGCAGCAAGATTGCAGAGAGGGCAAGAGTCTATTGCCAGTATAGCAAGGAAAACTCCATGTGTGATTTGTTGCAAGAATCAACGAGGTCATTGTCTTGTGAGTGTTGGTACGTGCTACCAAGTCATGGACAACTAGGACATGTCAAGAGGGATTGTCCACACCGTGGGACAAATGCACGCCTGAGGGACTAGGGAGTTGAGTCCCAGACAGTTGAGCAGCTGAGAGTTCCACTAGCTGCAAGAGAGGGCACCAACGTTGTTAGACTAAAGAGAGTTATAGGGAGACCTAGGCAACACGGAAAGCTCTACGCTATGACTTAGTAAGAAGGAGAAGATGCACCAGATGTCATTACTGGTACGATTACTATTTGTAATGTACCTGCACGTGTTTTAATAGATCCAGGTGCTACACATTTCTTTGTTTTTAGTATGTTCTTAACTAAGTTGAATGGGAAGCTAGAACCCTTATGTAAAAGGTTAGTTATATACACTCTAGTTGGTGATGCTTTACTAGTCGATGCAGTGTGCGGAACTATAAGGTCTTAGTAGAAGGTCTCAATATGTTAGTGGATCTTCTTCCACTAGAGTTGCAGGTGTTAGATGCAATCTTAGGGATGAATTTCTTATTGACTCATTATGCTTCCATGGATTGCCATAGGAAGGAAGTTGTTTTCAGGAAACCAGGATTAGCTGAAGTGGTTTTCAGGGGTGAAAGAAAGATTATCCCTACGAGTTTGATTTAAGCATTAAAAGCCGAAAAGTTGATGAGGAAAGGTTGCACGACGTTTCTTGCACATGTAGTGGAGGTGCAGGAGGAAAAGCTAAAAATCAGAAAATGTTCTTGTTGTGAACGAATTTCTTGATGTTTTCCCAGCAGATCTGTCAGGGTTGCCACCTGATGGGGAAGTTGAGTTCACTATTGAATTGCTACTAGGAACAACACCTATTTCGCAAGCGCCGTATAGAATGGCTCCAAGTGAACTCAGGGAGCTGAAAATACAATTACAAGAACTAGTTGATAAGGGATACATCAGACCTAGTGTATCGCCTTGGAGAGCTCCAGTGTTATTTGTGAAGAAGAAAAATGGTACCCTTAGATTATGCATTGATTATAGACAGTTAAACAAAGTAACGGTACGTAACAAGTAACCTTTGCCCCGTATAGATGACTTGTTTGACCAGTTACGAGGAGCATCAGTGTTTTCTAAGATTGATTTAAGATCAGGAGACCATCAGTTAAAGATAAGAGAATCAGACATTCCTAAGACAGCATTCAGAACGAGGTACGGGCATTATGAGTTTTTAGTAATGCCATTCGGTTTGACTAATGCACCAACAATTTTCATGGACCTCATGAACAGGATATTCCATCAGTCTTTGGACCAGTTTGTAATAGTATTTATTGATGACATATTAGTTTATTCAGTTGACAGGAAAGCCCATGAGGAACATTTAAGGATTATTTTACAAACACTACGCAATAAATGGATTTATGCGCTAAACTCACCAAATGTGAGTTTTGGTTGAATCGAGTAGTGTTTGGGGTAAGTTGTTTCAACAAATGGAGTTGGTATGGATCTACATAAAGTAAAAGCTATGGTCAACTTAGAGAGACCAGCTAATGTGACAGAGGTACGTAGTTTCCTAGGCTTGGTAGGATACTACAGGCGGTTTGTTGAGGATTTCTCGCGATTAGCATTACCCTTAACAGCTTTAACAAGGAAGAATGTTAAGTTTGAATGGTCAGATAAGTGTGAACAGAGTTTTTCAGGAGCTGAATACAAGGTTGGTGACAACACCTATTCTAACACTTCCTGTAACGGAAAAAGAGTATGTGATTTACTGTGATGTTTCGGGACAAGGATTAGGGTGTATGCTCATGCAAGAAGGAAAAGTAATAGCTTATGCGTCAAGGCAATTGAAAAAGAACGAGTGTAATTGCCCTACTCCAGTTCTTGAGCTAGCATCAGTTGTTTTAGTAGTAAAGATTTGGAGACATTATTTGTTTGGTGAGAGGTGTCACATTTACACAGATCATAAGAGTCTGAAATATATCTTTGATCAGAGAAAGTTGATTATGAGACAGAGAAGATGGTTAGAAAAGATTAAAGATTATGATTGTACCATAGAATACCATCCTGGTAAGGCGAATGTGGTAGCAGATGGATTGAGCAGGAAGTCAAGACTTCCTAGGGATGCGTTGTGTGGTATTCGAGCAACATTTTTAAGTACTCTAAGGGATTCTAAGGCAGTTGTGACTGCAGAGAGTTTAGGGAGTCTTTTAGCTCAATTCCAAGTCAAGCCTTCGCTCGTAGCAGAGATTGTGAGAAGACAACCAGAGAATAGTAAACTGCAGAAAATGTTTGGAATGTCCAAACAGGGCCCAGAGGCATAATTTGGAATGAGAATAGACGGAACCATAGTTCAGCAGAGAAGACTATGTGTCCCGAATATTAGTGAGCTTAAAGATGCTATTCTAGAGGAAGCTCACAATTCAGCTACGCTATGCATCCAAGAAGCACCAAGATGTTTAAAACTGTGAATGAGACTTATTGGTGGCCTGGGATGAAGCAGGAGATAGCTGACTATGTTGATAGATGTTTGATCTACCAACAGGTTAAATCAGTTAGACCGAAGCAAGAAGGACCCCTTAACCCATTGCCAGTGTCGGAATGGAAATGAGAGCATATTACTATGGATTTTCTGTTTAGATTACCACGTACTTCAAGGGGACATGATGGTATTTGGTAATGGTAGATAGACTCACTAAGACAACACGGTTTATACCGATTAAATCGACGTCTACACTTGATCAGCTTGCTAAGCTATACGTCGATAGGATTGTGAGTCAATACCTGCCAGTGTCCATAGTTTCTGATAGGGACCTAAGATTTACTTCTATGTTTTGGCCTAGCTTACAGAAAGCTATGGGGACAAAGCTGAGTTTTAGTACAGCGCTCCATCGTTCGTGCTTCGTTCAGGCAATACACATGCAACACGTTCGAGGGACCCCCCGAGCACATCATGCCACCAAATGCACTGCATCCGAGAGAGCGAGCAACCGACAACGCGGGTCGCGACGAGCCTTGCAAAGGTCGAAGCGGAACGCGACGCGGGCTTTCGGGTTCGACGTGCACCCGACGAGGGGTGCCGACAGAAAGGGACTAACGAGGAGCTGGCGCTGACAGTTTGATGCCTGAGCATCGAGCCTACCGACCCAAACAACCAAATCACAACTCACGCGTCGTACGCTAAAACGAGCTCGGGCGACGCTCGACTATTCACACTCCTACAAGCAAGCAAGCAAACAAGCAAGCACGCAAGCAAGGGTACGAAATCGTCGTGCGAAGCCAAACCCGAAACGTCGTGCGCGATCGAACAACTTTCTCTTCAATATAGGGGCGAGCGAGCCCTTCCTTCAAACGAGGAGCGATCGCAGGCCGTCTCGTCTCGCTCGAGGCAAGCACGCCGCGACATCGCAAGCTAGGCCATTTTTCAACATCGACAAGCGAGCGTCAAAACAACCATGTGCAAGCGTCGTCTAAGGAAGCCCAGTTCTCCAGCTCGACTCAACATCCCACTCTCACTCCCTGCCCGACGAAGGGGCACGTGCGTGCATCCGTTCCAATCCACCCGATGGGGAGGGTGGGATCGGGACCTAGCTCTACGCCGCTCGAAACATTGCCCGCCCGAAGAGCTATGCGCTCGTAGCGCCTCAGCCCCCTAACGCGAACGCCTCGCCTTGCAGCACGTTACCATTGTCGATCCCACCCCACGTCCTCAACCGCGCTCGACGCCTAAGAATGCCCACCGCCGTGGTGCGCGGCGCTCCCCTGGACCTCTGGCGCGCATGCCTTGGAGCGGAAGCCCATGGTCGGCAAAGCAAGACAACAACATCCCACACCCAACGAGGTTCATGTCGCGTGCCCAAAGGCACCCGACCCCACCCCACCGTGCACGCTCCGACGCCGCGTCGCTCGCCCTCCTCGGGCCTCTGACCGCCACGCCCACGCCTCAAGCATATGCCCATGTGCGGCGCATCGTGCTAGGGCGTAGGCGTGGCGACATAGGGGTACCCCCACGCCCCGCCCATGCAGGCAGGTCGCCCCTCTATATAGTATACAATGTGGTTTTTTGGGCCTGGCAGGCTTGCACATCAAAATGGCGAGCGGTCATACGGTCAAAAATCTCAAGTTTTAGATTGTGTCTGTACAAGAACAACATTGATCCATCATTGGGACAATCAAATGAGTGTACAAAACAAGTTTCATAAATTTTTGAACCAACCGATTATTTTTTATGTTTTTTTTAATATTAAAAATTCCAAAATTCAAAAAAATAGTTAGATTGCGTAAAAAATTCTAAAATAGTTGGGGCATCATTCTTTTATGTTTCTTAGACTGCAAGAAAAATTTTACAACTGTACAAGCTTTACAAATGTGTTTTGACATTTGATGGATGGGTGGTGTGATGACACGTGCATGGTGTGTGGCTTTGTGTCGTATACCTACATACTTTGTGCAAACATTTTCATATTGTTTTGTGGGAAGCATCATTACATGGTTCATCGTTTCAAAGAACATTTTTCGTACCAATACAATCATCGTAGATGTTTACTACGATGAGCTTAGTATACAATGTTAGTGCGGTAGAGATGGTTGGCTCGATGTATGCTTCTATGTTTCAATAGCAGATCATATGATCTTTGTAATAAGCATTATTTTATGGTTATTAGTTTCATAATAACAAATTTCATGACAACATGAGTATAATTGAGTTCAATGGGTGTGTTGGGTATATGACATGGGGAAGAAGGTTAGAAACATTGCGTCATGCGTAGAGGAAACATGTAACGTGGGGGGATTTGGTATCATGTTTCAACATTAATAGGCTATGTGACACCATGATTGACTCTATTCATTGTGAACTATTAACTTACTCTAGTATCAACACTCCTTCTTTTAGGCTTCAAGGATCTATTGAACTGAAGGCGATGTTATAAACCCTCTATTCCACTTGTCTCCAACTAACATGAATCTTCATAGAGGTGAACCTCCATGGCTATGTGTTCCCTTTGATAGTTGTAGGGTGTTTGAAGGGATGTGGAGGCTAGGGCGTGCACATGATCCTCGGGATCGTATAGATGTGCTAGTGATGAGGTGTCGAGGGGTGTTGGTGGGACAAGGCAAGGGCTGGTGAGAATGGGTTGGCATGGTCAGGTTGGGGAAATGGGGGCATGCACGGGGCCTTGGGGGTTGAGGGGCAGGGGAGTGCGCACGAGGCTCTGGGGTAGGGCGTGTGCGCACGGGGCCTTGGGGGCATGGGCGCATGCACGGGGCCTTGGGGGTCTAGGCGTGCACGCACGGGGCCCTGGTGGGGCTAGGTGTGCGCCCAAAAGGGCTGGGGGCATGAGCGCAGGCATGGCGCTGTACGGACATTGGCGCGACCACGGGGCCATGGGGGGCCATGATGCGAGCACGAGGGGTTGCGGGCACGGGGCCCTGGGGGCTAGGCGCGCGCGCATGGGGGGCCTGGGGGCATGGTGTCACAATCATACTAGAAGAGTGTATGTTTGTGAACCTCACAGTGACAAGTCGTGCCATGATGCGATCGAGGAGGACGGTGCATCATCTAACACACCAAGATAGGTGGGCTCGAAGGCATGTGAGATCACCAACCGTGTCGTCGGAGGGGTCGATGTATGGGCGTATGACTCCTCGCCAAAATGACGTGCAAGGGAGGAAGACCCAATATTTCACATAATATACTATAGGGGGTACCATGGTGTCGACTCTCCACCACCCCTAGGCTTATGGGCCTAAGTGAGTCACCCCGTGGCACGTTCGCGTGTCATGGCTGGGGCGAGCCTCACAAGAGAAGTGTCTTGGGCGTTTCCTTTGTAACGGATTTTCAAGGGACAGTGTCGGACGACACAGGTGTGTCGACATTGCGCCCCTTCTCATGGCTTGGAGGTTCAGATATAGGGGTCGTTAGCAGCCAGCGATCCGAGAATGTCCCGTTAAAGCCAACTCATGGGAAAGACAAGGGCAAGTACACTGACGGGCGACGTAATGCATCCAGAGTTATATTCCGCCGCTTATTTACTTGATGCTTGGTTGAGGACTGAAGAACCTCGCCTAAGGCCCGACGAAGCCACAAAGCGTTGCTATCATAGAGATGGGGCAGGAGTTCCCCTTAAGGTTGGCCATGTTCGAGGGATGAATCATGGCGCCGTGT